>OX393568.1:20833241-20965943 GCA_947652115.1 Blastomussa wellsi | reverse complement strand
TTTTTGCGTGACAACAACGTGAAACGTGAAACGTTCGTAGCTTAGTAACCAGGCATTAGCTCGGACGTGTTGTTTATTGCTTACAAGTGAACAAGCCTACCTTAAGGCGTTCGAGTTCGTGGCTATCATACTTACATACAAAGAGATTTGAAAGCCATTTGTCAGAGATAAACCTTGTAGCACAAAGAGGGGTTTGTAATCAGTTAGTCAAATTTGCTATCAAATTGCTGAATAACGAAGAAACAGTGGGCCATCTATTGCGAACACTTCAAGAATAGTGTGGTATTTTCATGCTCGTAGAGGATCGTCGTCGACGCTGCAAACAGCTTTGCAGGGAATTCTGTGCTGTGTAAGGTTTTCCTGTTCAAGAAAAGTGACTATAAACCTCTTGGAGGATTTGTTTACGAAGATGGTTTAATGCTTTTAGTGGCAGCAACAAATGTAAGCGCCATAATATTAAAAGCAGTACGCTTACATTGAACACGACTATTTTAGGAGTCAAGCAATGACCAGCACTCTCTTGCAGTTTTGTGTAATCTTTATTTACGTACTTTTCCATAAAAGTGTCAATTCATTGAAATTCATGGCACCTTTTTCAAATGTTCCCGTAGATAAGCCATACCCCCGATTTTGAGCAACAATTTTTGGAAAAAAGGTGCAGCTTATTTGCAGGTGTTTACGGTATTTGTTTTAACACTTTAAACAACGTTACATCAGGGCACTGGATCAAATAAATTAAATTAAATGTTTACAGCCGAGGTACAGTATAGGGAATATTTAAACAATAGAGTATTTCTGTCGAGGAACTATCGGCTGATAGTTGCCCTGTGGAATTCTTAAAACAAATATTTGCCGAGAAGCGAAGCTTCGATGCCAAATATACTAGTTTTAAGAACATCAAATTTCCAAGGGACAACTATCAGACCGATTGTTCACCATTAAATATTCTTCTGCATGCACATTCACAAACTAGCATCTTGAGTTTTTTGCTGCAAGCCGAAACGTACGAATAAACGGGAATCAAGCAAGAAACCCTCAAAATACAGATCAATCAAATAGTGTTTGATTTTCTACCAAAAACCTGCTTTTTAACAAAAAAATTGTCATGGAGGGGTGACCTCTGCAGATGAACACTATCGCATCACATGTTTAATTTAGACCAATGGGAATCGGATAAAATTTAGCGGTGAACTATAACAGCCAAACAGTTCCTCAACAAAAACACGCTATTGTTTAAATAGTGACCCCAGCCGGGGATCAAACCTGAGCTGCACAATCTGAGGTCCAACAAGCCTACCTTAAGGCCTCTGCACCTCCCATGAATGACTTATACTGTACATGTTACTGCTAATTCTTTTGTAGAACCCTTAATGCACGTATTTTACACAAGTGTTGGTCTGTGGCTTGGTTATAAGGCTCATAAATATGAAGAAGGAGGAGATGAAGCATATCAAGAGATGGTAAAGAAGCACAAAAATGTACCTTGGTGGCCAAAAGCCCAACTTTTGGCAGAGAGAGCTGAAAGATTAAAAGCCGAGAAGGAAGGTAAATAGACATGTACTGGTATACATGTATACTGTTTATACCCATAATTTTATTATATTGGATGAAACTGTTATCTAACCCTGTTGGAGCAGGCTTCCTTGGGTCTTTTAGGACCACCGGAAAGTGGTGGGTAAGCTACAGAAAGAATACACCCCCCCCCCCCCCTTCAATTTATCCTTTCAAAACGTCATGACCATGATATCAGATGACGTTATCAGCAGCAACTACCATCCAGCACCATCACACTGAATAGAAATTCAGTGGAGATAAGGAGGGACACAAACTAGACTGATTGCACAATGAATCTCACAAACCCGAGTCCTGTAAGAACTAATTAGAAGACCACTGCCCGCATTGTATCTATTTTAACATTGCCGGTGAGGCATCGTGCCTTGGCGCAAAATTTTGCGTGACAATATTCATGCACTTCAAGCTTGGCGGACTAAGAAAAAAAGGGACTTCTCGTAGTCTAGCAGTGTCAAAAACACACCCTTCATCAAAACTTAGTTGCTATAAGATCTTTTGAATCCATAGGCATTTTTTTTCGAACATATAAATATAGTGAATCAGTTGAGAATTCAAGTGTTTCTAATTTCCTTTTTAATTATTTCTTTACCTACAATGCATTGTGTAGTGTGGCCACCCAACAAACTTTTTTGACAAGTTGTAATTAGCCAATCAGAGAATGCGAATTTGTTTGAGCTGTCCTGCCTGACCAGTCCCCTGGCTAACATCGTCCCCGTCACCACCAGTGGTTGTTTCTCTGACGTTGGTTTCCATAACAATTTTTCTTACGGGATGGGGTTGTTAGCCCCATGCCCAACCTCCTTTTTTTCCTGGGCTTGGGACCGGCTGGATATACCCAAACTGGACTGGATATACCCAAGTAGCATATAAAATTTTATCTTTATACTTGTTTGTAACTGTGTTGTTTGTTTGTTTTTTCTATCTGCTTAGCTGCTATGGCAGAAATGGAACAAGCAGCATGTGAGTAAGAGGCTGTAGATTATACATGCATAGCAATACATGTATATGGGTCTTGGGGCATGATTGACAAGTGGTTACCCTGGTCCTGAGGTTTTCTCATTTTATAATGCTGTACTCATTCTCGTCCCCATAGCCCTTTCATTTTTCTTAGCTTGAAGGGTCTTGGCACTAGAAAGGAAGGGATCTGGGGACATATATCGGATTTCCAGTCCTGGATTGTAGGACTTCCAGACTTCATGTATATGTATTGATGTTTCTACATGTTGTGTGCTGCAATATAGTGCATGGCTGGCAAACATATTGCCTTCCATTTTAGATTTCTTTGTTCTCAAACAGGCAATAAAAAAATCGTTTTTCAGGAAAATCCCATGTCCCCAGAGCCCTTTGTTTTTCGTGTCAAGGCCCAGCCGGCTACAAGAAACAAAAAGGGCCACATGTTTGGGGTCAGGAATTTGATGTACTTACATGTAGCTGCAGAAGAAAACCTCTGGGACTAGGTTAGCAAGATTCCACTCAAAAAATTCTGTACTGATTGGATGGCATGCAAGTAGCACTAGAAAGATCCATGACTATCTTTGATTGTTGCTTAGTTTTGTAATTATGTTTGCATGCACATAACAACCAATCAGACACTTCATAGGTCAGGCCTTGCATGTATACCGGAATGTCAGAGTGAAGTTGACAATATTAATTATAATAATTAATTGTTATGGCAACACAGAATCAGAATAAAATTTTTGGGTCAAATCTCAGACTTTGTCCAACTGATTACTGGAGAAAGGGATGCCTGTTTATTACTTGCTATCATGCAGTGTCATAGAATAGTCCGCCAAACGCGAAGCGAATAAATATCGTCACACAAAATTTTCGCGTAGTCTAGCAGTGTGAAAAACAGACACACCCTTTCGTCAAAACTTAATTGCTATAAGATCTTTTGAATCCGTGGGCATTTTTTCGAACATATAAATATAGTGAATCGGTTGAGAATTCAAGTGTTTCTAATTTCCTTTTTAATTATTTCTTTACCTACAATGCATTGTTTTATCACATTTACAGCGCGACACTCCTTAGTGTGGCCACCCAACAAACTTTTTTTGACAAGTTGTAATTAGCCAATAAGAGAATGCGAATTTGTTTGAGATGTCCCGCCTCCTTGCAATGTGCAAAGATGTTGTCATGAAACCTGTCACTCTTTTAACCAGGAGGTGAGACAACACAAACAAATTTGCACTCTCTGATTGGCTAAAAAAAGTCAAAAAAGTTTGTTCGGTGGCCACACTAATGCGCGTCACGCTGTAATAGTATGCTATTGCTAGATACATTGTTATTTGACCCAAATTTTCCTTACTTTTATAATCCTTTCACAGAGGAGTCAAGCCACATATCTCAGGAGCTTTTAGTTGGAACTTGGAGTGTGTTAACGAGACTTTTACATCAAAATGTTACATCTTAATTACAGCCTGTCAGATGATAATAATCGAACTAATTTTGGCATTGTAAATATTAATGGTTCGGTTTGGAGTTAACAGTAAAAAGTTTAATTTGTGTTAGCTGATTTTCTATTGACTGTGTTGAAAAAAGGGCGTAGGCGTCTGTTTTTAACACGTGACTAGCCCAAATAAGGTCTGCGTTTGTGTCTGCTGGGAGAAGAGGGTTGGAAATGGAATGTATTAAAAACCGGAACACCCTAGAACACGGAGCATCGGAACACCAGAAATCTATACCTATAAGATATATATATATATATATATGTTTCAGTACATGCCGACGCAAATTATCTTCGGCCCACTTGGAAAGATTATTTGCGGGGGTTTTAACGAAAAAGGCTTCGCTGCCAGTGGTAGCGGTTTCGCCGCTATCACTAAGCCGTTCAGTCACAAGAAGGAGGCAGTAGTTCTCCTTTCTTCTGGCTTACATTTCTTTTAATGTTGGTTCTGAGAAATTGGTGGCTCGTCTAGACAATGTCCTTTAAATAAAGTTTACAATTTGTCCAATTTGGACAGTCCAAAGCCTGCTTTCCGGCTACTTCAAATGCACGATGGCGAGGCATTGAAGACAAACTAAGAAGTGAATTCACAAGCTTTTTCAATCCCCTTTGTTTGTGTTCTTTGAGCCTCGCCGACCAAGCTGAATTTCGATTTGAATGGTGGTTGGACCTTATCGTAAAAAGTCCTTAGCCATCAAATTATAAGAATTAATGGCGAGATAATTTTCAAAAAGAGTATCGCAAGTCATACAAAGCATATTAGCAAAACTTTTGACGTGTCAACCCAACAATTGCTGCTACTGACAGCATTGAAAAACTCTATCTACTAACTCTAGACTTTCTCAAAGTGTCGTTTTATCGCTCGTTTATCCCGACTTCGTCGCTCTCGTAAACTTCGACACCAACTGCAAAGTCACACAGAGATATCTTTTTTTATGCACGCATGTCACATAGCCGGCCTCCAGACTCGAGTCAACGAAGGAGTGGACTCAACGACATTATTTTTAGTTCGTGTATTGTGTCATGTGGAGGGGGACGAGGGCGAGAGAGAATAGAGAAAAAGTGATAGGCGGGAGGGGGGGGGGGGGATAATAGGGGGGAAGTGATGCGGAGGCTGTAGAAGAGAATAGGAGAAGCGGGATGCACAAGGTGTTGGGAACAAGGAGATATCGAGAGCAATTTCGCAACATTGTGTTATGTTTTGTAACAGAAATAGAAAAGAGTTGGGAGCCGGGGGTAAAAGGTACGGAAGTCAACAGGTTCAGACCCCCTGTACCCCCCAGCCATCTCCTGTGACCTCCCCCAGTACCCAGTGACTATTTTGATTTTACCCAGTGGCTGTGCGGTCTTACCCAGCGTATTTTGTTTGCAGAAAATAATAATAAATAAACAAAATAAAGCAGAAAACGAGCGGACCCAGCCGGAAATTAGCCAACCCGGTGCCTTTTTCCCGAAAACCCAGTGAGGATAAAGATTCACTGGGTCTGTTACAGAGGGGTGTGTAAAAGAGTGAAACAACCATCGACTGAAATCAATTTTTCACTTCACTCGCAATTGACTCTGAAGACTGCTTCCACTCAGGTTGTCGAATCATCAGTCATCTCAACATTTCTTGCCGGACCTGCATCGGATCCCGGACCATCGCACTACACTACCTTCTGATATTCCTGAGCTCAATTTTTTTACTATATTTTTAGCATAAAAAAATTATACTGCTACTTCGCAACTGAGATCAGCCCAATCAGTTTCCCAGACGACTGGGCAGGTGAAATTGAGCAAGAAAACAGCTGGACACCTTTTAACTTGCACAAATTGCAAATTTTAAACTGTCTATATATTATAAAATTTTAATACATGTATGCCGGCCACATTTTGAAAAGTTGGTCTCGTCAAGCGCAGAATCTTTATTTTTCCATCCCCGTCCATATGTCACGTACGAAGCCAGGATAAATACGTAACTCCATAACTAACTGGAATTAATTTATGATGCCACTGTACCACGCATACATCATAAGGGAATAGCATTGCCCAGTCAGTTTCAGCACAGTTACGAGCAAACGGACGTCGGACGGTGCTAATTGATGCACGGTGGATTTGTGACTTCATTGATCCTGTCAGGAAACCAAAATTGAAATTCAAATTTTGAAGAAGCCTCTGTGTTGTCTTGCAAGTGGCTGCACCGACACATAAGAAATCGCCGCAAACGCTTATTCGCCGAACATGGATTTCCTAGCTCAAATTAATCAACTTTTCAGGTAAGAGTATTAGTTATATATTATTCCGCTTTAGTCTATGAATTCGATCGAAAGGATATTAATATTTGCAAGAACGCTTGTTAGAGCAGGGAGCTGGACTACAACCAAACTAATTCTTAAGCTAAGAATAACTGATTATTGAGAGATTCCCCTGTGTTGATTTTCGTGGCCTTTTTTCAATAAGTAGCTTCTACTAATTAACGAAACTTTCCCGGATACGGAAATGAGTACCAGCAGGAAGGACGAATTAATCTTCATTTTTAGTGAAAAATAACTCGCTGTGGTTTGATACACATACGGTGGGTTAGATTTCCTTTGCATAGTCAGTATTTTGATAACGCCTGATGAACCGACGATTTTCTCAATCAGTTTTCGTTAAGACTTATTTTTAAATACCAGGCAATTTGCTCGAACCGTGGCAAACCGATTTGAGCGGCCAATCTCCATCTGAGACGAAAACGGGCTCGCAAAAATCGTGGAGTTATAGAGATCGGTGGTAAAGTTGAGCGAAGCAAATGCAAGAGAGAAGACTTTTGATATGAGTCGCTGATGGTTAATTCTAGATTCCACTGCAGAGAATGTACTTCGTTCTAATAGATCATGCTCTGCCGTAAAATAATTGAAGAATTAATGATGTCCTGGTAATGAAGTTACATCTCGAATGTCCTTAATATCCGTTTTCAAAGGTCTTTCCATTTTGTGGAGTCCTATAAACAAAAGGTTGATTTTGCTACCCAAAATATTAATCCTGACTGCTGCCAGTTTTACTAGTCGAAGACCTTTAAACTACTGGCTCGTGTTGCCTAGCTCGCCTCTCTGCACTGCGGCTCTCCATAAAATTGCAGCTTTGGGATGAATTATATGATATTATGTTAGGTTATAAACACAAAACCATGTTTCCAAGTAAAGTTGACGTAATTAATTCAAAAGCGTAAGTCGTAATTGATTCTGTAATAAATATTTATAGTATATGTAGCTGAACTTTATCAGTTTGTGTGGGAAGGCATTTTACATATAAACAACTGCCTCTTTCTCTCGTTGCGCGTTTCACGCTTCACGTTTCAGTTTTAACGCATATCGATACAGTGTTTCCGAGAGATGTTTTTAATTATATGTTTCTAAAATAAGTTTGGCGAAAAGACTGGACGAACATTACATTCGATATGACTGATTTAATGCAAGGTTCCCTTGTTTTTCGTTTTTCAAACGCTAAATGACCCACCGTTCAAATCGAAGTCGCATAAATATTATTAAATATTCAATTTAACCCAAGAAGAGGTCACAGGTAAGCAAAACGTTTCTGTTTTAGAACAATCATTTAATTGCTGCTTGTAGCAGCTGATTGTTTCGAGACCGTCTTGTCGCCCAGACAACGATGCCTGAATTTTTACGATCGCTTTATTGGTTTGAACTTTTATTAGAAGAGTTGTTTGAATGAACAATAAATTTATCATGACATGCAGAAATATTTCAGGAAACAGGCTAATAAAAACATGATTTTATGTATCGAAGTATACTGTATCTTGAGGTGACTATCATAGTGAGAAGCAGGAGAGCTAGAAACAGAGAAGAAAGCTTGCTGGAAGAATTGATGTGCTTTGTGCATGACAAAATACCTTCTTCAAGAGCAATAAGGTTGTTTGTCTAGCTGGATGTTTCTTTACTAACGTAAATTTCAATTGTTCGAGGTACTGTGCTGTCACAGTACTGGCTCGTTCCCAGGCGACGTGTTATATTTGATATTGTCGGCCAAGATCTGCAGATGCTACCCGAGCGGGCAAGATAATCACTTTCTTTCGATATCGGGATAGTTTTCAATTTGCCATGGACAATAATTTTGCTGGGGCCCCTTGACAAAGAGAACTCTGCAACGACATCTATTTAGATTTGTTCCTTGCTTTTCTCATTTTTTGCAGACGCGGTGAGATTTCTGAACAAATCTATAATTTTATCAACGGCGAATTCCTTCCACCCGAAGATGGAAAGTTTGGTGACACTTTGAATCCAAGCACGGGAGAAGCATTATGTAAATATCCGCTATCAAGTGCGAGGGATTTAGAAAAGGCCGTTGAGGCTGCAAGCTCTGCATTCAAACTGTGGTCAAAAGTGTCTAAGGTAAAAACTATATAAAGAAATTGCATTTTAACAACACGTTATGACGGAGAAATGCTAATGTCAGAGAGTGATCGGTGATAGTAAGTATATTGTAAAAACTGAGTTATTATGACGACGTTGATGATGATGTTAATGATGATGATGATGGTGATGGTGGTGGTAATAGTGGTGATGGCGATGACGATGACGATAATGACGACTACGGCGATGGTGATGGAGATGATGTGCACATTTCAACGAGGAGGTTTGAGGTCGTTCAAGCATATTTGGTTTGAGAAAGCAGTTGGCTTCAAGCGAGCGTCAGGGAGTACTGGTGAGGATGTTATCCAGGCTGGAAGGAAGATTTAATCCTCAAAGGTAACAGGGTTTCAGTGAGGTCCTACGATAACTTGAATGACAAAACCAGATACGCTGCTATCCCTTCTTTGTTATTTCCTAAAAAAATCTTTCTTCTCTTTCTTAACGACAGACAGAGAGAGCGGAAGTTTTGAATCACATAGCTGAATTGTTAGCAAAAAGATCTGAGGGATTCATTCGTGCAGAGATCATGGACCAAGGACGAGCAATACACGGTGTTAGTAAAGAAGACAACGACATCACGAGAGAGGTGTACAATATAAAGCATTTCATTTCACAGGCAGTAGCTACAACGGAGTCAGCAACGCGAATTAAAGGCAAGATTAATATCTATTCAATAGTTACTCTCGGACGTAGAAAGGGGAATGAGGGAGGTTGGGTGCCAACCCTAACCCCCTTCGGAGTCCATTTTTCGCAGTTTCGAAAGGGGGATTTATTTAATGATGCTGAAACTTACAGTAGCTGTTTATTAATCAGTTGCAGAAATTTTGTTTTGTTATTAAACTGAGTGTCCTTGATTTTTCATATTAATTGCCCTGGCAACCGCATAATGACATGTAGGTTTGTCCAAATATCGACATTTTTAGGCAATTATTTCTTTTCTTCCAGTTCTCTTCAGCAAAATTGGAAATTTCGTGTTTATTTACATTTAATTAACGTTCTGGCTTGATTCTGTATTACTTTCCATTATTTTCTAACTCTAAGAAAATTGTGAAATGCAAGATGGCGATTCAAGTGACTTTATATGACGTCATAGTCGACAAAAATTGCGTCACATTTTGAAGCAAGCTTAGGGCTTTCTGTTCAAGGTAACGGACCGTATCCACAGCAAAAACTTAAGGAGGAGGGGGCTCGATCGACCCTCCCTTGCTTGTGCCACGGTACAAAAGTCGGAATTATTTTGGAAATTGTTTTGACTCAAGGTCAGTTGCTATCTTTTAGCTGAAAGCCAGGAATCGAAACAAAAACTCCATACAAACATTTTGCACGTTAAGTAGTTTTACTGTACTCATAAAGGCTTTGTAATTTTCTCGCATTTCAGACTCAGTCAGCTATGCGTCTCGTTACCCTCTTGGTCTTGTTGGAATTGTTACATCATGGGCTTCGCCTCTGCATTCTATTTTGTGGCACGCTGTCCCAGCACTGGTCAGCGGTAATTGCGTGGTTATAAAGCCTTCATGTTTGGCTCCTATTGAAGTGCATTTACTAGCCAAGACATTCAGTGACGCGGGTAAATGAAACGAAAGAAACCAATGTAATAAACTTGAGAACTGATCATTAACTTGGAAAAAAATTAAATCGGATGCATTTTGCTGCATACACAAATTTTTATCCAACATAAAGCTTGTTAACGTACATGTACTGATATACGTATGCGAAAAACTCTATTAATTTGCAAATCGCTTAGGGAAATGAAATTTTAACAAAAATTATTTTTAATTCTTTAACAAAAATTATTATTTTTGTTAATTATTCTAATTTCGAATTATTCGAATTATTCGAATTTGCTAAAAAACGTTATTAGAGACCTTTAGATTCTGCGACGAGGACGACTGCAAGCCTTCAATAAAAATGACCGTATTAACTTTCCTGATGATAAAAAAGGAAAATGAACGGTTTTCTGGTGAGGCTAATTTGTTAATACGAGCGAAAAAACGTCAGGTCAAATCTCGTACTCGTATACGTAGTCGTAGTCGTCCTCGTCGTAGGATCTAAAGGTCTCCATTTCTTTCCAGGGGTTCCAAAAGGTGTCGTGAATGTGGTGTATGGTAAAGGAGATGTTGTTGGAAAAGCTATGGCGGCGCATCCTAGTGTGAAAGCTCTGGCATTGGTAAATAATGTTCACAGAATTCCCTGCATGCCATGCTCTACGAGCTCACTCTAATACCAGCATATAAATTCTCTTTAGTATTTACCATGCATGCTATATAGTCATAGTTGAAAGAATTTGACAAATATCGAGACTGTTTCACGCTTTGTAAAGATTATGGTTATGATAGCACGTTACAATTAACCCTGCCCTTGTTACCGTTGTTAATGTTTGATGGTGCATGATTATGGACGTTTGCACTGTGATCTCTGCAGGGGCGGATCTATGGGGAGGGTGCAGGGAGTGCACAACCCCCCTGATATGACCTGCGACTTTCTAATTTAACTAGTATTCTGCTTACGTCACCTATCGATTACGTTATTCCTTAGTGGCGCACCCCCTCCTGAGCAAAATCCTGGATCCGGCCCTGCTCTGAAATAAATTGATCTTTGCGGAGTCAACAAATTTTAATCGCGAGTAACCGCATGTTAAACCAAATATAATTTGAAGCCTTATTAAAATTTACAAATCTAACGTGTGTGAAGAAATAGGCGGAGTACACATTCCATGCACTCGCCATCATGTCAACTTTAAAGAAATGGATTACGGTCATGCTTTTGTTGTTTAGGTAGGAAGTGAGAAGACTGCTTCTGCAATAATGAGAGCGAGTCAGCTACCATACACCAAAAGGTTTTCGTTTAATTTGGCAAACTGTCACCCGATGATTGTCTTCGACGATGTCAATCTAGATGAAGTTCTACCTATTGCAATCAAAGGAAGGTAAATCACTACACATTGCATGTTCAATTCCCGTGCATATCTGTTTTGATCGGCATTTACTGAAACCAGGAATACCGAAAGACCAGAAAAGCCTGGAGCACCAGAAATACCGTCAAATGCCAATAGGGCAGAATGCTGTGACATTCATTAAATATTCATGATCACCGAAGCGCAAATACGCGCTCTGAAAAGCCCAAAATTAGAGAAGAAAGGGCCATAATTGGCCAAGTAACGTTGATAAAACTTACTTTCCTGATCTCAAGAAAATAAAATCTAAAAACCCACGCACGGAATTTTGAAGAGGAATGCTGTATCTACAATTTAAGACCAAAATAAAGAAGATTGAACAAGTGGAAGGAGTATCCTTTTGCACTTGAAAATAAGGAAAAATTGACCATTTTTTGTATGGAGTCCGTTTTCCAAAGCGAATTTCTCAAAACTTTTACTGAATTTCGACAACCCACGCACGGTTTAGGAAAAATTCATCCTTTCTCATCAAGAATATGCAAAAAGTTTACAAATTGGTCAACGGGAACCACTATCCTTTTCAGTTTGAAAACTGCTGGTTGGATTAGCGTTCGAAAATGGCGCGTCTTGAGCGAGCGAGCTATTGTTTTAAGCCTTCGATTGAATAACAATGGTTGCCAAGACTAAACAATAGACTATTCATGAAAACCATTCAGTTGTAAAATTTTCAAGATTACCGCGAATTTTAAAAGTATGTAAAGTAAAGCAGCTGGTTTATTCAAACAGCCGATCATATCGCGCAATGGAAAAAGTCATGGAAAACGTCAGCGATCGGGAGCTCTTTTCAGAGCTCTTTGACAACCCGATCAATCCGTTACATGTTCATATTGTGCCTCCATTTGTGAAAGAAAACAACCCGATGTTCTATCTTCAAATAAACGGAGAGGCTGCGTTCAAATGACGAGAAAGTTATGGTCAGCCCTTCAAAGTATTTTGCTTACTCCAACGAAGCATCTTGCCCCTTGGATACCAACTTACGGCATCTGCTGAAGAGCGGGTTGGAAAAGCGTTTAGCGAAAGCATCAGGCGATTTTGGCGGAGAATTCAAACAATCAAGAACGGAAATAAGAGAAAACAATTGAAATCAGAGACATGGTTAACACTGGCCATAAAACCCGAAGAGTTTAAGCAAACTCCCAACGATGCGTTAGCGGATACGGTGAATGTGGAGGAAGAGGCAAAACTTTATTGTGAGCTCCATTATGAATGATTAGAGTTCGCTTGGGCTCGCTGATTGTCGACCAATTCAATAGGATTAATTGATCGGCATCAAAGCGAGAGGAAATTGATCGCTTCGTCCGGGCCGCTACTGATTTCAGTAATCAAGCGTTCTTTCACACGGCAACCACCGTTCAATAAAAACACGTGAAGTCCAAGGACTATTGCAGGGTTGATTCACTACGAAATATATTCAGAGCTAACAACATTTCGGCTGTGTAATATTTTTGCGCAAACTGCACTATACAGCGAATGATTTTTTTTTTTTTTCACGGCACAATCATCCTGCTCGCGCGGCAACAATAAAATTCGCTTTGTTTCCGGGGCTTGCGTTTCAAGTTCGATTTTCACGAAAACACAACGTTCTTTTGACGAAACAAAACCAAAGCGAAACTTATAATTATACATCGGTGTCCAACTTTCGCGAAACAAACAACGCCAAGTTTATTCAAACGAAGGGAGAAACAAAAGCGGGTTGTGGTCATTGAAACAAAGGGAGTAACAATAGCGCACTAAAGCTATTGTTCAGTTTGCCGCTACGTTCAAGTTAATGAGTATTGCCGCGCGTTCATAGCAACCAATGAAAGAGCTTCTTTCTGGGCTTTCATGAATAGTAATAAGCGTTATGACAGACCTATGCGTCTTCTTGAACTGTAAGTGAATGTCACAAGAACAATAGTCATTCTACGCTATGTGACAAAAAATAAAATTCTAGTGTACCGGGGTGTTCCGGTGTTCCGGTGTTCCGTGTTTCAGCGTCTTCCGGTGTTTCTTGTTTTAGTACATGCCATTTTGATCTCTATATATCGTATTCTCGTCCCCAGAGGCCGCGATCCTTTTGGTCAGCACCAAGGAATTGAGACCTCTGGCCGTCTCCAAAACCGGAAATCCTCGAATCACGGACTCATTGTCGAATCTGACAATCCTGATTGGCTGAAAACTACAGAACGAGTACTCTGCGCATGCTCACAAGCTGGGGGTGGCCAGAGGTCTCGATTCCTTGGTGTTGACCAAAAGGATCGCGGCCTCTGGGGACGAGAATGTATATATCGTGTTTAATTTGTTTGGTTTCATTTCGAAAGTGGCCCATTATGTCAAGGTCACAATGAATGGCTACAATAAGCTATCATCCATAGCAACTTAACATGTAGTAGAAACCCTCCAAAGTAATTCGTAAACACTGAGGAGTGATCATTCTCATCCGTTCGACTGGACGACGTCTAAGCATGCGCATATCACAGGAAACGTTTCTACTCAGCATTGGGTGTCATACTGAACCAACGCACTTCTACGCAGGTTTCATTTCTTATACTTAGTAAAAGAAAAAGAGAAAAGGCAATGAAAACGAGTATTCTTTCAAAGCTTAAAAATGAGTGTCGGAGGCAGTTATTTATTGGTAGTGGTTTAATAGATTCGTGGAAAGCAAGAGAGAAAGTTGGACAGGACTACAGGACTGTATAGCGGAACATACGCTGAAAACATGCGTGTTTCCTTTTGTCTACTTTTCTTGCTTTTCTAAAGCATTTCTGTTCACCTTGACCCAAAACCAAACTACTAAGCAAATTCTAATAGATATATAACTTAAATATCTATTGAATGTACAAATTTTAATAAATGATATTTCTGCTCCTATAGTTTTCTTCGTAACGAAGGTCAAAACGTCCATTCCATCAATCGCATTTTTGTCCAAGCTTCTATCCTTCAAACCTTTACAGAAAGATTCATCAGAGTGGTACAGAGATTGAAAATTGGAAGTCCAAACGACACAAGCATACAGGTGAAATAAACATATATTCAGTTAAACTGGGCATTGCAATAGCTCGCATTGGAAGGTCACAATTCAAAATTGAGGCTTTCGTGATGAATGAATTTTACCTTGCGTAGCAGGTATGCCTTCTCATTATAACTGCTGTGTTCCGTTGCGCAATAACTATTCCAGGAAAATTTCGAACCTATCGTTTTATCGCATTCCTAAAGAAGGGATAAATAAGATTAATCCGCAACAAAACATTGAAACTGCAATCGTCTCATACACGAATTTAAAGGAGGAAAGAAAAAGCATCTCAGGGAATTGCCGACAATATTTCCGTGGAGTAACCAGATTATAAAGCTAGAAAACTACCTATAAGGAAAGAATCGTCCTTCCCATATGGGCCCGCGATACAATTGGACGTGATAAAATAAAAAGAACACCTGATTTTGAAACTGTGCTGTAGGCTACGTTCGATATATCAAAATTCAAACATGGCACGGAGGCTTTCTGGTTAAACGTTTATATTTGCTTTCGTTTTCTTTTTTATCAAGTCTCTTGTAAATTGTCTGACAAAGGAATATTTAAAAATTAGTATTTTATTCCTGAAAACCTTGAAGTAAGTCAGAATTTTGGTATCAATAGTATCGAACGTGGGCTATTACTTTATAACGGGAAAACACAAAAGTTGTTAACATTCCAGCAAAATTCATTAATTGCTAACTTATTTGTTTATGGCCGTATACACAACAAGAAAGAAGGTGCTGTGGAATGGTGCATTCTATTTTGATGGATTAACTTTCAATATCTGCACCTGAAGTGAGGTCAGCGGTTTTTAAGGGACCATTAATAGAAAGTGCGAATGTCATCCAATTTGAATTTATTTTGCATTGAGCCATTAAAATTGTACAAGTCTAATTGAAATACTGAGCAGCCTGCCGCAGATTCAAAGGTGAATTCCACATCGATACATACGCGTGTACTTTGCATTTTGAAAGCGATAACAAAAGTTTCTTTGGTTCTTTGTTGACATCAGGTTGGCCCTTTGATAAGTAAGGAGCACAGGCAAAAGATGTTAGGTTTTATTCAAGGAGCCGTTAACGATGGAGCGGAGATTTTGTGTGGTGGAAAAATTCCGAAACTTGACAGCAAGTTGGACAAAGGCTACTTTTTGGAACCTGCGGTACTTGGAGGTCTGTATCACTGTAATATTATAAGTTTATTTAGAATACAGTTTTCAATTTTCAGTATTTTCACAGTTCAAAATAAAGTATATTACTCTTTGAAACTGGGGCCCGGCGTGATGCACTTTGATCAGGACCAATTTGGATGTATCCCAGGGTCGGATTCAGGACTTGTTTACGGGGGGTGTAGCAACTTTTAATGATAATAAGCTAAGAGATCCTGTCGATGCGGGAATTTCAGCGTCATACAAGAAGTAAAAATAAAAAAAAAAATAGTTTAGGGAAGGAGGAGGTCCGGACTCCCCGACACGTGTGACTAAATACAGGAATCGATCCGAGATTTTTTTTAAACTTTGATTTTTTTTTTTGTCTAATAAAGAGAAAAAAAAAGGCGGATCGTGTTTCCCTTCCTATTCTTGAGAGCTAAGCGTAAACAGGCTAACCCCAGTGCTTAGTAGGCTAACAGGAGTGCTATAGTAGGCTAACCGCAGTGCTCAGTAGGCTAACTTGATTGCTTAGTAGGCTAACCGCAGTGCCCAGTAGGCTAACTTGATTGCTTAGTAGGCTAACCGCAGTGCTATAGTAGGCTAACCTGGGTGATTTTTTTAGTCTAATTTAGCTAACCATACTCGTTCCAAGTACAATCATTAGAAGCTCGGATCGATTCCTGTATTTAGTCGCTGCCCCCCGTCCCCCCCCCCCCCCCCCCCATCCATCATTCTGGACCCGCCACTGTATCGTAGTCATCATCATCGTCATCATCATCTTTATTTAAACACGGTCAAATACATCAGGCAATAATAATTTAATATAAAAGCTACAACTTATTACGAAAAACTACGCATACAGATTAATCGTAGAGGCGTTTGGCATCATGACCCTAATAGATGACTGCTGGGGGTCGAGCGCCGAGTGGGCGAGTCCGAGTTGGAGCCTTTGCCGAGGTGTGATATTGAGTAAAACACTCAAACTTTAAAGTGTCTACGTATCTTCACCCTGGTGACGTAATGGCTGAGGAGGATAACCTTGCAATGGATCACCATCACATCCAACGCTGAGTGGTGATGGCTAAAAGGGGTGGCCAAGAGGGACGTTTCTAACCATGAACAGATTGAGTTGTCTTACACGAAGCGTGGAATCGTTGTAACCTCAGCTCTTTCATACCGAGGCTCCAACTATTCCACGCTTCGCGTAAGACAACTCAATCTGTTCATGGTTAGGTTCCTATCGGTCCTCCCATTTAGCCATCACCATGCTTGAGTTGAAACGTTTCCTCTGTGATATGCTTAGATGTCGATCTAGTCGAACGTGGACTTAACCTTTACCTTCTTTTTTGTGCTGTTTTATTTCAAAGTGATATCCAAATATCATTTTCACATTTTCAATTATAATTTCCTCTAAAAGAGGTTTAATTTGCAAATACATTTCTAGTATGTTTACATGAACCCCTTTGCTTTTAGTTTGATCGGCCGTACTAATTTTGCATATCATTGATATCAACTTTTTTTAGGTTTCCAAAGTTCCACTATTCACACCATTAACACATTGGAAGTACAGGGACCTGTGGTATATATACATCAGTTATTATTTTATCAAGGGATCGGAGTCAACTTTGATTCAACTCGAAACCGTTGGACCGGCTAATTACGTCTTCAGTGAAGTTTTCTGTTTGCATTTTCTTTCCTCTAGTTTTGATGATAAATTATTTCAAATTCCGCCAAGCATAAGCAAAAAAAGCACTTTTATCAAAAGAACTAGTGAAAGCTAATACTGGGTTTGTGATAGCTGACTTTCGCAAAACCTGGCCCAAATCAGAGCTCACAAAAGCAACTAAAATCCCCGATTTGGTGCATACTGCAAAGTTCTATATCCCATAAAAACGTTTTCTTAGCTAGCTACTTTAAATTTCACTCGAAAGTATGCTTTTGCGCTAAAAATGTGAATAAAACTGCTTCAGTAAAAGTGGCCAAAAACAAAGAAAAAGCGAAGATTTACACTGGCCTCAGTGTAGTTTCACTGATGCCGAGGTGGGAAGTCAATTTACTTAAAAGTATTTTTGTAAGCAGCTACCACGAAGAACACAATGAAATCTATACCTTAAGTGGGTTTCAATGTTGATATTTTGATTGCGAAAGAACAGACTTTCCTGATCTCGAAACGCAATGCTGTGCCTCTTCTTCTTAGTTTTATATGTTTAAGCATTCGAGCCAATTTAAACGTCTGTTGATTATCTCCTTTTATTACGATTTTTGTAAAGCCCTAGTTTAATTCTCTTCAATAGGTAAGAATAATACCATTTCACACTGCAACTGACGCTATAGAAGGAGCCAATGGAACGATGTATGGACTATCTGCCTCAATTTGGTGCAAGAACGTTAGTTTAGCGCATAGCATTGCAGACCAACTGAATGTTGGGTAAGTTCGACTCTTAGTGCATCGTGCGCTCACGCAGTCACGGCAACAAGATGTTGCAACAGTATAGTTTATAATTAGTTATATTTCAATATTGCCAAGTATAGCTTTTTATTATATATATCATAAGGAAAAATTGTGGATTAGGTTATCGGGAACATTAGATTATTGAGCTGAAAACTTAATGCAATGCATGCACGCGCTTCCTAAACACTATTCCTAAACCAGTGGATTTATTTGAAAAGCCCTCTGTACGTTACCTACTGATTTTACTTTTCTTTTTAGTTCAGTGTGGATAAACAGCTGGCTACCAAACGAACCCAGCATGCCCTGCGAGGGCTGGAAGCAGAGTGGACTGGGACGAACAGGAGGCATTTACTCCCTCGACTTCTACACCGAAATGAAAACCATAAGCATAAAATTTTAATTCTGTTTCGATATTTGAAGGCATATATAATTTTCGGTGGTTAGGAAAGAATGGCTCTTAGCTTTTCGTGAATACAATAAAAACGGAAATTTGCGAAAGAAATTTAAGACAAGATGTCTAGACGTTTCTTATGATCATAACAATAGCTTTGCAGTTTCGTTATATTCCCCTAAGCATTCAATATCAGTGACACAACAGATGACAGGAGTAGAAGAGTAACTAAAAGTCTAAGATGGCATCATCATCCGCCAAATGATTAAAAGTATGGTCACCTACCCCCTTTTTTATAAGAATATTGTTTTTCCGGCTTAGGCTGAATATTCCTATTTTTCTGCCTATTTTAGGCTAAAACTATTCTTATGAATATTCTTAGATTAGGAATTAACAGTTTAGTTCATGTCTTTTTTGCTGCATACCTTACATATGTATTACAGTACCATTCATCGACCGGTCCCTTGCATTGACCAATGGCTATAGTGTAGGTTTTTATCGTTTTATTGGCTAGTTTTTCCGTTTAGAGAAAGAAAATTGTATTGTATTTGCACATTTTAAACACAAAATTATATTCTTTCCAAAATCTCAGCCTTGGGTTTATTCTTAAAATATTCTTAAAATTTCACAAATTTCAGCCTCGATATTCTTATAAAATATATTCTTATAAAAAAGAAAGAGTGTAGCTCGTTTTACCTTTTGCATATATATCATATTTCCTGAATGATGCCCAAAGTGAAAAACTCAATAGTTATACAGTAGCTATTTTTAAAAATTGCATTGTCACGTACACTTGAACAAACAGCATTACAAAATAATTTTAGAAAAGTTTATTTGTAAAAAAAGAAATAAACATACAGAAAGCGCGATGTTTATTCATCATTATTTTTGCTGGAAAACCCCTTCAAGACTACTAGAACTTGACGTAACCGAACTAACTTTCTAAAATGAATCCGGCCTGGATGACAAATTTTCTAATTTTCTAACTATTCGAAATACCTTGACGGAAGTTAATTTTCTCTGAGGGTGGTGGAAGCAGATAGACTAAATGACAGCTTTGAATTGGGATTAGAATAGTCCGGCAAAATGATCATACCGGTAATCTTAGAGGTTTTATAATTATTCTAAACAATAGAGTCTCTATCTTTCGTTTTTTTAACTATAATGCACACCTTAAAGCAGTTTTTGTAGTCTTTTTATTGTTTATTCTTTCCCCCATAGAGGGAGCTCGCGTAAATTTCAGGAATGGACCTCAGATTATTCACCGAAAAAGTAAGAGGGTATTGAAACTTTAGTCGTAGCAACATGAAACTTAACTTTGCAAGACCAATAGATTATGAATTGCTGTCATTTTGGCTTGTCTAAGGTATGCAAGTTAGGTCACGTGACCTCTCAAGTTCAAAATCTTTCTTACGTAATGGGAACACTTTTCAGTACTTCCTTAAAAATGCTATTAATTTCAAAACTTTAAGGCGATTAGGTTCGTCGTATCTGTGCTTATAAATGTTAAAATATTTTCAAATAAATGTTCAAAAGGACAAATCACTTTCATCAGGGGACTAGGTACTAGTAAAAATCAGATACTCAACAATTGCCAAGCACAGTGTCCTTCCTGTTGCTATTAGGGCTTGTCTTGCACCAGTCCAGTTGAATCATTCTTACTATAAACTACTCCCATTTTTTTGGCCGTACCCAGTCACGTGACTTATTTGCATACCCTTGACAATGTCAAAACTGCTAACTTTTGGGGATCTATTTGTCAACCACAATTTTCTTGTAAAAAAAGAAACCTCAGAAGTTGGAACACCCCAAAATTCACACAAATCCTGGATTAACTGAACAACTTTGCTTTGAAATACTTGAATGATTTTCGGTTGAGTGTAGTAAAACCAAAACCAAAGTGATCACATTGGCCAATTACAAAAGACAGAGACAATTCCGTAAACCAATCAAAACTCGAAGCAAACATGTAGCCGGTGCGTGAGCGGGAAAGCATTTGCGAGGAAGAGAGTGCAGTTTAGGTTTGACTTCTCATGGGTTAAGAAAGTGGCGCAAGATTTTTTAACCAATCGCTAAGCGTAATAACGAAGATGAACCAAACAACACTTGTATTCAGGGATTAAGAATTACTTTTTAAACATATTTCCTGCCTAATGAGATCCGCAACAATGTTTTGCTAGCTTAGGCGTTGATTTCAATATAGAAGTGCATTAGAAGAGGAAATTAAATGACAAAACACACATAATTTAATTACTTTACCTTCAATGTTATTTCAAGAAAATACCATCACTGTTTCCCTGAGAAATTAAAAATTCCAGCTTTAAGATGAAGCAAACATACTTAAATTCTTGAATTTTCGATGGCGTTTTTTGATCGAATACAACTATTTATAAATGAGCTTGGGTTATGCGAAATAAGGTGAATGCAAATAATGGCATATTTTTCACTTTATCGTCATCTTATCGTTTCTCATCCTTTGTACTTTTTCGTACATAAGTAAATTGGGTCGGGATATCTTTCGTCTAGGGAATAGCTTGAGAAGTATTCGGAATCCCGCGGTTTTACATTATGCATACATTCATAACAGAACACCATACCGCAGGTGAAACTTAGTGTTTAACTTAAAATTCCAAAAAAAAAAAATTAAAAACCAGTCAAGGTAAGAATTCTGAAACTAGAATTAAATATTTAGTTTTTGCTCATAACTATCGAGGCTTCAGAGATGTTCGCACTTCATTTAGAGGGGAAGTGGCGAGGATTTTATTTGGAAAATTTCCCAAATGTTTTCAATTGCTTGCCCGTGTTGGCTTAGTTTTTTGTTAAGTAAATACTGCACGTTATGATAAGATTTTTGTAATAATTAAAAGTTCGATGTTGTTAATAAATGAATGTTGTTTATTTAAGCCTCTGGGTGTGTGCTTTTTTGGTAAATTGCACTTGGAAAAGTCTCTTCGATTATTGGCTAAAAGTCCATTATGTTTAGTACAATCTTTCTTGGCACTGTGGCGATAATTTATTGGGAGATCGTTTAATTTGCACCAAATAAAGCTCAGAAATGTAAAACAAAACACTCGGAATCTGAGTTAAACTGAAGAAAGACGAGAGTGAAACTGATAAATTAAACGTGTCAAAACTACTGCATGACCATGAGTGCATTACACGCACATATAGACCAGAAAATGATGAGATAATTTTCATATGGACACAAGTAAATAATATTCTTTACTTGAAGCAGTATGTATACCGTGCTTCTATCGGTTGGCAGCAGGTGTTTTTACACTGAGTAGCTAAAGAGTGACGTTCGGGGAAAAAAAGTGATAGCATTTACATTGCACTGTTGGCCTTCATAGATTTTACATTGGCCATCGATTGGGATAGGGCCAAAAGCATCTTCAAGCAAATCGTTGTTGTTCATGTGTCAAAAAGTGACGGGCAACCCAATTTCATTTATTTGAAGGACACCTGATTGTGTTATTTATTAATTTTATTTTAGTACAAGGCGTTGCAGTATGTCACTGGTCGATACGATTCTCGCTATTGTGGAGTATTGTATACCTTCAGGTGAGATTGCATGTTCGCTTTACATGGGAAATAGATCAACTTATTCGAAGTGACTTGTGATATTCGA
This sequence comes from Blastomussa wellsi, assembly GCA_947652115.1. Taxonomy (NCBI): domain Eukaryota; kingdom Metazoa; phylum Cnidaria; class Anthozoa; order Scleractinia; family Plerogyridae; genus Blastomussa; species Blastomussa wellsi. The sequence goes on along the minus strand of OX393568.1, from coordinate 20,943,971 downwards.
ATTTATATTTCTATCTTGGAGAGGAGGTCATTGGTTGGATAATTGAATATAATGATTCTGGTTTGAAGGGGAGCAGATTTTAAGGAAATCCGAGGTATTGATTTCGATGTTCGCTCGCAAGACAGAAGTGATGAAAAAAGGTAACTTTAACGAACTACTATATGCATGGACTAATTCAAAACCGAGTACCATTTTGCCGTCAAAGTATCGGTGCTTTGCTGTTTCGCGGTCTCTTGTCATGGCATAAAACTTACACGTCCCCAAATATACGAATACCTTAAAAAAAATTATACCAATGTTTTTATACCATCTCTAAGTTCGTTACGGCTTACATTTTTTTGTTTTCAAAAGATCTTGATAAAACATGTTTGTATTTTTCTTTTAGATGTTTGCTTTTCATTTGAGAATGCAATTAAACTGGGCCAAGTAATTATAAACTTCTATCCATATATTGGCTTTCTCGGTCCCGTTTTTTCGCGATAAAGAGAAATAGATAATAGAAAAACGGAGAAATACAGCTATCAGAAAAACGACTAGAAGCATTAACGAGCTTTAACGGACATGGTGGCTTTTAATTTACCAAACCATATACATCTTCCGGGATTGCGCGAGGCTCTGTATATGGTCGTCAATTCCTCTTTTTCTTCTGAATATTACGTAATTTGAAAGTAAGAGCATGCATTGAAGCTTTTTATTACCGTACATGGCAAGAAATATTGTTTAGACCATTCAGTTTATTTTAAACCACATTGTTTCATTCGGTACGAAATATAGTCACAAACAAAATTGTGAAAATATCAGTAATTTGGTATATTGTGTTTTTAAATTATTTTATGGCAAAAACCGCAAACTGCAACGTCAGTTCATCAGGTTTCTTGCAATATACTGTAGCAGTCCATGCGGGTAGAAAACCGCTCAGGAAATAAAAACCAAGAGTCACTGATCTGGCGCAGCGACTTACATTTTGTTTGAAACAAGATAATGAGTTGTGTCGACCCCCTCGAAATAACGGCCATTTCTTGCTAATGTGCATCATGGGGAAGAAATGTCGTAATTTGAACGCCAAAAAAAGATTTTTAATGAAAAAGTGGACCATCGGATATAGGGAAGATATCAGTGACGTCATCCATTGTCATTAATGTGCCAACCAGAAAACTATTGGCTAGTGAAACAAAGAGCTCTTTTGTTTAACTTGTTGGCTATTTAAATAACAAAAACAATTATCTAACGAGTGCTCGTGGAATAATTGTTAAACTGATTCACGTCGACAAATGTTCAATTTCTTCCTCTCTCTCGATAATTTTTAAATGAGTTCACAAATTTGGGCATGACTTACTGCTTGTCATGACAGAATTATATTCACGCACGGATCACGTGACCACTTCTCACTGAAACAGCCACTGCCGTGTTTAATATTAATTGACATTATCGTTCTACAAATTAGAAATTTAAGAAAATGATGATTTTCATACTTACGGGAAAATCTCCAAGAAACCGTCAATCCTGTTGTAGGGGGGTTATGTTATTTTGGAAAGGTATTTAGGGTGGTTCACGTGTTGAGAAGCCTTATTATTAATTTGCCACACAATAATTCAAAAAGCACATCAACAAATAGATTAAAGTAGTTTTCAACCATCTGAAATAAATAGTTATAATAATAATAAAAGAACGATTTAGAAATACATGAGACAAGAAATATAAGTGAAAGAAACCGACATTTCGGTGCATATTGCGCCATTATCACCTTCACACGCGCGTCGATGGACACCGTCAAAAGGCGTCATTATTTACAAGCATTATTCCAAAGAACATAACTCTGTTTCAATGTCATCAAGAAGTTTGACTGTCTTGTTAATGAAAGCCAGCATTGAATGTGCAGTCTGATTCTCTGCGTGCTAAAGTATTTATGTAATTAGCTTGGCACTTCTTATACAAATTCGCTTTCGACTTAGCTTCTTATCATAAACAATGTAACCTTGATAATGGCACAAGATGCACCGAAACGTCGGTTTCTTTCACTTATATTTCTTGTTTCATGTATAATAATAATAATAATAATAATAATAATAATAATAATAATAATAATAATAATAATAATAATAATAATAATAATAATATGCATGAAAAAATACTGGATTCTGATTGGCTGAGAGAGGTGTAGTTCAAGTTTAACACAGGTGCAAATTACACTTCGACATGTTTTAAACGAACCGCTTTTAGTTAGTAGCATTATCAGCTGATCTTCATCAGCCAATCAGTAAATAATGTGTCAAATCCGCGTCAAATGCTCGCTTCCTGTCTGCAATAATTAACGATCTTCCGGTACTTCCTCCAGGCTTCCTCCAGATTTTTTCATGTTTATATTCTTAATAAGTAATCATACTGTTTTTCTCGTTCAATTTGAAATGAAATTACACTGGTGAGATTTTCAAAAAGCTGAAATTGCACGGGCCGCTTAGTCCCTATATTAATATTGCGTAAAGTTAAGTTATTTTACAACATTTTATCATCAGAAACTTAATATAATTACAATTACAATCTAAAATTAAATCATCTTTTAATGTGGCAAGGAAACCCAATAGAAGCTGGAAGCTTATAAACCTTGGGTTCCTCACACGGTGTAGAAGATGGAATTAACTTAACCAAAGACCGGCGAGTTTAATTTAGTTTTCTGTCGGATTTTAGTAAGGCTTGTCGAAAGTCCCAATGACATGAAAAATATTTTCTTCTTATTTGAAAGGCGTTTTTCTTTTAAAAATATATGTTCTCGTTGTAAAAATAATAACGTTTTTCTATTATGGAAATTAGATCAGTGCATGATGGCGTCATAAGGTTTGAACTAAAAAATCGTAAATTACTAAATAAACAATATCTCTAAAACTATTGATGCAGTGTTCTTGAAACTTTGCACCACAAATGTGCATCACAAAGGAAAATGACACCCTTAATGCTGTTGCCATGACAACAGTTTTGCCGCTGGCACTGTCTTAATAAAAAATGAAATTCCCAGTGTTTACTTAAACCACGAACCATCAACCGCAGCCAATCCAATGATGGGAATTAAGACAATTTGGGAACTATGTCTGTTCCAAGTAGGACCCTTTGCCTCACTTTAGGGTTGCAAATTGAGATATTTGGTTTTTGACAGAGAGAGTTTGTAGCTGAAAAAGTTGCTATGGTAACAATACTAAGGGTGTCATTTTGTTTCATTTGTGATGCACATTTGTGATGTTTCAAGAACACTGCATCAATAGTTTTGGGATATTGTTTATTTAGTATTTTGCCATTTTTTATTTCAAACCTTATGATGTCATCACTGATCTTATTTGCATAATAGGAAAACGTAAACGAAAAAAGATATTTCAAAACGAAAAAAGGCCTTTCAAATAAGCAGAAAATATTTTTCATATCATATACAGTGAACTAAAAAATTCAAAATAAAGATGGGCTGAAGCCGATTAAAATTAAATATGTTTTTCAAATAATAACTGGCTGACTGATTGTTACGCTGTGTCAATTTAAAATCCGCAGCGAGAGCAGTCATCGTATACCATAGGTCAAATACAATGAATCAAAGCTAATTATTGGTATCAGCTGCATGAGGAAGGTGTTCAAGTTTCTATTGTGTCCTTTTTGCTCATACAGCCAGTTAGCTTCAACCGCCAACAGAGGAAGACGAAATCAGGATTTCGATCTCTCAGGTATTACGATTTTCTATTTTAAACAATTAGAATTATAACAAGAAAGGGATGACGTGACTTTTACAGCTTTCTTGAAACAAACAAATAAAAGCAATGCGGACCATCCGTTGTCTTTATTAACTGCCGAAAAATTATTAATTCAAATTGCGATTTGTGTTCTTGACTTTTCCCAAAAGCCTTTTGTATAGATGGTATTTGATATTTCACAAAGGTTAATATTTCAAAAAGGGAAAATACTTACTGATAAATATGGCAACTAAACTGATCGAATGGTCACTTTTGCAGCTTGGAAGAAAACGGTCTGAGGATACAACTTAGTTTTTCACGGGATGTGTCATAAAAGCGGCTTTTGTCCAGAAACCATGGCATTTGCTTATTAATCAGTTAGATAAGTTTAATACGTTGGCTTGATAGGAAGAAACTACACCACAGCAACAGTGCCAAATTAAAGCGTAGACACTGATGTGATTTGCAAAGAGTATTCAGCGTTTTTAATTTCTCGATGTTGAATATATTCCACTCTTAATGTGGACGTAGCCTCCACTAATACGTCGTAGACTGCATAAAAGAAAACATGCCAAATGCTAAAAAACTATAAAGGTAAAATATCATGACAAAAAACGCCAGTTGGGCACCAAGTTGGCAAGGCAGTTCGTTGTACAGGATTGATTTTATCAACGTTATTCAAAATGCTAGCTAGTTTTGTCGTTGTGGCGAACTTCAGATAAAAAAACCTCCAATATGCTAAATTTCAGTGTCCACCGAAGTCGGTATCAACGGGCAAATACGACAAATACCAGGCAATATTCGATAGATATGCGTTTATTTACGACTGGATGTAGAATCTTATATACCGGCGAATTAAATGATATGCGTTTATTTACGACTGGATGTAGAATCTTATATACCGGCGAATTAAACTAACGTTTGTTCGTATGGGCAAGTGCCTGATTTCAAAACGACTCCAAAAGTACAAATCACCACGCAGCTGGTTTTCATGATATCGAAAATTGCAATAAATGACTTAATCGGGGAAGTGAAATTTGTCAAGTGTTGGCTAAAAACCTTCCTTGCCGAAATTCAGATCGTGTTGCGATTAGTATATTAAATGAAGGTGATGGTGAATTTTCAGCTCGGTAAATTTAATGTGAAAGATTAATTTATCAACATGACACGAGCATGGGACAAAGAAAAGTTCTGAGTCCCCGTGACCTCCGAACACCGGGCGGGCGCTCTATCCACTGAGCTACGAGAACCCATGCTCGTGTCATGTTGATAAATTAATCTTTCAGATTAGTATATTAGTTCTTAATTATTCTTGTTTCTTGAGTAATTTGTCAATGGCGTAGAAAATGCTTCAGACTGAGTATAATGAACGAACACAAGAGCTTCAACGAGGTAAATTATACTCGTAAAACTATTTTTTTTATGAGAGAGACTAGGAAATTAAAGAGTTTTGGTAACCTTGACGGCAAAGACAGATCTACGTCAAGTAGCTTCAAGTTGAACGCCAAAACTGCATTCATAGTACGTTTACTTACGAATTATGGGATTATCTTAATCTGTCTCCAGCTGAACACGTAAAAGCAGCTAAAAGATAAACCATCATGATATTTGTTCTCTAAAATAATCAGAATTTGGCCAATTTTATCACGTTGTGTGTAGGGGGAAATTAAAGGCCTTTGTCACTTTTCTGCTCGTGTGTGACGATTGATGCTCTTCGTCGGAACAGAAATTCAAACAGAAGTCGGAAGTTCAACTTATGCGATTAAAATCCTCTTCCATCGACCTCGCGAGGCTTGCAAATGCTATAAAAATTGAGGTAAGGTATAATTTGGTCATATTTGGAAGTTTTAAACGGAAAACATTGCGAAAGCTAAAACAAAGCTAAAACAAAGGGATGAGGCAAGACAAAGAGGTGTTCGTGCTCTCGCGAAAACTCCAAAACAATCGTGGAAGACCACGGTGGTTCGTAGCAGCTTGCAGTGCGCAACCTTGTCAAATTTCTATTGGTTAAAACACTCTGCGAATTAAGGCTCCGCATGCGCATTGTCGTGACAATGGCCCTTTATGAGAAATGTATAATGCACGTACAGACTGAGCCATTTTACTTATATTCTTAGCGCAGTTCAGCGGCTTCGAAGTTTAAGTTCGTCCTTTTTACGACCCTTTGCAGTTATACAATACTAATCGCGATTACATTTCAAGAATTGACATTTCTGTTTCATGCATGATTGTCAAAATTTGATAAAGTTTTATCATTTGATCGTCTTATCGTCTTTACTGAAGCATATCTTTACACTTCGAGATCTTCTATATGTCCGAGACTTATTAATGCTTTCTTTCCCTAAAAACATGGTTAAACGTAAGGTTTACGCAAATATTTTCTATTTGTTCAAGGACTAGCTTAGTGGTCAAGCATCAATAAAATCATCCAAAGCCGTAATGTCAGCTTAATTGAAATGCTACGACTTTCTTTATGGCTGCTTGTTTTCAATTCACTGACGATCAAGTGGGCTTCTGGTGCGGAGAACCTCCACATCGGGACGTTCTATGGTGTCAACGTTTCCGCCAAAGGTTGGAGCTCACTGGGGGTAATGCCAGCTGTTCGGATGGCTCTGGATCACGTGAACACAAACCGGTCCATCCTACCCGGGTACATTCTACACGAGGATTGGAGGGATTCTAAGGTAAAACTGAAAGCTCCAAGGGTATCAAAATAAATTTTTGCGATATTCATAAATACTCCATCACCCGGGCCATGCGGGCCATAGGGATTTGCGTACGTAATTATCGCCATTGGGAAATTGCGTTGATTGCAGTAGCAATAAACCATTTCTAAGTTGCCTTCTACCCCTGTTTCAATACGGGGCTTGGTGCGCAACGTACCTTTCACATATATGGAAATGGTTCGATTTTCAATACAAAAGACGTGCGAGTAAAACTCTTTTTTTATACAAAATGTTGTGCACCAACACTGGAATTGGAACAGAGGACAACAGCATCGCGGAAAAGGAGTTTACAGTTAGATTAAACGCCGTGATCTGATATTTGTTCTTGTTCTATAAAATGCCCGGCAGAATTGCCGCTTACAGGCTAGACTGAGCCTAGAATGCGCGTGCAGAGCCATTTTACTCTTGTTTAGTGCTGTTGAGTGGTTTCAAAATTCAGTTTATTTCGAGTCTCGTATTTATCTAGTCTTATTTTACTTTTCAACGAATAAGCAAAAATTGAACTATTTAGGGGCACCCAACGAGTCTGTTCCTCACTTTATCTGTTCCCCAGCGCAAATGTTGCTGGCTGGCAAAATGGTTCAGTATTTGTTTTCTCATGGGAGTTGTCACTGAAAATATACTACTTTTGCGCTGGCTGACAGAGACTCGGAAGGGCGACTGAAGAAACTGCTCGACGAAAACTTGAATCTCATTGAAAAGAGTGGACTTCAATGGTTTCCGCACGTTTCGTATTTGTTCTAACATGTTTTATAATAATTTTATTTGTCAGTAGTATAACAACCTTTGTGGCTTTTTTGGGTGCTTAAAAAGGGGATCCCAGGACTTTGGGTTCCCACTCGACTGATGAGAAATCTCGTGATCAGTGGGTAAAGGCTGTTGTGTACGTAGGGGGGCGGGAATGTGAATGAATGAAAATAAAATATGTAAAATTGAATTAGAAATTGAGGTTAGAAGTTATATTGAGAGAATGTGCTCTGCAATGCAGTACTCTCCAGCCCAATTATGGTTATAGAAAATAAATAAAGGTTAACTTGAAAAGAAAATGTTAGATCAGAGCAACCATAGGCGAGGGAAAATGGGGAGGAGGCTGAAATACACCATACACCATAAGTTACAGGTACCATTGATACCGAAATATCAGTTTTCGTTCTGAAAATTGGTGGCCGTAGAATTTTAGAAGAGTCAGGTAAGAATTCTCCCTGTTTGTTCTAACTGCTTAACTGCTGGCTGGGAAAAAAATGTGGATCAAGTGCTGGCAAAAAGGAACAGATAATTTTTTCCCATCAATACTGAAGAACACCAGTAAATGTTTTAATATCATATATTTTCATTCGTTTGGATAAAAAATGCATTTTGCCACAGTTTGTTCATTGGGAACCCCTGACTATTTTCTGCATTATAAATCAAGGCGTTTAGTGCTCCACCACTGGCCATATTAAAATGTCCCTTATTTTTTCTACATATTTGTAGTGTGACAGTGGTGTTGCCATTAGATCAATGCTGGATTTAATGTCCAGGCCACCAAAAAAGATCATGTTCACGGCGCCAGGCTGTTCTCCAGCTGCAGAACCAATCGCAGAGGCAGCATCATTCTGGGGAGCAGTGCAGGTAAAAACAAATTATTACCTTTTTTCCTTGAATTACTGAAAATTCCTAATAATAAGATATTCTTGTTCGTTTAAAATGTTTAATTAAATAAGCACTGCGAGGGTGGCCCACCTGAATTTCTCAGTTTGAGTTGAGTATTGCCACTGTGATGCCGCTCGTCCCCAGGCGCCGGTAGGTCGAGGCCGTAAGGAAAATAGGGAGCGCGAGGATTCCCAGCAGTCCCATAACACCACGCGAACCACGCACAACCAATCCCAAAACGCAAAGCGTTACCCTGCACCTGCGAAGGAGGTGCTTTCTCTTTCTAAATTTTCCTTGTTTTAACAAACTATTAGATTTCAGGTAAAATCGAGGCTGACCCGAGGTCGCGGTTGCTGGTGCTGGCAGGAATGCTGCCCATGGAGACACCAGACACCATTGGTAGAGTTTGAATAAGAAACGGTGGCAAATGTTCTAATTTTATTGTCTTTATTTACAAAACATTCTATTATAAGATTGTTTTTTCTTTAGGTTGGTTTCAGTAACACGTCGCCGTTGCTCTCCGAAGACTCTCGGTTTCCACTGTTTTCCCGTACCAGTCCATCCGAGACTGTAAATAACCATGCTATAGTGAACGTACTAAGAAAGTTCGAATGGGACCGAGTCGCGATTCTCGTACAACAGGATCACATTTTCACAAAGGTAATTTTAGAGATCTCCAACAGCTGTCATGGGGATGTCAAAGAAACAGAGGATGTGGCATGGATGATGAATTAATAAAAATAAAGTCAGGTTTGGCTAGTTTACAGGGACTTCACTCAAGCAAAGTATGAAAACTTCAGTTGACCATCAGATAACTAAGAATCCCAATCCAAAATGATAGGAGGTTAGGTCGGAATATCCGGTTCTCTGAAGTACAAGATGAGCGCTCTAATTAACCACCCGGCTCGGGTGGTTTCCTGAAAAGCTCATAACAAATGAAGTTTACAATAACACCAAACGCACAGCCTTTGTTTCGATTGCTAGTTCCGCTCAACGAACCTGACAATGGGTGCCTGGTGCCACTTGATCTGGCAGAGTGACAAATGTTGCAGCAAATAAAGCGTAACTTTGTTTATGTCTTTTGGGACTATAATTAGACAGTACCATGAGTGTATTCATCTTTTGTAATGGTCAGTAAAATTGCCTTCAAATAAAAGGAAGATTTGAAATAATATAGTTTACCAAGGAAGAAAAACACCAGAGACGAAGCTTTTAAATTAAATGAAGAACGGATTGATCATTTCCTGTTTTGTTATGCTTTTGTTAGGTTTTTGTTGTTGTTGTTTTTCAGACTAAAGAGGACCTCGTCGCCTTGCTCACAACTTACAAAATCACGATAGTATTCATGGAAAGTTTCGATGAAGAGCACTCTCATGCAGTTAAGAATATTAAGGTATGCTAAGTGCTATTTTTGTGAGGCATGGTGGCCTAAAGGTAAGCGCGCTGGACTTCTGATCAAGCGGTCTGGGTTCTAGCCCTGGCCGGGGCACTGCACTGTGTTCTTGGGTAAGACACTTGACTCTCATGGTGCTTCTCGTATAACTGGGTACCGGCAAATTTTATGCTGGTGGCTAATAAAAAATACGACCCTACAATGGCCTAGCAGATCCCATTCAGCTGCAGGGTGGCGTAGTAAATACTCCTTGTCGCTTCATGCTAAGGAAACCGCCTGATGGACCACTAGGCAACCTCGGACGCAGACGTTACCTTTACCAAAATCACTGGATAGTAACGAATACTTGACTATCTAGTTCGCTTAATCGGCAGCAACAGGATTTATTTAGCAATGTTAAAGTAACGTTTTTGAACACGTGATTCAGGTGGCCATAGTGTACAATCACAGTAGCTGTTCTCTCTCTCTCTGTCTCATCTTTTCAAGAGTGTTGAAAGCGTTGTGATTTCTTACAGAGTAAAGATGTCAGAATAGTCATCGGCCTGATGTATGAAGACCAGTTCCGAAAAATAGCATGCCAGGTAATTTTTCTCTCCCTAGTCAGTGGTAATAATATAAACATATGCTCCTCTGTTCGCCAACGACTGAGGCTATATAATATTTTGTTAAAAACTAGCTATGGCATATTTCCTTTCCTGAGTTTTGATTGGTTTAGAGGCAATAGTATATGAGCTCATCTTTCCACTGACCTGCAAAAAAGCGAAAAAGAATGAATTTTTTGCAATGTTTGAACAATATTTTTTGGGGCGTTAATAAAACAATTATTCCACTAGCGCTTGTTGGATATGAGATGGTTATAGCCAACTCGGCGCTACGCGCCTCGTTGGGTATCTACCATCTCATATCCAACAAGCGCAAGTGGAATAATTGTTAAATATACGTCTTTCAAAGTCGCCATTTCACAGGTATTTGTAAGGTATAATGGATATGAAGAGATGTCTCGCCTGCATGTACAGTGCCGGTGATTAATAAAGCAGTATTATTTGCCAGCTGATCAGCTGCGAGAGTTACTTGAAACATGTCTATCAGTTGAACCAAGTACACATGAATTGGGGCTTGGCGTAAATATGATGATCATTCGGTTGCAGTCATTCTCCTTACTTACCAAATTAGTATTTCTGTTGCCATAAGTTAATTTTTAACTAAACCTCATTCAAACCAGGCTTTCTGTGGTCATTTAATTTGTTGACGGTGGAGAACTGATCTGGAGTGTGCGCATTCGGTTATGTGAAGTCTCAACCGTAAGAATGTCGCCATACGAAATGTGAACGAAGTTATTATTATATTTTACTTCTTATTCTACACGTGAAATAAGCCTTGCATGCAATAATGTTGATATTTCCCTGTCTTTCCAGGCATATATGCAAGGTGTCTATGGCAGGAAGTACGTGTGGGTGCTTCCTGGATGGTATAGTGAGAAATGGTGGGAGGAAGGTGGCGACACTTCATGCACCAAACACCACATTAAGATAGCAGCTGGCAACTACCTTGCTACAAGACCTATACCACTCGGAGACTCAACGACCCCTACGATTGCCGGGAAGGTAGTACCGCTAGCTGATGTTGTTGTTTTATTATGCTAATGCTCTTCTCTTTCGTTAAATATAGTTGCATATATTAACTGCATGTAACATCGTGGTTAATTCGAATTCTGGAGTAAGATACACGAAAACAGGAGCTCCTGGCGAAGGTTTAAATATTGACGAAAAAAAAAAACAACCCCCAAAAAGTTAGCTGTCTTCAGTCGAGGACAGAATCGTCAAGACAAGGATACCACAGCTGGCTTTTTCTAGAAAACCCCACCCTCACCATTAAACTCGTTAAAAACCCTGGAAGCGAGTTTGCCCCACCTGGATGTTCGGCAATGCAGTGTTGTCAGCTCAATGCCGGATAAATTTTCAAACCCCTTAGAACAACATTGAAACATATTTTGGATATTATGTCTGTCTGTCGTTGTCTGTCGACAGTTACGTTTTGCATATTTTGAATAGGGGGGACATGAAGTGCTTTATGAAGTGAAAACAAGCAAAGCTTATTTGAAAGGCCTTCCACAATGAAGATTGTTTTTTTTTTTACTTTTTGTAATATCTTCTCTCGCTCAACAGACGTTCACGTTTTTTACATTATACAAATTCGAAAACTGGCATCAATAGTTGTTACAGTTTTGGATCAAAACATAAAATCAAGAATATATTTGAAAATAATAGGGCAATGCAACTGAAATTTTTGCTTCAAACTACTATTGTCGAGGATATGGGACAGTAACTCAGTTACTAATATTAGCATAAGAAACATACAGAATACGAGCCTACAATGTGCCATTCCTTCCGTTTTTTCTCAATGTAAAGTTGCCCTGGCCTCGTCAGTATACAAAGTTACCTTTTCTTTCTTCTTGTAGTCGTGAGCTTAGCTTCCTTTAATGTTCAGCACATAACCCATTGGATCTTCTCATATTTTCAGACAGCTGTTGAACTTAACAATGAGCTCATGGCGCAAAGCAAGAGAATGAATTACCCAGTTAATGCATTTTCATCTTTCGCGTATGACGCAATATGGACCATCGCTCTCACTTTACAAAAGTCTTCTCCATTTCTCAAAGCTTGCAGCAAGAGTTTGTCAAACATTACGTACGGTGACGTGGAAACCGCTGACCTTTTCCGGCGAGTGCTTCGGAATTTGACTTTCCTTGGAATGTCGGTCAGTATCTGTATCACTAGGTCCACAGATAACAAAAAGGAAATCAAATTTTCTGACTATCGTATATAATTGTTACTAACAATTTCTGCTTAATTAAACATGCTTCCCGACTTTCCTTGGCCACGATGTAATGTGTAGGAATTAGCCAATCACAGGTGCGGGAGTTTTCGAGGAAAAGACTGTTGATGAGAGTCGAGTCTCGTGAGAGTTCGTGAGCTCTCATTGACTTTCATCAACTCCGGTTAAACTAGAGGAAACTCTCATCGATTCTCATGAACATTGTGAGTACAATCAAAGTCGATGGAGGCGCACGCGAGTCAGTCTGGCTCTAAATGTATAACGTGGTGTCAGAGGTGTCCAAGAGGACCTTGTACTGCAAACAAGTGGTCCTGAAACAAGTGGTCCAATGTTAATGAAACCCCATAGTTTGTAGTTGGTTTGTTATTGATAATGATTGTTGCGCGCCGCACATCCTTAAAAAAAGCAAACTTTTAAAATTTCTCCATTTCTCTTACAGGGTATTGTGAAGTTTGACAAACGCGGGGATCGAGAAACTACCATAGAAATTTTACAGCAACAAGGTGTGCACGTTTTCATTTTATAGCATTACGTAATTTGCTCCTGGGAATCCGAAATATTGTCGAAACTTCATTTTTTTGTATGAATTAACTTTTAGGCGATACAAGAAAAGTGGTTGGACTGTGCAATACAACTTCAAGTATACTAAATGAATCACTTTTCGTATGGGAAGGTACCTTATTTGAATTGATTATACTGTACCAGTTTTTAACTTAAAGTAATATTGCTGATGAGAAACCTTAGAAGCGGTTCCTTAGCTGACAATATTCTGTACAATCGTACAGAAAGCGAAAGTAGAACCAAAACTGAACAAGCAGCCAAGGGTATGAATGTGCATCGGCAACAAGAAAACGTGACAGAAAGTTGTGGGTAATGTAGGTTTTTAATTAAGAATGCCACAAAGGGAGGGTATAAATAATTTATTGCCGTTTGCTAATGCTCTGAAAGCATGTTTGACCGATAGGTTTATTTACCTTTATCGTTTTTTTTTTACTTTTTTGAAGTTCGAAAAGCACGACTGTCTTGGCACCTCCATCTTTGTTGCTTTGTTGCATTCACGTTTTTTTTTTCTTTAAATGTTTGTTTGTTTTGAAAGGGAAAATTCCGTCGGATGAAGTAATTAACAAGACCGAACTTTACAAAGCACCAAAGCAACAGACTATCATCACACTCGTTCTGTCATCTTTTGGAATGTTGTTTTCGTTAGGATGCCTAGTGGTGAATATTCTGCACAGAAAAAATAGGTTAGTATTTTCATTCTGGAGAGATCTTAGGAGACTAGCTTATTAGATCATTTTATTTGTTATTTATCAGTTAAAATGTTTACTAATTTTACACATTTTACATAGTTTCCGCATTCTTACCCTTATTCGCACACTGTTACTTTACATTTTGCACATAATCCCTATACGGAATATTTTTGTTATCCTTGAGGATACCCTGGGTTGACTCGTGAAAGCGTGGATTTAAGCCTTAAGTAGCTTCAATTTATATTGTTATTAAACAATACCCTTTATCTAAGAGGTGACTGTCTGCCTCTGGCTTTTTGTCTGTTTTTCTGTCTCCCGATTGGTCCGTCTATTTGTCAGTCAGTTAATCTGTACGTCCGTAAATAAGAGTTGTCGTTATCCATCGTGTACAATAATAATAACGAAGTATAATCTCACGGTTTTGCTTCACGATGTATCCAGTTGTGTTGTGGGTCGCGCAACCGAAACTGCGGAAAAACGATAGAATGTGAACATTTTGGAAATTTTTAAGGAAACCGCTAAATATTTAAGGTTAAGATTTATACTAGGTATAAAGGTATATAAAGGTATACTAGGTATATTTATACTAGGTAGATTGTTTTATGTTTATTTACTTTTCAATTTCCACTTTCATAATTTTGCTTCGAATTTTTGCTATAAGCTCGTACGTTCGCACGTTTCGACTAAAATTTTGCCATCGATGTATCATAGTCCCTATTGCTGACGATAACTACCTCGAGAAAACCTCGAGGAATCGTGACGTCATGCGCGTGCGTGGTGCGTTCACCCACGGTGTCACGCATCCTCGTTCCCAGTGTTTCTCTCCCCCAGGTGGGCGGTGAGAAAGACCCTGGGAGCGAGGTTGTGGATCGCGACGTTTCGACTGTATACTGCAGGTCTTCATCAGGGGAAACGTCGCGATCCACATAACAAGTAACTATGATAATGCGATAATACTTCATTATTGTTATGGCCTGTCTTTCGTTTTTTTAACAATCAGCAACGCATCACTTGGCGACGAACATGCAGGCGAAAGCTAAAATAAAATAAATAACCTTTGCTTAACGAGGGTAGCACATAAGCTAGTCTAAAGGAGGTTTCTCTTTATTTTCCTTTATAAAACAGATTGATCAAGATGTCCTCCCCGCATTTTAATAGCATTACTGCTATTGGTTGTTTCTTTTGCTATGCACACGTTTTCTTGGCTACGTTCGGAAACACAGTACTATATTCAAGAGGAAGCAGAGCTATTTGTCTGGTACGTAAGTACTAGTAACTGTCACCATTATTTTCTTCCATCACTTTGTTTTGCTACTGTAACGAGCGGAATCAGCCGGCTGCATTCAATAGTAGAGCGCCTTCACGGGTTAGGCGCTGTATTTTTACCTCCCGGATAGCAGCAGCTCACAAGATCTCACATGAAGGGGCCCACTACCTTTGAAGAGAACAACAGAGGAAAACAGCAGAAAAAATGTCCCTAGCTCCCAAAACATTAGCGGCAAGCTAACTCTTGTACTAGATGACCCAGAAAAGTGATTTACAAGCTTACGAGAGCTGCAACACCCCTTCCAATTCAATGCGAATTGGCACACGACACTTAGCTACTACATACATGCCTTTTTCCTTATCCCAGGTACGTGCGTATTTCATTGTTGTCGGTTTCACATTGGTGTTCGGAGGGATGTTGTCAAAGACGTGGCGAGTGTACAAGATTTTCACAAACAGGCGTCTTAAACGACAGGTATGATTTCTCTAGCTGATTTATTTCGTTTGTTTTTAATTTAAAAGTCAATAAGAATAATCACTGTAAATTCGTGCGAGGAAAATCTTAAAAGTTGTAGTAAGATCGCTTAGGAGGATCGAGTTGTCATGCATATGGTTTGAGCCCTGGCCCGGTCTGTGCAAGGTCCCGGAGTTGTGTTCTTGATCACCCAGGTGTTTAAAAGAGTATCAGCGAATTTAATGCTGGGGATAACCCTGCGATGGACTAGCATCACATTTAGGGGGAGTAGAAATACTCCTAGTCGCGTCATGCTACAGAATCCGGGATAAGCTCCGGCCTGATGAGCCACTAGTCTCGTACCAGTTGCTAAGGCAATCTTACGCAATTGGCATGGCATAAAAATGAGACAAAATATGACAATATGTAACTGATTCAAGAGTAATATCACTGCATTTCCTACAGATAGGAGGGCTGAACACGTCACAT
Source organism: Blastomussa wellsi (assembly GCA_947652115.1). Lineage (NCBI taxonomy): Eukaryota > Metazoa > Cnidaria > Anthozoa > Scleractinia > Plerogyridae > Blastomussa > Blastomussa wellsi. Next base: position 20,928,219 of record OX393568.1, on the reverse strand, counting down.
CTTTTCCTTAAACTTCTTCATGTTTTAATCCTTGATGTTGTGGTGCTGGTAAGCTGGGAACTTGTGGATCCAATGCAGTCTGAAACTATAAAACTATGGGAAGAGGTAAGAACATGTTTCTAGACAGCAAGCAGTGGCGGATCCAAGGGGTGTCGGGGGTCCGTACCCCCCCTTCCCTAAGGGATTATTTTGGTTTTTGCTACTTGTTTGACACTGACATTCTCGCATCGACAGGATCGATTACTATCACTCAACTGAGTCAAATTTGTCAACAAAACGTCCTCTGGGAGTGAACCGTTTCAATTAATAGGCCTTTTGCACGATCCAGTTATATCGTACAAAATAACACCTTGCTGGTGAGCAAGCTACGCTCTGTGACATAAAGTGGCTTTGTTTTGGATGTCCCAGCGCGTAGCTTGCTCACCAGCAGGGTAATATTTTGTACCATGTGACTAGGTCGTGCAAAGGGCCTATTGGGCTATTGTTTACACCCTTATTTGGTATCATTTCTTTCAATTTTAGCTACAGGCTGACAATGAAGACATAAACATCCATGTTGTGAATCATCAATGCGTCTCGAAACACTACACCACATGGGTCCTAGGAATAATGATCTACAAAGGAATACTTCTTCTCTTTGGCGTCTTCCTGGCCTGGGAAACGCGGAATGTACATTACGCGGAACTTAACGATTCCAAAAACATCGGTGTAGCAGTGTACAACATCTTGCTGTTCTCGGTGCTCTCTATTACAACCGAATTTGTGTTGAGCAATTTCCTGGCAAAGGAAATCTTTAACAATTCACTGATTTTTGTTTGTACCACCACAGTGCTTGGTTTGGTATTCCTTCCCAAGGTATTGTAAAGAAAATTAAATGTTATTTATAGTGGCCATGCACTCAGCGACATAAGCACTAAGCTTGGCTAGTCATTGCGTAAAGAGAAGCTTCGAAAACGTGCATCTGCTGTTATAATAGAGCAGTTTTTTAATCGAGTGTCGTATGGGCTGGCGGGGGAGCCGGGAGGCTACAGCTGACCACCCCCCCCCCCCCCCCTCCAAATTTTGGGCAGCAAGAGAAGTTTGGGCAAGGCAACTTGGGAGAATTTTTTGGGCAAATGGCAGACGTCCGGGGTGTTGGGGTGCTCGTCATGCCTTGTAAACAAAAATGTGGAAAGCTACCCCTCACAGGGGTGAAAATAAATTTGAGTGATTCTTACTAAACGGGGTTCTGATAACTTCTGACCAGCATCTCCATCATTTTACATGGAAGTCCCCTGGGATTAAGCTGGCACTGGATTTGAACATTCACTGAAACACATTACAAATGAACATAACGTGGTTAAAAAAAGATGACTGACAGTTGGTATATACCCGACTCCTTACCTGGGCATTGTAATTCATATGTAAATAAGGTATGGGGGATGCACTCCAAAAAATCGGATTCCTCCCGGGGTGGGAGGGCGGGTCGCTAGATCTAATCCAAACGGCGACCTAGAGTAGAGTGCTAGGGGTGGGCCCAGCGTGGTCCTTTATTGCATAATAGACCAATTTCGATATTTTAAAATTCGGCCTAAAACAATAGACCTCAGTACGAGGCTCCGGGGTATAAATTATAGAGTTTGTGGGATTTATTCCCCGGAGCCTCGCAGTGATGTCTATTGTTTTAGGCTGAATATTAAAATATCGAAATTGGTCTATTCAAATGTCCCCAGGGCATTTTATTAATATATGCAAATTACTTTGCATAGATAGAATCGCATATTTTAAACCCCAGTCCAATTGAATTCATTTTGTTTATATTTTACACACATAGATCACTCGTCTTACCCGTGGGACACGAGTGCAACCAGAGGATAGGCGAGAACATGAAGCGAAACAACCGAATGGTTCCTATGGTAACGGGACCTTCCATGCGTCAAGTTTTGCAGTGTCCGAGATCGTTAGCGCGTGATGGACTGGAAATGTCACGCACAGGCTTCTTCACGTCCGATCGATTTGAACACTTTATGTCACGTGGAAAGTTGCAGAAAAGGACCAGTGTATGGAATTCGAGCCAAGGATTTCAAATGTTGCATTCTGGATAATCTTTCCCGTAGATCACAGCAACAGCAACAACAACAACTGCAAAAACGACGGCGTCGAGAAAGGAGCTTAGTCATTGCGAAAATGTTTACTTAATCTCATCTCCGTTAAAATGAATAAATGAACATCCATATTTAGCATACATTGGCAAAACAAAACTGGAAAGAGTAACTAGTGTTGTATGATAGTTTTCTTTCATTCGCAGCAAACGTAACCCATAAGAGTAATTGGACAGGTAGAAGATAGTCGGACGCATTCTCGTTCCCAGAGGCGGCCGCGGTATCCTTTTGGTCAGCATGTTTCCCGTTCCGCAGGATAAGGATAACGCAAGGATGACGCAAACTCTGAGAACGAGATTGCGTCGGACGAATGTGGGCCAGAGGGTCAGAGAACCCCACGCATGACAGTTACAGGTCAAAAGTAGAAAGCTTTCGTTCTCGCCGATTTAGGCTCGGGCATCAAAATTTACAACGTTTAATGTAATCATACATGTACAAGTGTATAGTATGCATTACTTAGTAGCTAGAATATAATTTTTTTATAGCTCTACTTGTTCTAAGGCATATCCACTTCATATACGATGGGAATGCGATGCTTCTCGCGAACGTGATGGATAATAAATTGCATGGTTTCGTTAATTAGTGAATAATTAGGTCCAGGGGATTCACCTGGACTATGAAGCTGACTTCTGCTCGGGTTGTCGAAAACGGTTAGACGCGGCGATCTGTGATTGGATGATGGTTTCGACTCCGGTTTGATACTTTTGTGGCTGAACTCGGCTGTCACCTTTGCGTTTGGGTAATACACCGTTGAATCTAGCAGTGATTGTCTCCACCCTGGTGTATAAATGGATACCGGCGTACTGTCAGTTCAATTTAATCAGGTAAAGATGCTGGGGTGGAACCTTCGATTGACTAGCATTCCATCCAGGGGGAGTACATCTAGGCGGTTTTGAGAAGGCACGAGGGTCAGTTACTTCGTGTTGTTGCTCAGCAGAAGACCTGCCTAGGGTATCTAATCGTCCGTCATACTAGGCGTACAAGGTATTTCTATGATTACGGCAAGAATACCTCAACCATTCCCTCTTGTTTTAACGGCTAGAATTTGTTCTCGATTTAGCGCTATGTTGTAAACTTGTACCCTGGCAATTCTTCCTTTAAAGTACCTGACGTCGCCACTTTTTACGCCAAGTCTGACATTAGCAAAGGTACTCAAAGTGAAGAAAAAGGCGTCGAGAAAGGAGCTTAGTCATTGCGAAAATGTTTACTTAATCTCATCTCCGTTAAAATGAATAAATGAACATCCATATTTAGCATACATTGGCAAAACAAAACTGGAAAGAGTAACTAGTGTTGTATGATAGTTTTCTTTCATTCGCAGCAAACGTAACCCATAAGAGTAATTGGACAGGTAGAAGAGAGTCGGACGCATTCTCGTTCCCAGAGCCGGCCGCGGTATCCTTTTCGTCAGCATGTTTCCCGTTCCGCAGGATAAGGATAACGCAAGGATGACGCAAACTCTGAGAACGAGATTGAGTCGGACGAATGTGGGCCAGAGGGTCAGAGAACCCCACGCATGACAGTTACAGGTCAAAAGTAGAAAGCTTTCGTTCTCGCCGATTTAGGCTCGGGCATCAAAATTTACAACGTTTAATGTAATCATACATGTACAAGTGTATAGTGTGCATTACTTAGTAGCTAGAATATAAATATTTTATAGCTCTACTTGTTATAAGGCATATCAACTTCATATACGATGGGAATGCGATGCTTCTCGCGAACGTGATGAATAATAAATTGCATGGTTTCGTTAATTAGTGAATAATTAGGTCCAGGGGATTCACCTGGACTATGAAGCTGACTTCTGCTCGGGTTGTCGAAAACGGTTAGACGCGGCGATCTGTGATTGGATGATGGTTTCGACTCCGGTTTGATACTTTTGTGGCTGAACTCGGCTGTCACCTTTGCGTTTGGGTAATACACCGTTGAATCTAGCAGTGATTGTCTCCACCCTGGTGTATAAATGGATACCGGCGTACTGTCAGTTCAATTTAATCAGGTAAAGATGCTGGGGTGGAACCTTCGATTGACTAGCATTCCATCCAGGGGGAGTACATCTAGGCGGTTTTGAGAAGGCACGAGGGTCAGTTACTTCGTGTTGTTGCTCAGCAGAAGACCTGCCTAGGGTATCTAATCGTCCGTCATACTAGGCGTACAAGGTATTTCTATGATTACGGCAAGAATACCTCAACCATTCCCTCTTGTTTTAACGGCTAGAATTTGTTCTCGATTTAGCGCTATGTTGTAAACTTGTACCCTGGCAATTCTTCCTTTAAAGTACCTGACGTCGCCACTTTTTACGCCAAGTCTGACATTAGCAAAGGTACTCAAAGTGAAGACTCCCTCATTGTACTGCCCAACTTGTGTTCCGTCAATCCACATTCTGGATACTCCAGCACTGTAATCATAAGAAGCAGCGACGTAGATCCATTGTCCGGTGTTAACAGGACTGACCAAAGCGTAAGGAGAAACATAGCCATTTCTATTTGTTAGACGGAAAAACACATTGCCACCATTTATCCAGAGGTGAACGGCCCAGTTTCCAGAGGGTCTATAGTTGAAGAGAGGCCCATCTTGTCCTTCTGGCAGCACCCACATCACCAGCGTCAGTGAGTACTGTGTGTCTAATCCACCGTTATTTGGGAGCTCGATGTAGCTGTTGGACGTACCCCAGAACTGATACGAGCCTTCCGCATCCCCGTCGGGTCCAACTGCAAGCTGTACATTGGAGGAGATTCCGTCGGGTTGACTGCCCATCATGTCCTTTGTGGTATAAGCGGCAGTTAAAGGGTAAAGGGCAACTGGATTTTGCACATCTGGAAAAAAAAACATGATCCATATGGAAAGTGAGAGAGAGAGAGAGAGAGAAATAGACTGAAATACAGCAAACAAATTGGCTGCAAGTTCATGATCAGAATTTGTCTCCTCGGAGACCTAGAAACACGTTTTGAAAAACGTTTGGGAAAACACGCACCTATATCAGTTCTTACACACTGATTCTAACCAATAAAACCCCATATGAAGGGATTGAATCCATTTTCCGAATAAAATCAGGGCCCGAGTCAAATTAATGTTCAAGTCAATGCTGATATAGGATTGCAGGAGAAGAGCGACTAAATGCAGGAACTGAATAGCACTTCGGCTATTCTAAACACCACACTGGCTAGACTAAATGATTCTCTCTAGTTAACTTGAAAAGCATCCCGTTTAGCCTATCTTTAGGGTAACACGCTATATTTTACATAGCTTGAAAAAACAATCCAGGCAAAAACTTTGTTTACCAGCAACAAAAAGTAGACAAACACACCTATTGTCCCGCATGTTATTCCAATAATATATGTAGGACAATTGCAGCTAAATTTGTTCACACCATCAACACACGTCCCACCATTCAAACACGGGTTGCTGGAACACTCATCAACGTCTAAGGCAAAATGAGACAAATTAAAATATTTTATGGTTGGGAACCGTTGATTCAATAAAATGTATTCCAAAAATGAATCGGTGGGCGAAGAGAAGGTGAGGAGGTAGTTGGTAGACAGGCGAGCAAAGAGGAAAGGAAGCCGGAGGCAGGAACGTAAGAAAGCGGATTGGTATAAAGTTAGTGAAAAAGTGGACAGGGAGGCAGGAATGCAAGCTAAGGAGACATGAAGGCATGCATGGAGGCAGGAAGCCGGTAGGAAGGCTGAGGAAAGAAGGGAGACATGGCGGTATGGAGGCAGGGAGAAAGGATAGCAGGAACGAGAGGCAGGGAGGCAGGAATCCAGGTAGGTTGAGTGGCATGGTGGCATGGAGCGGCAGGGAGTCAGTGAGGCGTGATGGCATGGAGCGGCAGGAAGACAGAAGTGCATGGTGCATGGAGCCATGGAGCAGAATGGAGGCAGAAAGGCAGGGAGGTAGAGAAAGTATGGTGGCATGGAGCAGCACGGAGGCAGGTAGGCAGGAATAAAAGGAGATAGGAAGGCATGGAGACAAGGAGTAGTGGAAGGAGGCAGATAAGCAGGGTGGAGGTCGGGGGCTTGGGAAATCAGTTCATGGTTAGTCAGACGCACGAAAGATAGGTGTAAGGAAGGACCTACCGACGAACGGACAGAAAGCTTCTCTTTTCATAGCAACAAAGCCGAGTGTTCTTATTTAGAGTAATATTTACCAGGAGAATCTTACATACCTATCTCGCAATGGCCACCGGTGTATCCTGAAATACAACTGCAAGTGTATCCATTGACTAGGTCACTGCATACTCCACTATTTAAACAAGGATCACTGGCACACTCATTGATATCTTGGAAAATAAAAGATCACTGATCACATTATGTAAACTACAGCCTCCATTCGGCTCATAAATGTGCACGGATATTCCACCGCGTACGTTATCTGTTCCGAAAGGCAACGTTTTCCGAGAGAGAGAGAGCTTTGAGGAAATGACGGGTTTATTTTGAAGCCAAATGAAGGCTATTGTGTTTTCTACCCTTCAAACGTTCTTACACGAGGCCACTCACTTTGGGAGCCCTTTCCCCAAAGCTTTTAAACTTCAAAGTAATTCTGTCGGCGTTCAAAACGATCTCGTTAATGTGTTCCAAATATTTAGTGCTCACAACTTTTTCTACACCCATTTCAAAAGTTTGGCTACGGTCCCTTTTGGTAATTGTGTAAGATATAAAAATGGTAATGTGTGCATACGAGCCTAGTGGCCCATCAGGCCAAAGCTTATCCCGGTTTCCTTAGCATGAAGCGACAGAGATTATTTCTACTCTCCCCTGGATGGGATGCTAGTCCACCGCAGGGTTACCCCCCAGCCGTAAATTCGCCGGTACCCATTTATACACCTGGTGAAGAGGTGTACTGTGAGAGTAAAAAGTCTTGCCCAAGAACAATTAGTAAAGAAGCTGTACGTTATAATATACGTATCAGTTTACTGTAAGGAGTGTATTGTGAAAATACAGTTTCGTGAAAAAAAGGAAAGAAAAATGTCATAGGTTCTTGTACCAAGGTGAGCCAAGAAATGTATACCTCACCCTGATTGGTTGGAAGATAAGACAACAAACTTCTGTGTGGTGTTAGATGCAAGCAAAGTTGTGTGAAGAGAATTTCGTTGGTCTTAACGGATTTTGATCTGGAGTCAAGTCAGAGAATCCGGAATTATTCGTGGCAATAATGCATAACGCCTTGGGCGATTGGCAGCTGAAGAAAAGCGCTCTACAATAACAGCTCTACAATAACTCTACAACAACCTGCGAAGACCACCTCCGGTTCGCATTCAACATGCTAAACTAGCTTGCTTCACCAGATAAACAACCTAACAAGCACATTAATCCTTTGGTAACTAAGTAAGTTATCAAGTAAGTAAGTAAGGAAGGAAGGAAGGAAGGAAGAAACTTTATTTATGCGTCAAAATGTACAAACGAAGTTAATCGTTTTAAGTTAAAATGTATAATTACCTATTTCGCAGTACCGTCCTCCGTACCCCGGAACACAGACACACGTGTAGTCGTTGCTCTCGTACTTAGCCACACAGGTTGCATTGTTCATACAAGGACTTCTAGAGCAAGGACTCTGTTCCCGCAAAAAAGAAACAATAAAATCAAAATTTACATAGCAACGAACGCTTTCGACTTTAGCTTGCGGCAGGCTAAAGGCTCAAAGGGCCCTAGTCAGCCACACCTTTGTTATTGTTTACATGCTAGAGTGCCGTATCATATTTTACGCTGAGCGTGTCGAAACGAAAGAAATCACTGGAAAATTTGCTAAATTGATAATTAAGCACTTCCAGTAACATAACTTACAGCAATACAATAAGGTTTCGCTTCACCATATATATAATTTCCATAATTTCGATGGCATCGAAAATGGCGGAGGCTGACTAGGGCCCTAGCGTGATGACGTGGTTTACGAATGCATAAGGTTTTTATACTTTGTCTTTTAAATGGTTATGTTAATCAAAGCGAATATTATGGACAAAAGCAACGTGGCATTGAGACATACACTCGATTCTTTTTTTTGCAATAATCTTCCATCATTCTTCATTTGGTAATGATGCTTATTTGACAAAGCGTATAATGTAAAATCACCTAACACCTGCTTTATGTGTCGACCGACTTCGCAGCGAAATCCATCCCGGTACAATTAGGCAAAAGGGGTTTCATAAAGGTTAACGAACGTTTAGGTTTACGTTTTATTAAAGTATATTGCATGCCCAAAAACTGTATCTTGATTGAAAAGTAACTTGTGTTTATAAATTCACCTGCATGGGTGATAGCAAATTAAAAAAAAAACAACAAAGAATAAACACTTCAAGCAGATTTCAAGCTTAATCAATACATTTCAATCTAGAAAGGTCCCACCTAGAAACTCAAACGAGTAAAAGGAATAATTTTCAGTTGTACCCACCTTTATACTGAAGTGATGGAATATCGGACTCGGCCCGAACATGCTTGATTTGTTGTATTTATCGCTTAGCAAAAGTTGGCACAACATTTTTCTTTCCAGGTTGTCACGGAACGCCGCGCAGTTGAAAGAAAGACACGACACATGATCAACGCAAAGTTTACCGCACTCTCGAATCTCTTGCACTGATACGGATACCAAAGGATCCAAGTCCAGGCGGCTAAATTTGTGCGCGACAAAATTGGCGTAAGCGACGCCCAGCCGTGAGTCCCGTTTCAAACCTCTACTGCCGTCGACGTAAACATCGCTTACTGCTCGATAAATCAAGTTTGAGAAGAAGACAACTGTTGGAATTTTCACTTGATAAATATCCCCAAACATCATTAGTAACGGTTTAACGCTACTGCGAGGCGATGTATCGAGGCACGACTTGTGATGTCAACAAAGTTATGGAAATTTAATTATTTAGTTAAGTAATGACTCGTTTAAAGTTTCAAATTGCTATAAATAAGAAATGATTTTAACAAATAATAACGGATATTCTTGCCTTAAGGTGGTAAAAGGAGATAATTGATCCATCGGTTGCAGAAATATAAACGTAATGGGCGCTTATCCGGATATAGCAAAACAAACAAATTAAACATGTTATATCACCCGCTTCAGGACTCGGAAGATATTCTTTTTATTAAATATTTGTACTTCAGCTGATCTGAGACGGTGAATCATAGGGCAATGAAAGTAATTAGGATAATTATCATCTTTATTCTTGGTTTTCAAGTGACGTCATCGACGCCATGTTGGATGACATGAACAAATTAAAAGATTACTGGTAAGCCTCTTTAGTTTGGTCATTTAACATGGCCGCCACGCTTATCGTCATTTGAATCTCTCGGGATTGGGTGCAAACCGGCAATAGGAACTCACCCTTGTTCTATTGGACATCGGCGAATCTGATTGGTTTTCCCATTGCTTTCTATTTAACAATTATACTTCGAGTCCGAGCCGTTTTCCATGCCGGCGAATGGCCAACGAGGTGCAGCAGCGGCGAAGAAAACAAGGGCAATCACTCCGCCATGCCCGGGGGATACGTGACCCATGTTTAAGTACAGGGTTGCACTATAAAAGGCAATTTTTGGTGTTGGACTTTGCATAATGTGGACGTATATTAGCTCATGAGCCAAAAGAAGTGGCTACTATAGCAAACTTGGGCTCTAGATGGTTTCTCGGGCGTCTAACGGCCATATTTGTTCCCCTCGGAAGGACACAAATATGGCGGGCGGCCGGCATGACTTCTCCAATCTTCATACTGGGCTCAGCAAATTTGCTGAGACTTGGAGAAATTGTTCATTTACTGTATTTTATATCTCCTACAACATGTGGAAATTCATTGCTTGCACGCTTCTGATGGTTTTCACGTCACGCAAGTATCACGCAAGCTTCACGCACGCAAGAAATAAAATCGCTTACCATTCAATAAATTGAGGCAAGAAATTGAATATCGTAGAAGAGTAATAAATAAACAACATGCCAAAGTTGCGGGGAGGTACGATATTCCGAGCTCGAGTTATTCGGCAAAGTGTATCACTGAAAATTATAGTGTTTAGTATCGAGACGCCATGTTGGAGCCCCTCTGAGGGACTCCAACATGGCGACCAGAAACCAGTGGAAACATCTGGAGTTTACTTTGGCTCTTTCAGAACGTTTCTTCTCTTTGTTAAACTTGAAAACATTCACATAGATACTTCCCTCAACATATCGGTTACTCAGAACTCGAAAACATAAGGCGAATCGATATTTTCGCGCACGTAACATGCATGTTACCCAGAAACATAGACTTTCTGAAAAGTCCTTCATCTTGTTTATTCAGTTCTGCCCTGAAATTCATGAGGTCGACTTGTGGCAAGTCTACCAGAAAACGATGCCGATGTCACTCATTGTGAAAAATCTGAAATTCAAACTGTTCTATTTTCAAAACAAAGCCGTGTACCGAGCTGAAAACAGGCCAGCAGATATATGTTTAAAACGGCTTTTACCTGATGACGTGTGATGAAGTTGAAAACTCAAAATTTTTAATTTTATTTTTTTTCTGACGCCACGTGTTCTGTGCTTAGTTACCAAGCCTTTGAGTGGAATTGAGGCTGAAGGTGACCTTGGTTTGGGCCTGATTACATGAGCCGGGCTGGCCCGGTTAGCCGGGCTTGTTTCAGTTTGCCGAGATCTCGGGACGTCTGTTAAACGCACCAAAAATCAACTTCGCGATTACATGACAACCGGGCCAGCCCGGTTAGCCGACAAAGCAAACCATCCCGGCAAACCGGGCCAGCCCAGCTCATGTAATCAGGCCTTTAGTTACAAATCTTCTAATATCGGCAAGACCACAACGACAAACCAATGAATGGTGCCGGATCTTTGTAGACCTGGATCAGTTAAAATCAAAAGATACTATGCAAAAAACGTAGACTGATCCCCACGGCGAAGAGAAGAAATTAAAACAGAAATGCAATCACATAAAAACAAGTACAATATATTTTCCCGATATTTCGGTTTGAAAAACAAACCTTCTACGGGGGCTTAAAGAAAATGAATGCAAAAAATACAAAATGACCGTTACATATAAGAGCTTTGAAATATAAAATAAGAAGCTATGATAGGTTAAAAAGTGTCTAATTTTGTTCATCGCGTCTATTAATACCAAGCGGCTCAAGTGTTATTGCCTTGTTTATGAGATGTGCCTCACGTGCTTTTCGTACGGAGTCACGGTTGTTGTGAATGAGTTCCAAGGGAGTTAAAAGAAGATGGTCAATGGAGTGGCCAGGTTGGTTGAAATGTGCAGAAACAGGAGTGGGCTTGATAAGCTGATGGTGATTCTGGATGGAACGACGATGTTCGCCAAAGCGTTCGTTTAGCTGGCGTTTAGTCTCTCCGATGTACTGTTTTGTGCACTTCTTACATTCAATTAGATAAATTAGATTTTTAGATTTACAATTAAATTATCATTTATGCGTCGTTCTTCTTTAGTTGCAGAGAAAGTGTATTTAGTTTGGCCTTCTTGTAAGAACGGGCAGGTGAGGCAGCGAGGGTGATTACACTTATAAATGCCAGGGGGTGGTTTTGGTTATTGATTAGTGTTGTCAAGCAACTGCGTTCGCACCAAAAGATCGCGTAAGTTAGGAGTCCTTTTATAAGCAACGACAGGTGGAGACGAATTTGAACATTCTACATTCCTCCGCCCGCTGTAAATCTAAAAATCTAATTGATCTAATTTATCTAATTGAAACTCATTCACAACAACCGTGGACAATGCACTATTATTTGCTTGCGTGACATTAAGCTTGAAGACCCTGGGAACTACTTTGACCATTTTACACCGCTAGTCTTCAAAAAGTACAGCGGGCTCAGACTGGTTTGGGATGACGATTACACAACCGATTACACATTATTTCTCAGCTGGTGTAGAAAATTTGGCCACAAAAGATGACTAGAAAACTGTCCAAAGAGGAGATCAAGGATAAGCTTGATGGAGAAGAGCTAGACCTGAGTCTGTGCAACTTAGCTAAAGTGCCTGTGCGAGAAATGGTGAGTGTTTTTTTTTTCGCGTCCGATTCGTCCGATCACAGTTAAGCGGACGAACCGCGTGTAGGTTTTCGTGTTCGCTCTGTCGGATAAATTTCGTTTCATCATTAATTGTAAGACCCCCAGCCAGTTTATTGCTGAATTTTCTGGGTATAATAGTTGTGTAGGTTTGCTAAATTATGTCTGTTGTTTGCTGTTCAAATGGTGATTGGGATATAGCAAATAATTGTTATTCTGAAAGAATTGCTATGAGCTCCTGAATATGTCCATTAGAAGTCCTCGGTAAAAGTCACTCGATCACTTTGCAGGTGAAGCAACGCTGTACAAATTATGTATGTGAGACGGAGCTGGCAATTAGAAGTTCATAAATGATTAAGGAATATTTTCGAAATGAAAGAAGTTGCTGGCTTCGTTTTAGTGGTCATTATAAACTCGATCGCAAATCTGCCAATCGGACTGCTATGATGAATTGGTGAATATAGTGGTAATCTATTTAGTTGTTTCAGCATTCGAACATAATATGTATTTTTGTTTCATTTTTTATGATCTTTTCTGATGTTATTTATTCTCTCCCGCAGGCGTCATTGCCCAAGGCAACGATGGTTGATCTATCTTGTAACAATTTAACTTCACTACCGGTGAGAATTTTTAATTTTTTGTTTTAAGACACAATGAACCCGAAAACACCTTTGATAATCGCGATCGGCCCAGCTAGATGCCGTCAACACCAGCAATCGGTATATAGAATAAAACAAAAAAGCTCTGTCGCCGAGCGAACATCAGTGTGATAGTCGAACTCCATTGAGGTTTGAAAAACTAGTCGACTTTTTATCCGCTGCCATGTTTACATATCTAGCATCCTCGAGTAATAATTAAAAAGTCCAGCTGTGTTTGAAAGCTTATACCGGAATTGTTTGCATTGTGAGCAGAACTGGAGTCGGGTACAATTTCTAATATTGTGCCACATTGCTATTAAGTTGTTATTAATTTTATATAATATAATAATAACATGATGCCAATCCGTAATTTCCCTACAGTTTTGTAGTTTTATTTTGTTGGAAAAGATTTTGTAGCAGCAAATAAAAATAGTTAATGATAATAACAAAACAAATAGTTAATAAATAAAAAGATGGCATCATTGAAGGAAATGATAGCTGAAAAAATAAGCTTTTAGTTTAATTAATTCTTTTAAATTTAAATGTTTTTGGCAAGATTTTGAAAAAGAAACCATGAAAGGCAGCTTTGTTGCTGATATTTAAATTAAAGATGAAATATGCGGTTCCAGAAAATATCCATACCCCCACCATGGAGGGAATTGGAAATTCCAGAGGGGTGGGGTGATCAAAGGCCCAGGAAATTCCTGAGGGGATGGGGGGTTGTTGGAGAAATTAGATTTCCAGATGGTCAAGATCGATACAGTACAACCTCAATTCAAATTGCTTCTTACCTACTCTGTAGAGATTTCAAATGATCAAAATAGTGACTCAGGTTTTTGATATACAATCGTAATACATTAAAAACAGGTTTCCTTTCTCCTGAAAGCGAATTGGAAGCAACAAAGTTCACATAAATCCTTCATTTTGTTCATATATGATCGTAGATGCACCACTTAGCTTGTTACCAGTCTACCGAATGTCACATGTTTTTGACCACAATGCACTGGTGACTAGCCTTGTCTGAAGGTGCAAATCCATTTGTGAAGTCAAAACACTCTCGATCGTGTCCTGCACGTTCGAGTAAACATGTGCCTGCATTACTGCAGACATCAGTTTCCTTTCACACCCTGTATAGTGACAAGGAAAAGTCTTCACATTGTCCAGTTCCCAGTTTTTCGCAACATTAACCTAAGAACACCTGGTAGTTTTTGGTACTTTGTTTCCCCGTGGCAGTGGCGAAATTTCAAGATAAATTTACAAGTTTACGGCACGTAAACAGCCCCAATAAGTTTCAAATATGTTGTACCAACATGTATGTATTTGGTAGGATTTGTAGTAAATTTCGCGGTATTTTGCGTGTTTTTGCCAATTTCGCGGGATTTCGTGGAAATACCTGAATTTCGCGGCTCCGCGACCGCGCGAAATATCAGAAGCCCTGCTTATAACAGCCGCCTACTCTTCCAGTCGATGACACCTACTCCAAAACATTTTGAAATCCCTGTATTAGAATCATAATTTAAATTAGTTTTTAGCCGTGTCAGAGTGAAGCCTGGGCACTGGATTGATATTACTTTTTCTATTCCTTTGCACCTGAGTGCTCAAAATTGTTTTGTGAGCATTTGAATAATTGAATGCTGTATTCGGTTTGATTAAACATTTTTCTAAACATTGATTAATGCCTTTGCTTTGGTTGACATAAAGGTAAAGTGTACATATACATGTGTTTGTAATGTAAAAACCAAGTGACCCATACCAACTTAGGCCATATTATAACTAAATCAAAGAGGTCACCCTAGCCGGTGAACAGGCTCCGGGGCTGGGTCAGGGTGGGTAGGGGGATGGTGGAGCCTGTCAACAAAGGGTTCAAACTGCCATTCTGCCCCTTGTAATTTAAGCTGTCAAATAACCTTTTTACTATGCAGGGATGCGTTGGAATGTAAACAGATTTGCACGAAATATACACTTTACTTGGGGTTTATCCAGCTCTTTGCAAATTAATCTCCTTTTCCTATTTTGTAAAAAGCCGTTAACCTGTAATTCCCAGAATTCTAAAAGAATAACCTTGCTACCAATCTTCAATGTTTCCAAAAATAAGGAACTACTTGTTGTCCCTGGTCAAAGCGTGGCCCACGAGCCTCGCTAGAAGAGATTGTTTTCCAACCTGAGTTGTATATCATGTGTACAAGCTGTTTTGTCTTTCGCATTCAGTTTCCATCCTTACAAATCGTTGCATGAGCCGGCTGACAGTTGATAGTTTGCTAGACAGAGTGCATCTCCAGAGAAGACCACAAATCAATAAATATCACTGGCAGTTCTCTGGCTGGAATTATACATTTCAGCAAAGCAAAATTAAGACAAGAGTTTCGCCATGGAAATATGAAGCAAGACATCTACGAAATTCCTCAGCAAAAGGCTCATAAATGTTCTTTTTAGATCTGTAAACCGCTAATAAACAGCCAGAAGATAACATGTTTACACAACGATTTTCAGCAATATGCAAATTTTGATCTAATTGTGTCGGTAAATTGGAGACGTAGATCAAACCTGTCAACCACATCCTGGATCTGACCAATCAGAGCTTGCACTAAAATCTCGTGCACAGCATGGCGGCATGAAACCTTTGTCGGCAGGTTCCAATGCCCAATTACCCCCTTCCCACTAGCTGAATTTGCGAAGGGAAACTTATTTACTAATAAAGGGAAGACGTCTGGCTACATAAAGTCTTTTGTTATCAAGCTTTGCCTTCAGTGTGTTCGACAGTCTCGTTGATTTTCAGTTTTCATATTTTTCCCCACGTAAAAGGTAAAAGGCGTACAATCCAGTAACGAATTACTAAAGTTCAGCCAAATGAAAAGCTAGCCTATGGGTCAAAGTTTCCACGTTTCAGACTCTAAACGACTGCGTAGCAATTTTGGTGTTCGGAAAAATATTATTTCAAGTGTTTGCGCCGTTCATTAATTGTCAGTTGTTCAAACCCGACATAAAGCAAAAGGAGGCCTCAAATCAAAGGGCCAATGAACTATCGAAAGGAGAAGTTGAACATATTTTCAAGCCAGCCTTTTAACCCTGCAGCACTGGACATTTTAAATCGTTCTGTGGCAAGTTTGTCAAATGAATGATTATTCGCCTTGACCGGCTCTTTCCAATTTTACCCTTCGATTTGTTCGCTCGTAATAGAAAATACCACGGATGTGGATCTCTTTGATGATTTCTAAATTAATTCCGCTTTGTGTTTTCGAGTTGGCAAAGTCTTTTGTAGCATTTTATAGTGTTGAAATAAATATTTCTGATTCACTGTTGTGTTCAGGGGAGAGAGATCATCTTTCCAAAAATATTAACCCTTCCAACTTATGACAGAATCAAAGACTCGCATGCTTACCTCTTGTATTCACAATAAATAATATTTTGGTGTTTCAACCATCGAAATGCACCAGAGTATTGTATCAAACAGTGCCGGCATCCCGAAGAACAGATTCGAGGGAAATTTTATAACGATCGTTTTCAAAATTTTATAGACAGACAATGCTGATTGGTTAGTTTGTCTGGCGAGTAAGACAATGGGAAAGGAATGTTGGTTGCGGTTAAGCATGCATTAGTGGGGACGAGTGGTAAACGCAATCCCCTAATAACACCTGCGTAGGAGGCTAACCCCCCCCCCCCCCCCCCCCGTCTAGCCGGAGATTTGTAGCTTTCTTGTAGCTGAAGTTCATTTGCACCATTATCTAATGTGACTGTGATCATTATAATGCTGTTTACATCATTAGCTAACATTTAGTTTAATTTAAAAATTAAGCAATTTGGCACTCTTTAAACAAAGTGATTATTATTTATCATACAGTACTGAAATCAATTCTTGATATGATTGCAAAAGCTACTTTCATTGTTGACTGCCAGAAGCTCTGTCTTCAAATAGTCAATTTGTACTTTGGAGGCTTGTTTGGTTATACCATGTAATAGTAAGGCGTATATGAGATGGGCTGCCACAAAATTAAATAATAATATTATTAGGATCATCCCTGGAGAACCAGGGACAGTTACATGTAGCTTAGACTTTCATGATCAGTAACACAAATTGGGGTGTAATATGCCATAAGATTTTGCTCCACCATACAATTACATGTACAGGTGTACATAATCATAATTTGTTGGCATCAAAAAATAATGTTGAATTTCACAGATTTCAAGACTTGGCTGATTCTAGCTGTGGGGTCCTAAATCATTTTTTTTTTATTGTAGCAGCAGCTGTAACCTTGTGTGATGCTTTTCCTTTACAGGATGCATTTTGTACTTTGCGCCATCTAGTGAGACTGGACTTGAGCAAGAATGCCCTGACTGAACTTCCAGAAGACTTTGGTAACCTCAGCCATCTCAAGCGGCTAGACTTGTACAGCAATCAGCTTAGCTCTTTACCACTAAGTTGTGCAAATCTTAGACAACTCAGATGGCTGGACTTAAAGAATAACCCTTTACAGACTTTATGGCCAGATGTTATAGGTCATTGTTTAAGTGATGAAGAGTGTAAACAATGCGCTATAAATGTAAGTAGTGACTAGACCTCTACCGCGTGAAGGGCTACAAATAACAGTTAGACATAATTGTACAATGGCTGACCAAACTTTGCCAATGTCAGATGTCGGATGGAATGTCTGGATGATATTTTACCCTTTCTAAGTGCAATTGACCAATTCCGATATATTAAAATTCTAACATGGCGCCGAGGCTTAGGGGAATAAAACAAAAGAAATTATCTATTCATCCCTAAGCCTCGATGCAAAATCTTTTGTTTTATTCCCGCAAGCCTCGGTGACATGTTAGAATATTAATATATTGGAATTGCCAATTTTATGCATTGACAATCCTTTATCGAGTATTGCTGTTATAATATATTGTTTTCCAACCTCACTCCAATGTTGTCCGATCAAAATGGTAACATATAGCCCTGCACCGGTTGTTACAATGAACTGGTACTTTAAATTATTTTGATCCACACTTTAATATTTCATTAATTTTACTTGTAAGACAAACTGTATATTAAGTTGTTTTAGACCTGAAGATTATTTTATTATCAGCCTAGGCTGAATTTAGTGTGGCATGATTCTCCAATTAGGTGTTGAGACATCTAAAAGTCTTAGCTGAGAATGAGGAGCAACAGAACCTCGTGAGAATATCTTTTGAAAGAGGTGAGCTGTGGTATAAGTTTTATTGATAAAATAATGTAATAATATTAATAGTTTGTATGACATTCTCAAGCATACAATCATGTACAGTTATGTACTAGCCATAAAGGTCTCAAGCAAAGTGCACATTGCTAAACAATAGTCCACGTTCACAGGGATTTTTCTAGCTTTTTGTTAGTATAATGGTATTAAAAATAAAAGAGCTTTCACTCAAATGCATCTAAAACATCAATTGGAATATACACCGTATCAATTACTTAGGTACATGTAGTCCAGCGCTGTGGACAACTGTAATTCATTTTTTAAAAGAACTTGAAAAAGTCAGTATAACTTGCAATGATATCACTTCTTTTATAGCTTTTGTACATTGGCAATAGTCCTTTTTTTTTACAAAATTCGTATACCATTAATTATCAATTATAGGTAGGTTTCCATTGGTGTAAATACAACTTTGGCTACTTGTATATTTTTGGAGTGATGAAGCAGTAGTAGTTTTACATTATTTAGTCACGAAAGTCCTCTCATATAAACGTATGGTCTTCCTGAGCCTGAGTATGTTTCTGAGAGTCGTGATTATTACTAATTATACTAATTAAACATAAAATTAATTTACATGAGAATTTCCAAAGGCGGAGATGTCAAATTACATGTATAAGTGTATCCACTCCCTTGGGAATTTACATTCTTAGTGTTTTGGTTGGCTCGCTCGCTTTGAAGTTGGCAAAAAGTTGTCAAAAATATGTCAAAATTTAATCAAAAACTTTCTCGAGTGGCAATGGTAAGGTGCGTAGCACTGTCATGATATCATTAATTGTACTAAACTAAAGTAAAACATACTAAAACTCTTGTCAGATACTAAATACTTGTGACAGTGCACCTTTAAATGGCAATAACTATTTAACCCTTAAGTCCCAAGGGGTCTCCCTTTGACGAGTAAAATCGTCTGGCGTTAGACAGAGTAAAATCTACAAGTCACTCTTGGGGCTTAAAGGGTTAATCGAGATAGTTTGTTAACCTGTTAAGTCCCAAGGGGTCTCGCTTTGACGAGTAAAATCGTCTGGCGTTAGACAGTAAAATCTACAAGTCACTCTTGGGGCTTAAAGGGTTAAAATGAAGTCCTAGGATATTACTGCTGACTGTACATGCATACAATGTCATGTAAACATAATCATTGTGATTATACTTAATCCTTGTGAAGATAGTTCACTTGGACAGGGCTCGACACTAACGGTAGCCAACTAGCCACAGACTAGTAGAAATTTAGTTTTGGTTAGTAGGTTTTCGATTTCCACTAGCCGCTTTGGCTAGTAAACAAAGTGAAATTGGCCGAAGAAGTTTCTGTCTTTCCTCAAGCAAGACAAACAGTTTTCTCGGAAACAAGGTAATTGGCTGCATTGTGGTTTCAAGTCTTGCTAGTAATTCTGCTGTAAATGGACCTAGCCAACATCAACGCTGAGCTAGTAATTTTTTTTTTTTGGGCTAGTAACATCTAAGTTGTCACTAGCCACTAGGCTAGTAAGTTGAAAAGTTAGTGTCGAGCCCTGTTGGATCCGACAGGGCTATAAAATGAATATTAATATTCCCGGTTTCCATAACAAGCAGCCTGCAGGAGTATTGAGCTGTGACTGTTCAATTAATGTAATATATCACATTTTTGTGTTATAGAACAAAAGGCACTAGAAGAAGAAAAGGAACAAATTCAAAGGCAACTTAAAAAGAGGCAAAGACAGCAAGAAAAACAGTTGAAAAGGGAAGCTTATGAAGCCCTTGAACGACAAAAAAAGATGATGGCCGAAGAAACAGACAAAGCCTTAAAAGGTAAAGTTGTGCTAAGCGGTAAGCAACAATGCATAATATTATGTAGTTATTCAAAATAATTGTCAGAGTGATAACATAACATGCAGGGGTTTCTAAACAAGGCGGCGACTGCCGGAGTTCCACCGGCTACTCTGGTCATAGCAATCAGCTTGTGACCAAAAAGCTCACCTATAACAGCCGCCTACTTCAAAACATTTTGAAACCCCTGAACTACTCTTCCAGTCGACGACACCTGCTTCAAAACATTTTGAAACCCCTGAACATGCCAGTGGCAGATCCAGACCTTGAGCTAAGGGGTTGCCTGGTTTTGAAAAAAGTTAGGGTAGTCATTTGCGATGCTGAATATGTGGAACATTACCCTTCCCCTAGATCCCCCGCTGCATACTCTTCCTACAGATTTCTACTTCATTTTTGTAGCTCAAGAAGAATTTATGGAGACAAGGCCTGTTAAACAGGATGTTCCACCACAAACTGGTAAGTGGTAAACTTATGTTCAAACAGCCTTCAATCCAGGTTGGAATAATTATATTAGGGGCCAGAGGTTAAATTTGTTGCAGATTCACATGAGCAGCCTCTTACTTAGATTACTAGTGTACATGGCAAAGGTGGGAGCACGAGGTGACAAGCTAAGTGGGCCACCAAGATGTAAGAATTAAACTATTACTTTAATTTGTGATCCAAAGATGAGCCTCTTTAGTAACAGGCTTACTGCAGCACAGTATCAGTTCCCTTCATTGCTGAGTTAAATGCTTCCTTGTCTCCTATTTGGAGGGGGGTAGGTAGGTAAAGCCTAACGTCAAAGTGGCCGATACTGACAGAGCTTATCCGAGATGATTGACATCTCTCTAGACCTTTTGTTCTGAAGGTGGTGCATGATTGGTTTATCACGAGCATGAGTAGACATAGTGTTGTGTGACAGAGAGAGGGGTCAGAACTGGACAAGGCTTCTGTAGCATTAAAACAGCTAGTAAATATTTGTACTTCCCTCTGGGTGAGATGCTAGTCCATCACAGGGTCCCCCCTCCCCAGCATAACAGTATTTTGCCACTGAATATCCATTTAATATACACCTGGGTGGAGAAAGGCACTGTGAGAGTCTTGCCCAAGAACACAACTCAGACCGTCTGATCCAGAGTCCAGCGCACTAACCATTAGGTTTTGTACCATACCTCTCTTGTTAGGAGAGGGTGGCTAAATGGTGAAGGTGCTGGACTCTGGGTTGAATGGCCCTAGTTTGAGGTCTGCTATAGGGTCACTGCACTGTCTTCCTGGGCAAGACACTACACTCATGGTGCCTCTTTTCACCCAGATGTATAAATGTGGTTTTGGTCCTGATCTTATTTCTTGGGATAAAATTTTCTACAATAACATCCAAAGCTGTTAAAATGCATATTTTAACAAAGTTAACAACAAAGGAGCAGTAGCAGTCAGTGGTCTTCATCCTGGGTTCACAGGCTAACATGGTTCATTCAGTCACACAGCAGCGTTCATCGTACAGCTTTGTCGGCCATCTTGTGCTGGGCATTTCAGCTGTCTGGCGTGGGGACTCGTGGCTGGGTTGCGGGGATTTGCCAGCCATGGGAGCGGTAATCGGTTTAGGGGCTGGCTGCCAACGGTGGAAGCCCCTGGATACCCCAGGCACCCAACCTCCACTTAGCGATGCAGTTGTTAAATGGTTAGCAAGAAATTGAATGCTGAGGGGACCTTGTGATGGACTAGCATCCCATCCAGGAGGGAAGAAATGCAACAAAGCTGGGTTTAAGCTCAGCAGTTCGGCCTTTTGGGCTGATGCAGTCTCCCTTCCCGTGTTATCGTTAAAGTAAGAGAGGCTACTGTTGGAAGTTTGTTAGATAGCAGTTCACAGTATGGTACATGAATTAAAAGTCTTGAATTTACATGCGTAAAATTATGCTTAATGATTATGATTGTGCAGTATTGGGATTTGCAGGGTCTATTATAAACTAAATCCTTAAAGGTTGAGAGACAGGAGGTTAATACAAATAATAGGCCATTTTACAGTTCTGTGCTTAGTTACCAAGCCTTTGAGTGGAATTGAGGCTGAAGGTGACCTTGCATAGATACAAACCCTCTTGCTTTTGATATGTAAATTGTTTTGCTGTTATGCTAAATAGTTTCCGGTCTCTATCATGACAAGGTCAACCTGAGCCTCGCTTTCATACAGAGGCCTGGTTACATTTCACAGAACTGTAAAATGGACTATTGCACATTTTTTTGCAGAGGAAGATGGAGGTCTGATGGGACTGTTATTGATATTTACATTGCTAACACTTGGTATTGCTATGGCAGTCGTCATCTTCTGCCACCATGATGCCACATGCCATGAACTTTTATCTTCATTATCATCTTGACAACAAATTATTTGAGAATAGCATAGGTGAACTGAATTTTAATGAAAACAGATGAGACGTCAAATACCCTGATTCCAGAGGTTCTTTCTTCAACACAGATTAATAGGCATTATGCATGATAATGTATGCTCACCACAAAGCCTCTTATGCAAATTATTCTCGAACCTTTACCACCTTCGCGCAGTTTTCATATGGGTGTTCTTTTCATCTTTACCATACTTTGAGAATTCTTTCATGACAAAATTTACAAGTTGACACCTTCTAAAGCCAGGCTTGAATAAATTAGCCAGTCTTTGTAAACTTGCATGAGGGCTCTTGAGTGGCAAACTGGCAATTTGCGAGTCCGTTAGGGGGCTAGCCTCCCACACAGCCATTTTGGGAAGGCATGAAACATGATCCCCTAAAAATGACTGTGGAGGAGGCTATTAGGGGGCAAGAGGAAAAAACTTTACTGGATGAAGGACTAGAAAGAAGACAAAGTACTTCTGGGGCCAGGGTATAGCAGTGATAGTAGTTGTTTTTGCTACCATTCACTGTAAGGTCGCAATGGCACCAGAAATTTTATGGATAATCATGTCATCAGGAGATGATCATGTGTCAACCTGGACCTGTTGGAAATAATGCAAAACAGTCAGTGTTACGATTATTAACAAGATACAATTCAAAATTGAATAAAATTGTGGAGAAAATGTATTTGTGCAATTGTTGAATTTTCACAGTCCACCTCAAACTGTTGAAAAAATCTCAGATCCATCATTTGTGACCTTTTGATGTTTCCAAGGTTATTTTGGATGGATTACCCAAATATTTGTAAGAATAAAGACTCTGTGAACAATTTGTTTCCACGATTAATAAGTCTGACTTTTTGCAGATGGGGTCACATGATTATGGGCTATAACGTAAAGAATACCAGAAACAAACTTGTTCCCAGGGTCCTTGTACCAGAAATGGGAAGAGCATTCAAAAGTAGCAATAATTATGGCTAACTCTGAGGCCCCTGGTATAAAGTTTATAATTACGACTGGCTTTTCAGAAAAAATAAAGGATTTCTATGGAAAATGTTGCTGGAGAGCAAGGTCTTGTTCCAGACTGTGCAGTAATAAAATCTCATACTTCAATCCCAGGGACCTCAAACTTGGCCATGCTCTTTCCATTATTTTCTCACATTCTTAAAGCTATAGCGGCAATTTTATGAAAAGTATTTCACATGATGACCTATCCGCAAAGGGTCTAAACTTATTTATTTAAGAAGTCAGAGTTGCTCCCAGCTATCACCTCGGGCCTGAACTCTTATGCTTTTTTCATGCTCTCCAAACTTCCCATGAGCACCATATGATGATCTATCTGCAAAGGGCCTAAAATTATTTATTCAAGAAGTCAGAGTTGCTCCCAGTTATCACCTCGGGCCTGAACTCTCATGCTTTTTTCATGCTCTCCAAACTCCCCATGAGCACCATATGATGGTCTATCTGCAAAGGGCCTAAAATTATTTATTCAAGAAGTCAGAGTTGCTCCCAGCTATCACCTCGAGCCTGAACTCTTACGCGTTTTTCATGCTCTCCAAACTTCCCACGAGCACCATAACTCAATAATGGTGCATGCACAAGCATGAACCATGGTCGAGATTAGGGATGGTGCAGTGGTGAGAGCTTTTGCCTCCAATGTCACCCAGGTTTGATTCCCATACCCAGCATTATATTGAGTTTGCTGCTCCCTCCTCAAAAACCAACATTTCTAAAATTAATTCCAATCTGATCGGCAATCTGAGGACCACAGTTTGTTAGTCAAAAGACTATTGTGCTACCCTCGTTAAACAAAGGCAATTGATTTGAATTATACACTGATTGTAGAAATGTCGCTCCCAGGAAGAAGTGCTCAAAAATAGTCAATACACATCAAGACACCTACAGGTCTTTAATTATTGTCACAACTCTATAGCACAAATTACACCTAAAAACATTCACTTATTATTATTTTTGAAAGCACTCCATTTTATTAGCCATGTAAATAGTTAACCTTGTATAATATAGCTTTTCTATAATATAGTATTTATATAAAAAAATAATTATTATAATTGCTCACAAACTAATACATAATAGTCCACACATTCTATGCTCTCGCATACAGCTGTAATTTGCTTATTCTAACATACAGCCATCGTCAAAGCTCTATAAACCAGTTTTAACAGTAATTGATCAAGTTCTTATATTATCAATAACCTTCAACCTCCTCAGAGGTTGAAGATATGGCAAATTATTCTAAAAATTGCAATAACAGAAAGTTGGTTCACTTGATTGAGGCCTGCACAGGCAGTCTTAAGACATGCCCGGCTGCAATGCTGGTGAGCTTCAACTCCACTAGATTGTTTTTTCCAGTTGCCGATAGTGAATCCAAAATGTCATTCTGTGCTTAATAGGCTCAATGTTTAAAGGGGCATTGTCACATTGTTAAAGGGTATTTTTAAAAAGCTTAAAACAGTCGACACAACAAGGGAAATCTAATAATAATGGACTGAGTTTGGTTGTCAGACTATAGTACTATTATTGAAACTATGGATTCTTGTATGCTATCACAGATAACGAGGATGGAAATGGATTGTAATTTGAAAAACTGCCAATTTTTTCAAAGTTTTCAGCTATGCACTGAAAAAATCGCCTAAAAAGTATTATGGTCTGCTTTCCCTGCTAAAATTTCATCTGAATTCATCTTGGTGAGTCTGTTGGAGCATTTTGTGCACAATAACAGGCACAAAGCAGTGATTTTGGCAGGATTGACCCAAAAAACGGGAAAAATCCCTGTGACAATACCCCTTTAAACAAACACAGCACCACATCAAGGTACTAATCAAAAGCTACAAGACTTAAACATAAAAAGTGAAGCATGGTTAACAGTTTAGTGCCTCTCTTTTGACTGGTATTAATTTTATTCACAATGTTCACCATTAAACAGATGCAAAGTTAAAGCGTTAAGCCATCCAAACTACATGACTGAACTGTTTGAGTACATAATAAATTTACTAAAATCATGTAAGATCACACGATGTACATTAATGTACTACAAAATTCTCCTCTTTATCATAATCAAAGTCAATGAAACAAACCCACCAAGTCTGTTCTGATTAATTACTAATTAAAAATGCTCTTTAAAACTTTGACTTCTTATCTGAAATACTAGAAATTAAGACTAATGTTCAGCCCTATTCAAAAACTGTTATTAATATTATTTAATAATTATAGATAAATCGACTTTACAAAAGATTGCCATCTTTTTTCATTAAGAATCTGACATTAAAACAAAGAGAACATGTACATGACTGTGTTATCCAATATACGTGTCACTTGAAGGGCTGACACAAACCAAGCGGAGAATTGAGTTCCACGTAACGGTACTGCAGCAAGTTGGTATGGGCCAGAGTTGCAGTAGGTTCAGTTATCAAACACGAGAGTGTTTCATCGGGATATCCAAACACCAAGAAGAGAGTCGAAAATAAGACATGCAGCAGAGTATTTTGAATGAACTTCAACGTGTTTGGATAGCTGATGAAGCACGTCTTGAGTGTTTGATATATCTTCTCAATTGAAACAAAAACTAACGAGTAAATAGAGATTGAAATAAAATCGTCAAAATCTATGCTAATTACGATCGGGTATCCAAACCACCTTCATGGTTATGATTTTCTTTGTTTTAACTTGATGAATTATCAATGAGTTTGAGAATGAACTCGCTATAATGCATACAGCCTCTGCACCAAGTCAAGTTGTTTGCCTCAGAGAAGAGAGGTGTTTGCCTTAAAATTTAGTTCCATACAAACAAGTTAAATTTGACAAGCACTGTGAAGACTCCAATGGTGTCCACTTTAAGACACTTGATTGCACTTGTAGTTTCAAGTAGTACTGCATATATAACATACTCACTTTGTGTAACTCACAGCAGTACAATGTATGTCAATGTACATGCATACAACAGTTGGTTCTTTTGTCAATACTTCTGTCAAATTAATTTTCGACTGCCACAGTGACACAATCATTTTTTTTTTTTGGTTTACTACAGGTTTTTCAATTTTTTTTTCTAAAAAAATTATCAAAGTTCCAGCTATCATCATTTTGATTAAAAATATTTTAGTATTTTCGTGGCACTAAACAGTGTATATACAACTAGTATATACAAGGAAATGAATTAGCTTTACCTCAAATGTGGCACCATAAACTAGTTAAAAATCTCCACAATAATAATAAAACTATTTGAATCAACTATGAAAGTCAACAAAGAAACTTCAAGTTTCATGAAAACAATGAAATACATGTATTACTTCTTATCGAATGCCCGGTCAACAGTTGTCTTTATTTCATGTTTCCTAAACATTACCTAGAAAGGAGTTACATGATTATACCATGTTCAGCGATTCTCTCTTCGCGCATTAGACATTGCTAAAAATGCTCTAGTAGAGTCCTCATTTATATACGTGTAATGCGTGTTTGCTTTCCTGGGTTTTGGAGCAGGCTGTGATTTCAGGTGCGGACTTTCAGCTATCTCAACCTCTGCATAGAGAAGATCCTTTCTATGTCTCTGTTCCATCTGCAGTACAAGTATTAAATGTATTATTAGGATTGAACACTCATTTAACAATCATAAGAGAGGGATCTCAGGTTAAAGAAAAACAAAACCAAAGAGAGCTGACCCAGCAAATTACAGCATTTACCAATCAGTAACCTTGCTTCAAGTGTACGTGTAATTACAGCTACTGTCACGGAGATAGGAACAAATAGAGTAAAGTGTCGTGATGAAGAAAGTCAGTCTCTCCATCTAGAGTCAAAGGCTATCATGTTGTTGAGTATTCGTTGGGCTTAGATATTTTTCTCTCAAAGTGCCCCCTTTTCAGACCATGAGCAGCCCTTTTGTTTCTTAGTCTGTCAAGTTTCTAACAATGGTTGTACATGTAGCTAAGAGCCAGCCCAATATCAAACTTTGCTTTAGTGCAAAATTTTTTACAAGCTTATCTATGCTGGCAATGAATTAAAAACCATGCACATGTCCTCACCTGTATTGCCGAAGACCCGACATGGGCACCAGCCATGTGTGTGTATACATCATCTTCAGCCAAAGATGATGATGATGATGAGCTGCTCTTTGAACCAGAGAGCCTCTTGGTCTTCATCGCTGACATGTCTTCATAGCACTGATCAGTAACTGGTGACGTTTGCTTTACATCTTTGTCAAAGCTGTAGCAACGTGTAAACTGTGACCGTGTCGGTTCCATTAAGCAATATTCAGCATCCTCTTCAGGTGTTCCGGACCATTTACTTGGCTGATTGGGCAAAGACCCTACGTAGGGGTTTCCATTTAGGGTCTTCACAAGAGGCAGATTCTGAGGGCGTGCTGGCAGAGAGCCGCAATTGATGTAACTGTGCTCCGGTTGAGGCATGGTACTTCTTGTGTACTTGCTTTTCCGATTAACAGGCGGAGCCATATTACAGTAGCTGTGACCTTGCAGCCTGTCGTCTTGTGCTAGTGTCTTTGGCTTCATGGCTCTATTGACCTCAGGCGGCGGTTTTGTAGAACGATCAATAACTGGGGCCCCTGGCCTTCCAGTTGGACCATTTAAGTACCCTGAGTAGTCAATAAAAACGTCTACATCAGTGGTCAGATTTGTTACTGCAGAAACCTCAGAAACCTCCACCCTCACACAATGCAACATTATTATTTTAACACGTGTCCCTTAAAATGATTATTTTTGTAAATAACGTGTGACTACTTCAACTTTTTTTAAGCAGATATTTTTTATTTCATGAACTGAAATCATTGCCTGAAAGTATAGTCACTAATTCACAGCCAAAAAAGCCATCCATCAAAAGCCACATAATTATTAAATAACTAATTTGGTGACAAGCAAATTAAATAAATTTGATTTTTTGCCCATGTTGTTCTGTTTCTGCAATCATCAGTAATTGTCGCATCTTCGATTTCTTCAAAAAATCTCGTAGCTTACTTGTCTGAGGAGTCAGAGACCAAAAAGACTAGTTAAGTTAGTTCATCTATACTAATAGATACATGTAGACTCGAAGAGTGAATGTATTTCTTGTTACAGTACCAGTAAACATGGTTAGCATCACTAATTTGGTGGCGTTGCCCATCCTAGTGTGAGAATCGACATTTTTCCTGCCATCAATTCAACTTACCACGATGCCCTGGCTTGTACAACATTCACATCAGGGTTGTCAATAAGATTTTAAGTATGGGGAGATATTTTGAAAGTAGACATTGCTATCTTTGATAGAAGTTATAATTTTGACATTTTCTAACGGGGTGGGGGGGGGGGGGGGTAATTCCGTTTCCTGACAACAATGCAACTTCCTTCTGCAGTCCACAGCTTCCGTCCACATAGTTTTCCCACAACATCTCATTCATTGCATGATGTGCATGAATGAGCATAAAACAAGGCACAAGTCATTATTATTTGTTTGCTAACAGTGGTAAGTATAAATAATTATAACTTACATTAATTTTATGATTATTAGGTCAGCATGTTCATACCTTGATTAGGGTGTTGTGGTGGCACATCATAGACATCGCCATCATCAGAGGTGCTAGGAGAAACATCATATATTTCATTTGGGTGTGTTGGAAGAACATCATAGTTGCTCTTCTGGGCAGCTGGCGGAATATCATAAATTGAGTTTCTAGATGCCAAACTAGGTGGCTTGTCATAAATCTCCTCTGCATCTTGATCATAATCAGGTGTTTCGTCACTCAAAGATCCTGAATCTCTTTTCTCGTTTGGTACTGGTGGCAAAGGGGCATCGTATCTATCATCATGACTATCAGACTTCAAGGAACAGATGCTTGAAAATGAAGCGTTAAGTCCAGAATCTGCACTAACAGGACGACTGGTTTTTGGGAGTGTGTCATAAGCATCGTTACTGGGCTGGTGTGGGGCAGGAATTGGAGGTGGGACCCAATGATAAACATCTGCAGCTGACTGCTCATTGCGATACACATCAGAAAAATGCGGATCACCACTACTTTGATCCCTTTGCATACTTCCAGAGTCACTTGGTATTCTTGCTGGCCTGGCTGGTGGAACAATGTCATAAACCTCTTGTGAAGTTGGTCGTGGGATTGGTACAACATCATAATTTTCTTTTGAAGCATCCTGTTCAATATATCTTTGTCTGCGCAGAGGAGGTACAACGTCATAGTTTGCTTGCTCTGATACCCTCCCACAAGGAGGAGAATCATACAGACCTTGACCAGCTTGTGTGTCACTAAAGGAAGAAACTGGTCGTGGCTGAGGAACGAAGTCATAATTCTCCTGGTCTTGTATTCTGCCAACAGGTGAATCACCATAAGATGTTGGCCTTGGGAGGGGAACAGTGTCATAGTTCTCTTGCCCTTGTGCTTTTCCAAAACCTGGTGGAATATCATAGAGACCTTGACCATCTTGTGTATCACTATAAGAGGATACTTGTCTAGCTGCGGGAACAATGTCATAGTTTTCATTCTCTGGTGTCCTTACTGTTGGAGGAACATCATAAGTATCTTGTGTTTCACTGCAAGATGATGTTGGCCGTGGCGGAGGGACAACATCGTACACCTCCTGTGAGGATCTGTTACTTGCCTGAGAGATGGGCCGTGGTACAGGCACGGCATCATAGTCCTCCTGTCTGGGTGACAATAGATGCTGTGATTTTGCTCTTGGAGAGGAAGGACTAGTCAAGCGATCTTGAAGTGGTCGAGGTATCGGGACATTGCCATAATTTTCATGCGTTTCCTGATCCCTCTGAACTTTATGGGTTCTTGGGGAAGGTAATATGTCATAACTTTCTGCAGGATTGCCAGACCTAATTGCAGCCAAATCTTGCCTTGATGTTACACCAGCAGGAGAAGACGCCCCACTTGGAAAACCTTGAAAATTAACTGGACAAATTGAATTTCCAACTTGCTCAGACTGCCGTCGTTGCTTCTCACGGTTAAGTTGAGGGTCACCAGAAAGTTCTGGAGGGTCACTCATTGACCTGGCTTTGTTTCTATCATCTATGACGTGTTTAGGAATGGATAGTGGGCAAGGGCCGGTTGGTGAGGTGAGACTTGAACCTGATGATGAAAAGCTAGATGGAGATCCAACAGGACTCATTGCGTGCAGTTTGGCAGCCGAAATTGGGAGAGATTGAGCCGGAGAAGTGTGGTATACATTGCTTTTCCCATCTGAATTCAAATCTAACAAGAGAAAAAAAAACATCATTACATATTTTTATTTATTACATTATTTTATGTTTGAGGTTTCCTAGTATGTGCTTAGTACTGTATAGCAGTCACTATAATAATCACAACTGTGTAATTATCAATTAAAGTGCCTATGAAGTAAAAATTTTTTTGCACATTTTTGTAGTATATTGTACCCTTACCCCAAAATGACAAAAGAAATTCAGTGGAAAGAAAAGAAAATCCGTTTTTTTGCCGCTTGAAGTACGTAAATAGGGGGTTCCAGAGACTGGGAATGAATTAAGCGCTGATGACGTAGTTACTGGTTCCAGCATGTTGTTTACACATAGTTTCCTGTTGCTTTTGAGTGAACTTCTCGTAGTCAGAGGCCCACAGCTTGTATTTTCATGGGCTAAATTTCAACTATGTCTGACAGCAGCGATGAAATGCCTTCCTCGACATCCATTTCGAGCGATGAACAATCCGCAAGAAGCGATCCTTCGCTGGAAATTTAGATAGTTGGACATATCCAACAGCCTTATGCGCATTATGCCGACGAGCCGATCGCTCATGACACTTGTTCATTTTCCGTCGATCTGTTTATTTCTAAGGGGCACTATATACTGTATTATTTGGAGGCTTTTCTTCTTCAAACTGAAACCATAACATCGTAGCCACCATGCAGATGTATAGAGGTCAGACGTCTGAACGATTTTCTATTAGAAGTTTGACACCTCTGTAATGTTCAATATGTTTTGTCTGCTCGGTTTGTTTTGGCTCATTTATATTTGCAAGAGATGTTTATTAAGTACTCATAACTTCGCTATTGAAGGGCAGGGTAAGACTTTCCGTGAAGATGTTGATAGCTTGCATTTGCTGTTTGTGATGCTGGGCCCGGCTGTTCATTGTATTTTCTTGTTGGCACGACATGATTCAATTGTAGATTAATTTTATATCTACCACGTGCAAATCTGTTGACTGTATTGCGTGTTGTGCATGCCACTATTTCAGAATATGTTTTCATTTGAAACAAACACGTGCCATTTCTTTTCCGATGACAAAATTAATCTTGATTATTTCCTGAAAAGAAATCAACTTTTGCGACTAAATTAGATGTGTGCGTGTTTCACACCAGCACGTATAATTCACATAGCACAGAGTGTTATTTAATAAACTTATTCTTCGCTGCTTTCGTTGAGATCGACTGTTCAGTTATAGGCAATCTCGTCGGTACATCTGAATTTTTTGGATGGAACTGAACCCTTAATAAGACGTTTTCCAATTTCACAGCTTCTTCAGAACCATCACAGCGGAAACCTGGCTTGTGCTCGAAGCAGCTGTTGTCAAAATGTGCCGAAGACAAATATGACTTGTTTGGCACGAAATCTTGTCGGTTTTGCCCCACACTTTTCTCCTTTGGGGAGTAATACATCGAAATCGCTGGTGTGCAAGTTCTGTTGGTGCAGTTGACTGTATTGGGGCCACCAGCGGCACAATAATTCATCCCTCCCTTCTTCGCTCTCTTATCCGCCATGGCGCTATCGTATCCAGAACCACCAACTGCGTCACTTCCTGTGTAATCTGTGCGTTTGGCCGAGCGCGAAACGGACCCATTTCAGCTTGGGAAATCCAAACTTTGAGGTTCCAAAAAACATCAAAGAATGCGCTTTTCATGGCTTAAACCCGCTAATTTGAGTTAATTTAGACATAAACAAGTGAATTGGTCAAAAAATGTTTTTACTTCATAGGCACTTTCAAATCTAATTGGTCTGGACAATTTGTACTTTTTTCAATGTTTTAGGTGTGACTCAGGAAATAAGTATTGCAAAACCTGCAAAAAAATTATACAGGACAATGTTCTAAGATTCTTGCGAAGTTTTGATATCATTAGTTTTTTTCAGCCCTGATACATTAATGTCAGTGTATCTGCACTGGCTAAAATAGATCTTTTTAAAAAAATAATGAAATAACATCAACAACTGTGTTTGTGTTACTTTTTATTCTTTGATATGATTATTTATACACCGATCGAGACACAAAGAATTGTCCATTTCCCCCCAGATGGATACCCTACTGCGCTCTACTGGTTAATTATTAATAGACAACACAATTTTTTTTCCTTTGGTCAATATCTTTCCATTCTCTCATCTCTCATCACTGGATGGATTTCTGCTGTTTAAAAGGCCTGATTTATGTTCAATCGACTGTGATTAATCGAACATTTAATTTGGTTTGATTAGTTACGCCAGGACATGTACATCACTGTCAGTTTAACATTTTTTTGTATTTTATTGATTTTTCTATAATAATATAATACCTTGCACCCACCATAAAGCTATGAACAGAACAAAAACAATAATAATACTAATGATAATAGTAACTAACATAAACAGGATGTTACAACAATTAGTAGCAAAAAATTATAAATTTCTTGCACAAATCGATACTAGCACTTAAACCTGTTGTTGTCTCTCAGTATACTTGCCCCATTTTAACAAGTGTTTACTTAACTTATTATTTAAACTTGCAATTCTGCTTTAAATATCATAAACTCAATCGATTTTTAATAAAAGAACAGAGAAGATTTAAAACATTATTTCTGCAATAATAAATATATTGTTTGGCAATAATAATAATATGATTCAATAACAAAAAATCGTCCTTCCTTTTCCATAAACCAAATAATATATCTAAAGCGCAGAGTGAATCAATTTGGATATTTATACCTCTACACCAGCGAACCAAATCATTCCAAAACCTTTTTTGGCATAACCTTCATTTGCTAAGAAACCTTAATGTTTTCATCATTGACTAAAATATTAATCGTAGCATTGTTATTTGAATGAGCTCTTTTAAAAGCTACATGTGGATGGGTCTGTATAAGTTTTGTGGCTCAGTTTTATCCTTGGTTCAGATTTTATTTTCCTTTGTATTTGGGTATATACATGTAGTCATGTATGATAATGAGCTTGAAACAAAACAATAAAAATTAATTGGAACCAAGGTTAAAATTGAGCCACAGCATACTGTAGCAATATGAAACCTAACCTGGTGAGGTGTCACCATCTGTTCTTCTGAAACCACACACATTACAAAGTTTGTCAACCCAGATCTCCATGTCTCTCCGTGTGTCTGCCACGAGATAATACGTCCTATGATCTGTGACAATACTAAACACATGCTTGAATTTATAATGATCCAAATGCGATTCAACAGACTTGCAAAATGCCAAGTTTATTGGGTCTTTCACAGGACGCTTTTCCTTCTCACTCTTGAAATAATGTAGCTGTTTGTTTGCACGCAAAACAAAGAAGCGTTTCTGCCACTGCAAGACAGACAAAAGAAAAAATTATCCATAATTAGAAATAAAAAAATATTTATTAAAAAGACAACTTTAAAAAGAAAGCACACCTCAAAGATAAACTGTATATTGTACCTTAACAACTCAACAATTTAGCACTTAGAATGATGCTGTACTGGTTGAAAAGTGCAAAAATAGTTTTAAAATGACTAACTTTTTCAACATCTTTTTGCCCAACTATGATCATACATGTAAATTCACATTCTCATCTTGTTGCAAAATTAATGAGGCACAACACAGAACATCACTACTTCCCTTCACTTAAACCAGCTAAAGAGCCAAAGTTATGTGTGTCCTTCCCTACTCGGGTGTATCAATAAAAATTAATTTTTGGTAAGCACCTAGTAATCGACTATTTTTATTACAGAGTGCCCATCTGACAGGATGCAGTGGTGCAGATCCGCATAACTCACTACACTTTCCGCATCTTCCACATCTTCAGAGCATTTTCTTAGAGCAAAACAGAAAAACATTGCTAAATTTGGCGATGAAGCAGCTTCCCACCAACGTCATGAACTAAAAATGTGAAGGGCTTGAATGTTTTTGAAGCAGTTTTTCTCCCAAGCATCTCCAAAAAAACCACTTCTTTTGCAAGCGATTAGTGATCAATTCTCAAACTCACAGCATTCCCCATGACTTTTGTAGTGAGCCTGGGTAGTTAGTTTTCTATTGAATTATTCCCCCTTCTACGGCTTGTCTTTTCCTCGTTCATCTGCAGTTAATAAGACCGATATACTGTGCACTACAAGTTTGTCATCGAAAAGACAAGGAAGAGGATTGTTACTTTAGTTAGCAGTTCACATGATATCCTGGAGTTTTCATGTATTTGTAATAACTGTTTACAATTTATGTTGCCTTAACAATGATGTATCTGATGTGATCATTAATCCAAAGCACTTCCTACTAGAATTCCAAAAATTCTCCATCAAGGACATTTAACAAGGAAGTTGAAGGGACTACAAATATACTTGATGTCACATGGAAAACACTACAGTAAGCAAATATTGAATTCTGTATGGTCCACATGTATGCATAAATTAATGAGCAATTTTAATTATAGGCCAGTGGGGGCATAATCTTGTTTACAATGTTCACAATATCAAATTATCACTTCCTTGTGATCAGATCACTAATGTCATCAATTGGTGCATTTCAAGACAACTGCAATACAGAGTTGAAATATAACATTATATAAGCATATATTTCTTCCGGATGCAAAAAAACACTGTGTCTTCAAAATATACTGTTGCATTTACAGTGGAAACTGAAACAAAAGCAGTTTAAAAAATCTAATGCCCAGGAATTCCTTCCTTCATTTTCCCTGACATGCATAAATTACTACGACATTACTCTAATAATCATTACTACAGGAATGTGCTGGAATATTTGCATCTTTTATAAAACAATATCCCTCCAAGTTGCTACGATAAAGTAATTTAGCATTGTATAAATCCTAGAGGATCGAGGACTGAGAAATTATGTTTTACAATACACATGTACACCACTGTACTACCATTGTAGCTGCAGACGTCAACAGCATAAATGGATCATATTGCAAATTTGAGCAATGTGTTTTGAATACGCTATTACCAAAGCCGGTACATTTTTCACGACGTTTCTACATGCTACAACGTATGGAACTTCAATTAAAAAGATCTTATGTTAATTCGATCACAACAAGGTAATCGCAAATAACTACAAATTTCGTACACAAATGAAATCTACTCGTCTACAAACTCAAGAAAATGTCGGTAGATTAAGCTTGAATTCAAGCAAAGGAACGATCTCATTAAGACAAGTTGACCGAAGATGATTTAGTGATTTTAACTTCTAGCACTGTAATTGTTGTTGCAGGAAATCTTTGAGACCCTTCACGATTCCAATGAATTTATTAATTTTGAATTTCTACAACTACGGAAGTCGTCGCAGTCATGAACACAACTCTTATTGCTTCATACAAATGATTATATCCGCAAGGAGTGAGCGAAACGATTAGTTAAGTCTAATCATTCAGCAAACCTTATTGCATTGAAAAGCTGCCTTTAATATTTTGAAGGCAGCGAGTATAAAACGACAGAACTGCACACTTCAACCTTGCACTTGGCAAAGAGGCGAAACGACATGTCTCGCCAAATTGTGAACAGATCTGTGAAAGAATTGTGTTTGCATTTCATAACTGTGGCGCGGAATGAACAGAAAACTATGTATTGATCAAGTACACAAGCAGCTGAACCAACTCAAAATACAATGATGTGAAATTATTCACAAGGAAGGAATGCAGGCAAATATTATTTGATGAAATCGCGCGCATCGTGAACTGTGGTTTTCATCAGATTTCATTCAGACACTTACCGAACTGACTTTGAATTTGGTTTCTGGTGGCGATTTCCGAAGGTATCCTGAAATGACAACATCTCCATCCCCCATTTCTGTCATGAATCTGTCTGGATTCTTGTATCTAAGCGATCTTTTCCTTCGCTACATGTGAAGCGAACACTCACAAAATATTCGCTTCCACTTGAATCGATCACTTCGCAACACGGAAGTCACCCTTTCAGCGGACTGAGAAGATTCTCTGATTGGCTAAGTTTGATCACGTGGAAGTGAGAGCATAAAACGTTCCCTTCAGCGGTAGCCTTGGTGTTGATGCTCAATCAGTGCAGTTTTCCTTCGAAAGAGCAACGAGAAATATATACAGGCTTCCATTTTGAACTGATCAATTAACCCTGTCGTGATTTGAACCGTTCCTGAGAAGCAGAAAATTCTTCAGAGTCGGAAATCAAACGCATTGTTTTAAAGTCAAGCGTGTCATATCTTCATTTTGCATTTCACAATCTTCGTGGGCGGAATTAAGTTATTTCATAATTGCGTCACTAAAAAATTACACTGCACTGACTGCAGCAGTGAATATTGTTCTGACTTTACTAGTGACTTTTTTCTTAAGACTCCAAAGAAATTTCGCTTTTAAGACCGACGCAATGCAATCCGAGTCTCGCGGGCGACTGAGCGGAAACCACGAGTATTTTTACCCTATGCCTCATCCATTCTGTGTTCCTGTTTACTAGCTCGTGGAAAAACATTCGTTTCCTTTTCGTTTGATTGCATTTTTAACCTAATTTATACAGTAAATAGAGTTAACACTTATTTTGTCGCAGACGTCTCGTTTAGTACATATGCAAACGTTTTAATAGCAGATGCTGGAGGAGTGGGGGACTGGGGTAAGATCGCCGTGCGCACCCCAGAAATTTACTCGTAAATGCGCTGAAGATTTTTTCCACCATGGCCAGGTTTACTGAGATCTACTGAATGTTATCTTTATCAGTTACCAAGCATTGAAAAACGAAAACAATTAACTGCAACGTTAAATATAGCTTTCCGTGCCTGAAAAGGCAAGTCCAACCGTGTATAACCAAAAGTCACGACCGGTAATTAATCGATGCGTCCAATTGATATGAACTTTTCCGGATTCGAAAACAGATTGATGATAAAATCATGCTGACCAGGCCTAATTGCAAGCAGGAGGGCTAAATCGTTGGAAAGGGCTGTTCCCTTATGTTTCCTCAATCATTTCCGTCTCGAAAAACTGAGTGTGCCAAATATATCAAAAGTGATTATGCTGTTAAACGTTCCAGGATTCCGGAAAGGGGGTTCTTGACCCCACTATAGGTTGTTTTCCTGGGTTTTGACCGAAGTCACGGCCATGATCGACCGCAAAGTTTCTTCCTCTCAGGTTCAGTTGATACCTCTCTGAAGGCATCGCAATTTTCAAGTTTAGTGCTTAATTTTGAGTTGATTTTGCGCCCATATCTTGTTGGGTTGGCAATTTAACATTAACCTTAAAATGCGCAATCATTCCGACCTTGTTACACAATCTGCCAAATCGTTGAATCTGCACGTACAAGTGCCGTATGCTTACGTGCTGGCTTTCAGCTTTTGGAGTAAATATAATATCAACATAAGCGGCAGGCATGCCAGTGACGTGTGCTATGGAAGATATTGAGGTGGCAGCAAGAAAATAATGAAGGCCAATAAAGCGACGAGCGAGAGAAAAACCTGAGGGCAGACACATTGTACCCCGGGTGCTAGAGTTTTTTCCTCGCCCGCGAGGAACACTTGACTTTTTTTTTTCGCGCGGGTCACCATAAAGGTTTAGCTAATAAAGGAAATCACGCATGAAAAGCTCTGGCAGACTGGCACCCAAGGTAGCCAGAGTGCTGGTGATTTGCTGTTTTGCTTCTCGAGGGTCAACAGTGTTTGTTTGAATATAATAAAATAAACGGCACGTAATGCATACAGAGGTGATGACGTTAAAATGCCTATGAAGTAAAAAAATGTCGCATAATTTTGTAGCATATTGTACCCTTAATCCAAAATGACAAAAGAAATGTGGAGGACAGGAAAGAAATCCGGCTATTTGCTGCTTGAAGTACGCAAATTAGACCAGGATCCGGAGACTGGGAACGAATTAAGCAGTGATGACGTAGTTGGTGGTTCCAACGTTTGCACGTAGACAGATGACAGGAGCCTGGAGATGACTATATATAGCTTGTATTTTCCTGGCCTAAATTTCAACTATGTCTGACAATAGCGATGAAATGCCTTCCTCGGCATCCATGGTGAGCTAAGAACAATCCTCAGAGTAGGGTAGGGTGACATGTCAAGGGGCGGTGAGAGTACTTTTTTTATTTTGGTTTTCTTATTTTGGTTAATTAATTATTTAAAAAGTAAATTAATGATTATTACAAATAAATTAATATAATGATTATTACAGGATCCGGTATTTCTTGTTTCGTTACGGTGGCCCGAGCAAATTTTTCATATGAAATTAAATATTGTATTTGTGGGCCGAAAAAAGTGACCTTGCACTTTAAAGAATACTCCTCTTCTAGTTCTCCGACAGAGAGGCTGTGCACGTGTAGCAAGTACAAATTCTAGCGGGGGGGGGGGGGGGGTTGAGATAAACTGTTCACAGTCCGCTATTTTTTCGTATTTTTCCTCGATCGGCGAATGCGGTGGATGAATCGCGAGAGAACTGGACTCCTCCGGCGAAAAACGCATTTTTTGTTCGCGCGCTTTCTTTTGCGTTGCATTGAAAAAATAGAGCGGCTGTGAGCAGTCTAGGTTGAGAAGCTCTTCTCGTTCCTTTTTTAACTATCCCGAGTTTCGACTTTGCGGCCTCTTTTGCTGACGCAATTGCGAGACTCTCGATGGGTATTTCCGATGAAGTCGAAGACGCGACGATCGCTATTGATGAAACGACGATCTTGGAGATTGAAGCGACGATTTTCAGTCAGACCTAAAAGATTTGAATATGAAAATTATAAATCATGTGATCCACAATCAAACCTGAAATGATCTTAAAGGTCCATGTGCGCAAAACAATTCTTGACATAAAAGGGACGACGTCGTTGAAAAGGCGACGATTTGATGAAAAAAGCGCGACGAAATCGACGAACGCGCGCACCCATAGAGAGGCTCAATTGCAGAGACAGTGTGTTCAAGATGGTTAAAAATAACGCTGGCCTGTCGATAGGCTTCCCGAACACTCCCGAGAGAGGGCGGACACTGCTCGACGCTTCGCACCGGAAAGTAGTGTCCCTCCGTTGGCAAGCTTGCACCATACCACATAAGGCGTTTGTACGTGATCAAATCCGCCGTGTTCTGTTTTTTGACGATATATCACCATGGGTGACGAAATAAGTTTGACAGAACACGTGGCGATAACATGCCCTCCTTTTGTACATTTGCCGGACTATGTAAAATTCGATCGTCCGACGTCGTTTTCGCTCCTGGCTTGCTTCTGAAAAGGCACTATACTCTGTGTTATTTGGAGGAGTTTTAAGTTGAATGGAGCCGCAACACTATGGCATGGCGCATAGATGTACCTGAGCTACCTCGACATGGGTACACCCTCGACATGTCACATCGATCCTCGACGCTCGACCAAAGGAAGACTCCACGCAGAGTAAGAACAATGTTTCTGTGCTCAGCTTTATTAGAATTACAAATGTAATTTCTCCTGGACTGCCCTGTATTTCACTATTTCTTCTTTAGCTTCTCAGGTTCGTCTCTTTGCACACATTTGCACACGATAGGCTTTTATCCATTTTTTGGGAGGCGATATTCGGGCACAAGGAACAATTTAAGTAAAAAACACGATCCGCGAAAAATATGATAAATATTTTAAAATCGCACATCGTCCGGCGCGCTGTCATGTTTGGACTCTTTTGTGACGTCACAGTTGTCTCTCGCTGTCACTGCTTTCTAAAATTTGCATTTTTAAAATCTTCGGAAGCAATGGCGGACTGTCATTTTGATAAGGAAAGACTGTCTTCGTTTGATGGCATATATGCGGTATTTCGAGTCTATATCAAGTAGAACTTTGACCCAAAGGTATTCCGTTCTCCCTGGTAATGATTTATATGTCCAAAGGTATTGTACTGCCAGTAGACGTGTTGATATTTGCGTGATTATTGTAAGCCGGCCTAAAAGATCTTCAATTCACAAAACAAGGAGTCGGTCAAAGTCCTTCATTGATTGCCAAAGGACTCATTCAATATGCACCTGATACATAGAACCGCTTGAGAATAAGAACGATCGCAGATTTACTAAATCCGCGGCGCCCTGATAAAGTGATAGCTTGCGTGGCTTGACTTGTTTACAATGAGTGAAGCGCAAGTTACTGATGTTACTGCTAACGAACCGTTCCTCGTGGAATGCAATGGTATTGAACACAAGCCCAGCGAAACTACGGATACCAAGGGAGAACAAGAAGGGTAAGGAAGGTTTACCTTTGTTAGAAATATTTAAACCAGCGCAAATAGCGTGGCATCGGCTCTTGTATGTGAAATCAAATATGTATAAAGTTCACCATGCACCACCGAACGAACGACAGGTGCAAAATCCAGAAAGCTAAATTCGCGCGAAGCAGCATTTTAAAAAAATTCAAAAAATCTCCCTGGCACCCAGGGTAACTTTTATGACCTTTTACGCATGATTTGCATTTCTCTCTTGTTTAAACTGTTTTTGAAACTGTTTTTATTTCCATTTTGTGCGGAGTACTCTGGACTAAAGTAGTGGTCATGATTTTTTTCTGTTTAATTTCTATAATGGAAAACGTGACATCGTTCAGTTGCCTATTATGTTCCACGTTGCAAATTTGCATATTGTTCAAGATGATGTACAGTGTATACAGCAGGACGTAACATGTCGATCAAAGTCGATCATCATACAATGTATTTTGGTTTTATCAACTGGGTTGATAATGTCAATTGGCCACCGTAAAGAGATTCAAGTGCTGAGGTTTCGAGCGTTAGCCCTTCGTCGCGTTAGCCCTTTCGGCTAACGCTCGAAACGTCAGCACTTGAATCTCTTTACGGTGGCCAATTGACATTATCAACCCAGTTGATAAAACCAAATTATATTGTTATACTTCCCACCGACGCAGCACCACAGTTTCTTTAGAAACTTACCCCCCCCCCCCCCCCCCATCATACAATGTACGTCTATGACAAACTGATTGTCTATTATCTATTGTAACGTTCAAATATATGGAAACAATATGACTATGTCTAACGTTCTCGATACTTGTGGACCCTTGTGTTGTTGCATGTGGAGAACAAAGCTTTCTTTTAATATATGGCTCTATCACAGGGATTTCTAGTCTCCCATACAGACGACCTTTGGGCTTCGTCACGCGTTCCCTTGGGAGGAACGCGTGACAAAGCCCAAAGGACGTCTGCGTGGGAGGCTAAGGGGTTTCCTGTTTCCAGCTTCATTCTTTGGTAAAATCTTTACCTCAGTGGCAGATCCAGGAGAGCTCCCCCCCCCCTCCCTGCCACTTGGTGCAAATTTTAAGGCCCAAAGGGAGAGCCTATTCGCAGGCTGTAAGTTTACATTGATGCAGGAACATATTTCAGCCAAAATACCTTTTTTTCCTTTTTAAATTAACAATTGTTAATCTTGCGGTCCATACTTTGCTGGGTATGCTTTCAGCAGTGACATTTCTTAATTTGTCTGGACACCGGATCTGTCACATTGAGTTTTAAATAAACGCCCATGGCGTTTAAGGTGGCTCATCTCCGAAACTGAGTCGAACTTTTAAATTTTGGCTGAAAAAGATTCAACTTTTTCAAAAATGCTCTCATAGAATTTTTTCAAACTTTGCAGTGTTGAAGACCTACATGTATACTACAAGGGACGTTGATTCGTTTCAAAAGTTTAGGGTTGTTTACCATTTACCCAAAAAATCCGGAAATTCCGGATGGAATGTAAATGGAAAGACTAATTTTGTCTCCCCGAACGGAAATTTTCTCGGGAAAACGGGATTTCTTGAAAGGTAGTCCAAAATTCCCAAACGGAATTTCCGAACGGAAAATGTGCTTACCATTTGCCATTCGCCACAAGTTCCAGGCCCTACGCCAATATATCAAACTCGCCCTAGGTTTTCTCGGTAATTTGGGTCTGTTTTGTAAATGGAACACTCCAAACCCAAACGGAAATTTCCATTGGGGATTTTTGCTTTCCATTTGCACAAACCGTCGACCAACCGGTTTCCCAATGTAAATGGTAAACAACCTAGGTCTCGAGATCGAGAAAAATGTCGATTTTCAGAAACCATGACGTCATCGTTTCGTTGCTATGGTAACACCGAGAGTGCATTTATTTTAATTTGGTATTACACAACTAAATCTCATCGACAAATAGGTGTCCTCATTTAGTTTTACAGGCGAACTTGCTCTAAAGCTGATACACATTCAACATTAATTTGTTGCTCGACTGGGGTTCAACAATTGTTGAACAGTGTATCATGTGATGTTGAATGTTGAAATATGCCCCAGGCGTGAGGTACTGGCCAGACCGTGGGTTGGTGTTTGAGTGTGTCACTTGCTCTTTTTTTGGTACTTTTTTTTTTTTTTTCAGACTAACCGTACTTAACACCATTCACAAAAACAGACAGCCCACACCTTGTATGATCTGTGTCGCATTATCCAATTGGCAATTGCCTTGCGCTTTTAGCCGTTTAGGACATAGAAAAGAGGAACACTTCAAAATTAATTAACTAAAGAAAACTGCTCTAAGCAGTATGTTAGACATGGAAAGAATG
This sequence comes from Blastomussa wellsi, assembly GCA_947652115.1. Lineage (NCBI taxonomy): Eukaryota > Metazoa > Cnidaria > Anthozoa > Scleractinia > Plerogyridae > Blastomussa > Blastomussa wellsi. The sequence goes on along the minus strand of OX393568.1, from coordinate 20,885,435 downwards.
AACAAACGAATCTTTCATTAGGAACTCAAGGAATCTTACACAGGAATGTATTGAACACCAAATTACCACGAGGCAAAAACGAGGTTTTCAAAAACAACGAAAAACACCCTTGCTTTGTACACGCCGGGCGTCGAATAAACACTGGGGGCGTCTAATAGATCAAATACGGAATATAATATTTTATATGGGAGCACCCTCGCTTTTCGCTGAGTTTGCGGGGAAGTCCCAAAACCGTTCCTACATTTTAAACGTTTTACAGATAACCGGCTAGTCGCTGACTCGTCCCAAGTCGTCTCTTATGCGAAGACGCAGACGTTGGGGACGAGTCAGCAGGGTAAGTCGCTGATATGTCTCTCTTGTAAAGGGAAATCCAAGCGACAAAAACAAATAATGAAACGAAGTCCGATGGAGGAAACACCCCCGATGAAAGATAAACATGTTGCACCAGGGTACACACGCCCCAAAGTCACGTTTACGCCTAGTATAGAAACTAAATCTCTTCTCTTCAATATGATTTTTCCATAGATCTTGCTGTAGACATCGTTTTAGCCTGTGTTATAAGTGGTCGAAGCTATGCAGTTGGTTCGTTTGTCTTCTACAACACCTCGTCGGTCTACTCGGAGAAAACATAGCTAAACGCCCCTTAGCTTCCATCGCGGCCTGCATTGCGTTCGCATCTTTGTGTGCTGTGGGACTGGTATGGCTTAAAGAAGAAACTAGGGCTGAGAAATTGTTTATTCCCCAAGATAGTAAAGCAATGAAAGACCTGGACGCGGCTGAAAAGTTCTTTCGCCTCAAAGTCCGTAACGAAGGTATCATTTTAGTGTCCCGCCCAGAGCATCCCAACCTTCTCGCTCCTGAATGCCTCAAAGAGGCCCAAGAGGTGCACAATCATGTCATCACGTTGAAGTCCTATGCGGAGTTTTGCTTGACTCTTTCAGGGAAGAGGGCTAGTTCCTTAGACGAATGTATAATTATTGCACCATTTGAAATTTTCCAAAACAGGAATTTTAGCAGCATGTCCTTAAGAGAAATCCAAGCGGAGGTTAATAAAGCGTACAACAATAAGAGCTTAGTCATGCGAGATGGCAAACTCTTTCAGCATAACTTTGGGCAAATGTTCGGTCACGTGACCAGAAGTGAGACTGGTATAACCGGCGCAAGTGCGTTGCAACTTTTGTATTTGATCAGAGATCCGCGCGAGGACGATGTCAATAAAAGGGTCTTGGAATGGGAGAAGAGTTTTCTGGACAAAGTGTCTTCCCTGTCTACGACATGTTTCGAGGTGTTCTACGAGGCGGAAAGAAGCATTAATGACGCCATTGCCGACAACAGTGGCGCAGACATGACCCTAGTGTCTATTACTTTTATGATTATGATCTCGTTCGCTTGTTTTATGCTTGGCAAGATTTTCAATCCGCTGACCGGGCACTCGCTGCTCGCCATCTCGGGAGTATTCGCAGTGGCTCTCGGGATTTTGGCGGGAATTGGAATCGGCATGTGGTGCCGCGTGACGTTTGTTAACATGGTTGGCGTTGTACCTTATCTTGTGCTGAGTATAGGCATCGATGATATGTTCATTCTGGTAGACGAGCTGGATCGACAGCCACGTCAGTTCGGCGTGGTCAGGACCGTGAAGGAAGTGATGTCGCGCACTGGTGCGACAGTTACTATGACAACCATGACTGACTTGGTTGCGTTTGCTGTGAGCACGTCGACTGCTTTCCCTGCAATTAGGTGAGAAAATGCTTTTTTGGCCGCCGTTTTCTGTGACCTTGCCGATTAAATGCGGAACGCAGTATCATTAGGCGAATTCACAGAAATGTTCCACTCTTGCCACAAATTAACGTTGAAAAACAGGAAAGAATTGTTGCTTTTAAAGATCGTGCCATTTTGAATTTATGACGTGTAATGCTGACACTATTGTTAGGAAGCAGAGGATCTTCTGTGTGAAACAAGTTCGGCAACCATTTCAATAGTTGAGCGCGGGAAGTTTAAAAGCGATATTAATCTTTTCCACTTTTTGTTGCTATTCAATGATAATTCCCTTTAGCCTGTAAAATTTGGATGGGTCTCCTAGGCTGGTGCACGCGCTGTTTGTCTGAAGTTGCCACAGGGAGCAGAGGAGTTATGCTAGAAACATCAATAAAAGAAACGTCTTACCTTCGTTCTTGTATTTATTCTCCTAGTTAAAACCTCGTATGCCAACCAAACATACGTATCTTCATTTGCGATCGATCGTTTCAAACCGCCATCATTCTGAATAGTGTCGACCGCTGTGCATTCAGTTGGACGAATGATTTTCGGAAAGCAAAGCCTTTCGAACGAGGCACGAGGTGCCGAGAAGAAAAATGACAAGGGATGAAACATAGTACCACGTGACTCGTCGAATGTGAACCGCGACATACTGGTGGCGGAAGTCTCATTAATTTACCATATATGGGAATACTGAAATAAATTGTTGTTGTTGTTGGCTTCCGGTCAAGCTTGTGACACCTCTTATTACGTACTTCCGCCACCAGTATGTTGCGGTGCACATCGTCCGAAAAGCCAACCGTCAACACGAAATGAGCGATCGCCAAAGGCCTGTTTCATGAATCCTTTCATCGTAATGGTTTAGGTAGCTTAAAGATGACGTAAATACTATGCCTAATCCAAAAACTGGGGCTCGTTTGTTGAATATGTAGCGAGTTATTGGGGGACGAAAATTCGACCGAAATCTGTTTCATCCCTTGTCTCTATTCTTACTGCTGTGGCGTCTTTGACGCCCACAGTTCGTTCAACTGAATGCACAGCGGTCGACACTATTCAGAATGATGGCGGTTCGAAACGATCGATCGCAAATGAATACGTATGTTTGGTTGGCAAATGAGGTTTTAACTAAGAGAACAAATACAAGAACGAAGGTAAGACGTTTCTTTTATTGATGTTTCAAGCATAACTCCTCTGCTCCCTGTGAAGTTGCTGGCGAATGATCTATACGAGCCTTGTGGCCCATCAGGCCGGAGCTTATCGCGGTTTCCTTCTACTCCCCCAGGATGGGATGCTAGTCCATTGCAGGGTTACCGCCAGCATTAAATTTACCAGTACCCATTTATACACCTGGGTGAAGAGAGGCACTGAGAGTTAAGCGTCTTACCCAAGAACCAAACGCAGTGCCCCGGCCAGGGCTCGAACTCGAACCGTTCGATCCGTTCGACCGGAGTGCAACCTTTAGGCCACTGCGCCTCTGACTGCTGTATGATCTAAAGCCTTGTTTTATTTCTCTTTTAGGTATTTCTGCACTTACGCTGCCTTAGCTGTTACTCTCTCTTATGTGATGATGATAACTTTCTTTGTGGCTGTAATGACATTCGACATCAGAAGAATTAAAACCGGACGGAGAGACTGTCTACCATTCTGCTCAGCACCACCGCCAAAACAGGAAGAGGTGCCCTGGGACGAACCGCGCCCGCAGACATCAAACCGGGTACTGAAGAAGTGGTCAGAATTTCTAATGCTTCGCCCAACGAAACTCTGCGTGCTGCTTGTGTCTTTGGTGATTCTGGCAATGGGAATCTACGGAACGACGAAGGTGACCGAAAGGTTTGACAGGAAGATGCTGGCAAAAGACGACTCATCGCTTATAAAATTTATTACTGTTCAAGATAAGTATTTTCGACAAGCCATACCCGTAAGCATAGTTCTTACTGGTGATATCAACTACGAAAACAGTGTCATTCAAGAACATATAAGACAGCTTTCAATCATTGTAAAGGAGAATAGTCATTACCAAAGCCAGACCTTGTCTTGGATGGACGCTTTCACGATGTTCTCCACTGCGCATAAGATAAACATGACTGGACCCAATTTTATGCCCGCGCTAAAATCATTTCTCGAAATTCCTGAGTTTTCTTTTCACAAGCAAAGCGTGAAGCTTTCATTCAATGGCAGCCGTGTGGTGGCGTCCCGAATCGTGGCCTTCATGAAGAACGATGCAAGCTCAACGTTTCAAAAGGACGCTATGTTGACAATTCGCGAGGATCTCGCCAATAAATCTCCTCTGAACGTGATTCCGATTAGCCGCTCTTTTATTTTCTTTGAACAGTACGCCATCATAGCTAGGGAAACCACAAGGAACCTTCTCATAGCGGCCCTGGCGGTGCTCGTGGTGACGTCCCTGTTCCTGGTCGATTGCTCCGTAACGGTCCTTGTGGTGGTGAATTTCGTGGCCCTTGTGCTTGAGCTCTTTGGCTTGATGTATGCCTGGGACGTGTCATTGAACGGTGTCTCGATGATAACTCTTGTCATGGCCATAGGCTTTGCTGTGGACTATAGTGCACATATTGCGCATGCGTTCGTCATGTCCGAGGAGGAGACTGCTGACAAGCGAGTTGTAGACGCTGTTTGTACGCTTGGTGCCAGTGTGTTTATGGGAGGTGAGCGGCTGACTCTTCTCCCTTTATCATTTTGCAATCATTATCATTTTTTTTGGTTTTTGTTGTGAATACTTGACCGTTTGGAAGATTACTTTTGTGAATTGCTTTGGTTTTGTATTACTACCCTCAGTGATTGGTTTAAAAATCTCGCTCCCCTTTTTCAACCAATCAGGAGTAAAACTAAAACCAATCGTGACTCGTGCGTACACGTTTTCCCGCGCTTTGTGTCGGCTACGCGTAAATACTTCGAGTTTTGATTGGATCACTAGATTGTCTCCGTCCTTTGTGATTGGCCAAAGTAATTACTCTGGTTTTGGATTTACGACACTCAATTGAAACTCGTTGTAAGACACTAGAATAAAAACTGCTCTATCGAAAACTAATTTCTGCTTTCTATACAGTACACTTTTAAGCAGCAGGTTAAGCGAATAAAGTAATTCATTGTATTCTTTCTTTTCTTTTTAAACAGGTTTCAGTACTTTCCTAGGGATGCTGGTGCTAGTGTTCGCCACATCGGAGATTTACCGCATTTTCTTTCGCATGTTCATGGGTATCGTTTTGGTTGGACTTCTCCACGGCCTATGCATCTTACCGGTCCAACTGTCCTTATTCTGGTGGCGACCGGTGGCTGCTCAGAGAGATGCGACGACGCAGTTAACAAAGGAAGTAGAAGCTGAAGGATAGTAATATTAATACTTTCTTCCCTGATCTATTACAGTTTTGTTTCATCGCAAAGGCCCCATCAACCTCCTACGCCTTCGTCAAAATATCCGTTACAGTTGTGTTTCATTTTTAGGCCTCTATCAACCCCCTATGACTTCGTCTCTCCAAGTCCCCTCCTCCCCCCCATTCGTTCCCCAAATTAAAATGTCATGCTAAGACACATTTGAACTTGAACGTACCCATCAGCCACACTTCCCATTGTTGTTGCATGCAATAATGTAAGCAGAAGCCAGCAAAAACAATAACAACAACGATGTTTAATCGTCTCTATAGAAAAGTCGAGGGAACAGGTTCCAGTTTTGCCAAATCTTGGTTGAAGTACTCCAGTTAAAACCTAGCACGAGAGCTCGCGAATACACCGAAAGTAAGCGCGCGAGCACACTCGTCATGTTACTGAGCAACTTCAGGAACGAATACCGTGGGCTCACTAACGTCTTGGAGGCGGGGTTTCCTCGTCAACTTGTTCCAACGCTCGGCTGATATTTGGAAGCTTAGGCTGATGGGTGACTCGGAGTTAATTTCTTTGTGAATCGGGGGTGTTATAGAATTTTTTCCGTAGATAAAGCTTCTTTGCAAATCAAGCGCGCCCCAAGTCATCGTCCCGGTAGCATTACTCAAATACAGGTGCATACTTCACAGCAAAAGGGCAAGGAAGCTATTTTTTAGAGTAACACATGGGCTTTTCGTTTCAAACAACTTTTTGCATTCTGGACAATTTCTAGGTTTCTACTAATTATGAGAAATCGGAGCAGCTTTTAGTGCTTAAATTGGCCTTGCTTTCATATTTCCCAATGTTTTAGTAGACAGTTTTTTCCTGTGAAAAAGAAGCCAGATTCCGCTTCCCGTCTGGGGCAGATCATGGATGCAAGATGTATGTAGCCGGGCTGCTTGGTCAGCGGTTCTTTTTAATTCAAAATGCTAGTCGAAGATTAGCGCTATTATACATATTGAGTAATCATTTTATTTAAGTTCAATAACCCTAAACGTTTTGAATTTTAAGGAAATAGTCATGAAAAAAGTCGTTTTTAAGAGTACAATATATGCTTCAAAGATTAGATTTTAGAAATGTTTTATATATTGAAAATTGTAAAATAGATGCGAATTATTGCTAAGAGAAAGATTAATTATTTACGGAGGCACAAAGTGACCACAAAAAAAAACCTCACCTTCGTTCAACATTTTTTTTTTGATGGGGGTAGCCTGGAATTTTGCATAAATATAGAACTCGCTATTCGTAAGAATCACAGTTTTTTGTTTTTCTTATTTCGATTTGGCGTAATGACGGTTTCTGAAACAGCATGCCACAAGAAACCTGAAACTAAAAAATATCTGAGATATGCCAATCCAAAACAACTGTTATGGTACATTTTAAGTTTGAATTTTCCGCCATTTTGAGGAATAGCTAATTTGGTAACAAAAGGGCGAGAAATTCAAACTTCAGTTAGCGATAGCTTTTGATTGGATTAACATATTTCAGAATTTTTTTTTTTAGTTTCAGGATCTTTGCGACAAGTTCTTTCACGACACGTTCTATTTTAATTAACCAAAACTTTGGCGCCATTTTTTCTCGCCAAATAAATCGAAATGCCAAAAAAATACATACCATTTTTCAGGATGACGAGTGTCATTTTCATGCAAAATTTCAGCTAGCTCGAATCAAAATGAAAAACTTAAATCAAGGTGAGCGTTTTGGGGTAAAAGTTAATTTATTGTTATAGTTCAGTGTATAATAAAATATTTGTTGCTGAAACTATAGCGCCATATGTGATATGTAGAATTTATTCGATTTGAAATCCCCCAGGGGTACTCTTTTAGAATAGGTGTGCACCGCGAAGGTTCTTAAGCCCCGGATCCTATTTAAGGATCAAGGCCCAAACCCAAAAATAACACCCTATTTTAAAGGGGAAAAACAAAAAATATCTTTTGCGTAAACGGGTCAACTTAAATTCGTTTCAGTAACGCTGATACTTCAACGGATAATTCAGTTTTAACAAACCGTTTCTTTTTCGTTTAGCTGGTCGTTTACGCGCTGCAATTTTAGCTGACACAATGTAGGTACCCCATCTGAGTTCCGCTCGGATCTGAACTTAACTGAACGCAGGACTACCAATGAAACAGGTCCTCTTTCTTCTCCAAGCTAAAAGCTCACATCAGTAGAATAAATGCATTTACAGCGTGAGTTTATAGTTTTACTCTGCTGCTGTCGGACGTGTGTTTTGTTTTTGCGTTGCATGAGTTAAAGTTGTCGTTACTTTACAGCCCCATTGCTGTGACTGTAGGTTTTGTCATTCTGTTGCAGCAGTGTAGTTTCATTTTAGTGTGTGATAGACTGATTTTCAGACCTCTTCCTTTTGTTTCGAGCTCTTGGTCGAGAGTGCTCAACCAGAGAAAGACGTGTTCATGGCCATGAAACTGAGACTGATGTCTGTTCATTTTTGAAAAAAAATTTAATGCGCAAAAGGAAAATCTTATCGTATAATTGCTCGGCAAATGATAATTTTGACGAGATAATTGCACGTAATATATAATTAGGTGTTTTTTCTCATTTTCTTCGATTTTTCCCAAAATTCGATTTGTCACCCAGTGGATCGGATCCACACGTAGAACCAGTCGCCAGGCTCTTACCTGCTTTCGCGTTTTTGATCCGCAAGAGCAAGATGACACGGGGTTAAGAGCGCTTGGCATTAGTTAAGCTAAGACCGGCCTACCAGATCGGTGCGGTTAAAAATGAACACGCCTTTCGTCAGGGTGAATACAGCTTGAAGAATCGACTGATCTAACCGAACAGCTCTGATTAATAACGACATTTTCCTCATAAATGGGCCAGCCTGACTGCCAGTTCTGGCTAATGGTAAGCGCCCTAAGTTGCCGTTGCATCCAATGTTGTCTCCAGAGCTCGCTTTTTCTTTTGGCCAGCACCAAGACGGTTCTTTCCAGGCAAGTTCCGATTTTTGGAGCATGTGCGTGGCGATTTAATTTCAATCTCAGCCAATCACTTGAGCCAGCAATCTCGTCGCCAGTAGTGCCGCTTTTCTTTTGATCAGCACCAAGAACGCGAGCTCTTTTAAAAGACTCAGGCCAGTTCCAATTTAAGTCTGTTAAACGCGGACTTCCGGAATCGAGGCTAGCCGGAAATATCCGTTATTTGTCTTGACAGTTCTCTCTGGGATGCCTTGGGTTCTCACTTGGACTGGAGTCAGTGGGGAGCATGTTAAGGTTTATTTTTGTTTAGCGCGCTTTTTGTTGAAATTGCAACTGAAATACCGCACGGGTATCTCACATATCATACATCTAAAATCTAAATCTTGAACATATGACTAAAATTAAATCCTCACTGACAAATGGTAAAAGATGAAGATTTTTAGCTCACAATATAATTAACTGACTAAACTTCAATGGCTAATTGAGGCTACCATAAACATACAGAATCATAATCATAAACATAAGCTTCTTATGTTCTAGTGGGAACGGCCGCGCTAAAAACTAAAAGAACCAACCCGAAAGTACTGGACCTAGACGTTAATTGGCCAAAACACAATAACCCCGTTGCGTCATTATGTTTATGATTATGTCATAATTATTTTCGAGTTCCCACTACAAATAAAAGCAACAGAGTCATAGTCACAGACATAATCATGATCATAAGAAAATGATCGACCATTTTCTTATGATTATGTCGATCATAAGGGCGCTTATAGTTATGTTTCTGGAAGTTCCCACTATGACATAAGAGACATAACAGAGTTATATTCGTGCTTTTATGATTATGAATATGATCTTTATGTCGCTAGTGAGAAACTAAGCTGCACAGAACCCCGCACTAAATCAACGGTCTACATCTTGAGGGTGAGCAAAGCAAATTAAACTACAACTTGTAATCGTGTACACACACTGAGCCCTATATTTTACAGGCTGCGAATGACTGCTGAAAAATATGTAGAAACTCTACCTCGTTGATACTAGACAGCCAAAACAGCCTCATTTAGGCTGCCCAGCCCTTTTACCGTGCATGCTTCACACAAATAAATCGTGTTTAAATATTTCTCCTTCTCTTTCGATAGAACATATAATGTGTAGTTCAGAGAGATTTTGGCTTTATCTATCGTGAGGCTTCAGTACATGTATCTTATGCAACTTCAAACCCTAAGTTAGCCTCCCACGCAGACGAGAACGCGTGACGAAGCCCCGAGGGAAAAACTAGTACTGGCTTGAACTAATATCGCTTTTAAAGGAGCTGCGTCACGACATTTTGATTTTTTTGCGACGTACCACTAAAACTAATAGTTTATTAAAGAATAAAAACACCATACAGCTTTACTCTAGTTGCAACAGCAGATGCTACAATTACAGGTAGCTATAGGTACAGGAAGCTGACTTCTAAGAATACAAAAGACGAAATGGGCGTGCCATAGATTTGCAGATTGTAACAAGTCACGCTTTAGACAATGGCCTTAATCGGCAGGATGCCTCGGAAAATAATAATACCCGTCGCAGAGAGTGTGCAAAGCAGCAGTTTACCCAAAAATGACGGGCAACTATGAAAAATTGATAAGTAGATTCAATGTCATCAAATCGCAACATTATGTTATTGAGAACTTTAAAATCGCTAAATTAGTTAAATTTACGTCTCCACTATTTTGATCGCTGCGCGTATGCTCAAGTCATTCTAGAACAGATTTATTTTAGTTCATACGATTTGGCAATATCACGTGACTTGATCATGCAACTGGGAGGTCTGCAATGATAAAAAAAACCTTTAGACTAATACAAGTAGACGTTAGTAAAGATTATTACAGCGATTTTCTCCTTGTATCTTCGACCAGATGAAAGCAACCTGAAGGCGGATCATTCAAAGCTCTATCTCGTCTTTACACCACACGGCGCACTTGCTGATCGGATTCATAGGTTTCCCTGGTTTACATTTAAAAGCTTTGGCAAAGTCATACGAGTTTGAAAGCGTTCCAATAACCCTGTAAATACAAACAACAGAAAATCATTATAAAAAAATGCCACAATGACATCGACAACAGCAAAAATAGCACCTATAAAACAAGAAGCAGCGACATCAACAACTACCATTAATTCAATTTATTATTATTCAATCATCGAAGGGTATTCATCAACTCCTTTTTTAAAGTCAATCTCAAAAGTAACAAAAGCTGCAAATACAAATTATATTAACTAAGACAAATTTTCATTTACCTAAATTTCTCTTCAGAATGCCTATCACTTAATGTCGCCAAATATTGCTCCGTAGGACGACTGTTACTGCAATATGCCTACAGCAATAAAAAAAGTCAACTTTAGTAAGCATGCTGCTGTTCTCAATACCGCCGGCACCAATCCCACCAAACTGTTAGCCTGCGTAGCATGTTTCCCTTGGAGTGCGCGCAATCGGCTTGTGTACGATCGGCTTCTCGCTTTTTTCACGGCGAAAATTAGGGCCGAATTTTTTGTCTGGCCGAAAAGCGAGAACGAAATCCTGGGTGGGGGATTAACCCATGTTTGGGTATAGGGGTGCCGCTGAAGGTTTGAAATCATGACCCTGTTTAGGACAAAGATGACATTAAGCCATAGATTAAATACTTACCCTGTTTAGTTTAATATCTAGTTCTGAAAATGATCTAATGTTGACTGATGACCAGCTAAATAAATACTGATCAACGTTTCTGATTTCAGATTGCTTAAACTTTACGAGAAATCTTGAAGCCATAACCTGTCTAGAACGGCGCCAGATCCTGAATGGGACAGACTTCATATTCAAGCACTCGTTTGAAATTATTATAATATATGCTATTCAGGAGTGGTGAAAATCGTACGCGCTCAACGGGAATTCGAATTCCGAGCTTCCAACGCGGACTACCAATGCAAATTGTCTTCTTAGTATCATCGTTCAGGAACGCATGACATCAGACGAAAGACTTGTTAGCGAATTCAATTGCATTAATTAACCCACTAGAAGAATTTATATGTTGTAATGCGGTTATTAGTACTATTAATATATCACCTGACCAAATCCAATGTAGAAGAGCTGTTCACTTGTGAAATTGATTCCTGGTAGTCGCCAGGATTCCTGACCGTTCTTTTGTAACCAGTTCTTGTAGGCCTAAAACGAGAATATGGACCGGTGCTTAGAGAATAAAAATGTGGACGAAAAATAGAGAATTCTTCCAGAAGAATTTATAAGTATTTTCATGTTCCTACCCTAAATGATGCTTTGAAACCTCCGTTATCAGCAATGTTTTCGCCAAGGGTGAGCTTTCCATTGATCTGCAGTAAACAATGATCATCAATTCCATTAGAACTGTTCATGTTATTGTGCAGAAAAAAATAAGTTCAGGTGTGAAAAATGAGTTCAGTTCGAGCTACAACGGCATGGTTAATTAAAGTTTGTTGGCTAGAGATATGGCGCACAGTCTAAATCCTAACATTATATTTTAGATACACCCATCTTGCCCCCTTCGTGGCCAGTCAGTTTCTTGTTTGAGACCCAAAATTGCATTGTGGATACCTTATTACATGAAATTTTTGCGACACGTTTACTTTGCGATTTTGGAGCCGGTTCGATTATCTCGCGACACTTAATTTCGCGTCATCTTATGTTCGCAATACTTATTTTTCGCGACACTTTAATTTCGCGAAATTTCAAATGCAAGAGTCTAAATGCACGAAGTTAGTAATGTTATCTGTCGAACGGCGCAAATAATTTTAATGACAACTCAAAACGGCCTTTCAGTTTTACAAGCAACCGTCATTGATATCCTTATCACAACGTACAGCCCTCATTTAGCTTAGAAAACACTAGCAAGACGAAAACCATTGCAATTCAAAATTCCAGAAGTCATAAATAGGTTATGTTGGGTGTGTTAACGTACTGGATATTTGTCACGGACTTTGTACATCCAGTACTGATTCTCTACACATTTTGCCTTGGCGTTGAATCCATCCAGTGAATCCTGAGACCACCACTGCGCGGTCAGTTCACCATGTTTGTTGAATTTTCTCCCTGCAAATAATAAAAAAATTAAGAACCATGTTCCGCCGAGAAAGCTAGGGCCCACACAATAAACATACGGATGTCCTGTACCCTAACTACAACGTATTTCTCCGGCGTACAAATACCCGTGTGCAACCCCGGCCGTAAACCCAAGATACATGTTTTATGAACAGAACATAAAAAAATAATTTAGGTTTATTCGAGTGTTTAAAGTTACTTTCTCTCTGTTTGGGAAATGCTCGAGTAGTTGTGGATCCGTGTTGGAGAGTCACTGTAGCTTCATTTTAAATTTTGGAAAATTGCACGCACAGTCATTTTGCAAGGACAAGCTGAGATTTACACGTTTATCAGCTTCATGTTCGACTTCAGATTTGGTGTGTCCTGTCTACTCCTCTATAACATCTTGTACCGATCGCGTCCTAATCTGCCATCGCAACTTCCCTACAATGGCGGTCTTACTATTCAATTAATTATTAGATCTGATGAGTTTGAGATTTCTATCGCGTGCTAGCTTGTAAGGGCGAAGTCCGAATCGGCTAACACGAGATAGAACTGGATACCAAATAATTTAACTGTTATAGTAGAAATCTTCCAGTTCAAACCTTCACAAGACCATCCAAATCTTCTCCATAGACGCTGAAATGAATACTTCACAAACACGAAGAAGCGACCACCATTTTGTTGACAACCGCTACTCTCGTTGTATTATAGCCGCATAGATAGCGATCAGCGTAGCCAATCAGGGAAAACGAGCTAGTTAATTCAGCCACATGAAGGGTGGCCATTGTGGAGAGAGAATAACGTGTTATACTCACCTGTGTTGTCAAATCCGTGTGTGAGTTCGTGACCAAGAATGGAACCAATTGCTCCAAAACTCAACGATCTGGTAGCGAAACAAACACGCAGTGAAGCCAAATTAGCGTATAGAATACGTGAACACCTCTTATTCTTCAAACACATGCCTTACTCCGGCCCTTTCTGAGCTCTAGAACTATTTTAAGAGAAATCTTTTCATCATACTTTTATAAGCTAAGCTTACCTAGGACTTCCTTTAGCGTAGAAAAATGGTGGCTGTAGAATTCCAGCTGGAATTACTGAAGTTGAAAGGGAAATTCAATGGTCATTAAAGTATAAGTATCACTGCACGCAGACAATCTTTTAAAAGTTTTATGTATGGCATCCCGCACTCACTTATTTCGTTCTCGTTAAAGCTGTACATTGCGTTGATCGTTTGCGGGTCCATGGGCCACCTAATACAGAGAAAAAAATCCATAAACAAAAATAGTTACACCTCTTAAAATATCATTGAAAACAAGCAGTAATTCTGCAAAAGCAGCGAACTGAGCTGAAACGAACGGAAAGGAATAGCTTCGATTGTCTTGATGCTTCCAAACCTAAATTTCTATTCCAAAATAATATGAAGGTAAGCTGAGAGACGAATAGCTGGCTGGCTAGGAAAATTAACTTCCTTTTTCAATTCTGTTTCCTTTTCGAGAATGTTGAAATATGGAGAATTTACTTATTTATGCTGTGGGAAATGGGTACACCTGAGTATGCTCTATCTGGTCGTCGTCGTCCTAGCCGTCGCCGTCGTCGTTGCTTAAGCTCCCTATTCGACGTCACGGCTTCTCAAAAATATACATTTTAGAGAATCAACAACTTAGGCCTAGTTTATACGTCGAATTTAATTCAGACGAATTCAATTCAAATTAAATTCGACGATTAGTCGACGGGTGATTTAGACGTCGAATTAATATCATGAATTTAATTTTTTACCCAGGCTTCCATACCCGAGCCTTCAGAATTTATCTGGTAACCAGCGGTGAATTTAAAACAATGCATGAAACACGCAGATTACGAAGAAAGCGGGAAAGGAGCGGGAAAAAGTGAGCACGAAGGAACTTTTTGCGCATGCGACATGAACGAAATGTACCATGGGCTCAAAGAATATACATTATCTATACATTTTAATAATGTATGCATTTAATTCGATGCGTCTGTTGTGCGACGTCTAAATTGAAGACGCGCTATCGCAATTGTATCCGTCCTAGCCAGACGGATACAACGTCTTGGACGAATTTAATTCATCAGACGAATGTAATTCGATTTATACGTCGCGCAATCGTCGAATTTAATTACCAGTAGGTCCTTGAATTAAATTCGTCCGAATTAAATTCGACGATTGTGCGACGTATAAAGAGGGCCTTACTCTTCTTTGTCCACTGGTGTTCTCAGCTTTCTAAGCATTCTCTGGTGCGCCATTTTTAAGATCGCAATCCTATTCTTAAAAAGACTGTCGCTCTTTATTTCTACCTGGAACCATGAAAACGAGAGAATAAATATTGATAATAGGACCGAGTGGAGTCCAATTCTGTCTGTAATCATACGAGTGATAGACAAAATCGGACGACCGCGTAGCGGGAGTCCAATTTGATTAATGAGGAGTATGATTACTGACAGAATTGGACGACAAGCAGTCCTGTTACCAGTTAATCATGACTATAACAAAATGCGAGAAAAACTTCCACAAAGGAAAACCTGTTGAGATTTATCGTCACTGTGATAAAGTAGCGATGTTTGAAACGAAAGTTCTTGGAGTTTCAGTCGTATTACGGGCCGAAGAAACAGCGCGCGCATGAAAAGCTGCGCGCGCTCCAATTTGGTCAAAAATAGGGGTGTGCTAAGAACCAATCCGATTCGAGAATTTTGTTTTAGTTGCGCTGTTTTAATCCTAGACATGTTTTGTAGAAAATTAAAGGCTTTTAAAACCCGAAGGGAATGCATTTTCTTCTAAGGAAGGACGTATTTCATTGATTTTTCCAATACTTACATGATCATACTTCTTGAACCTTTTCTTGAACTTCTCTTTGTCAACTAAATAATGAGGGAAACCAACCTCATCGTGCATGGCATCCGCCTTAAAGAAATAATACACTCTTATTGTCACTTGCGAATGTTTCTGAATTATCAACAGACAAACCGGGGGAGGGTTTGGCCGTACCGTCATTTTAGGAAAATGGTACACACACTAGAGAAGGGCTACCTTAATTTTTCACTTGAACGACTCCTTAATATATTGAAATGAGACTGTCTGATGGGTCTATTCATCCCATTGTATACCTCCAGCCTGAAAAACGCCCCCCATTTCGGGCCGAGCCTCGAGGAAGTACCCCTCCCCCCGGAATATTTCCCGACTGTTTATTGCTAAAGACACATTTGGAGTACTTCAAACTACTGTTAAGGTATAAGCGGTATTTCGTAGAAACTCAGCTGTGAATCTGATTGGTTCTCCCACTTTTTTCTATTTAACAATTAGACTACGAGCCCGAGTTTTCTATGAGCGAATAGTCAACGATTCACAGCATTGCTCTTTGAAGGCTAGATTGTTCTTTATTTTTGTCTTAAAAGTACATAAAATGGTAGCTTTTATAATGCAGTCCTTTAGAGTTTCTACTAAAACAATTAGACTACTCGCGTTGGGCTGCGCTTCGTTGACTATTCGCTCTTATACACTCACTTTTCTCCGATTCTGGTTGGCGAAATTGCTCATGTGAGCTTCGTTTCCCGGGCAAATATTTGTTTTAAGAACATCAAATTTCCGCGGGCAACTATCAGCCGATAGTTCCTCGACGGAAACACTCTATTGCTTAAATAAAAATCTCGCAATCGTACCTTATCGGTCACCGCCATTTTAGTATTATTGTCCATCCATGGAATGCCGTTGACGTTATCTTTGAAAGCGTTACGGACCTCCACTATCATGTCCTCTGCCTAGAAAAGGGAACAACAGCAGACGTCACAAGATAAAGGTTTTTTATATGCGTGGTAATATTCGGATTGATGTTGTCTGCTCTAACACAAAAGCCATGCATGGCTAAAGGCCAAGATCAACTTTTTCACCATTTGTTTGCTCTTCTTGCTGAAGTGATGCTCAACGTAAGCAGATCCTAAAATGTCGCCCAGAAGCTCATTTGTAAATGTCACACATGTCTTCCAACGCTTTTTCTGTCCCTTGGAACCCAGGACCCGCTCTCGATACCGCGTTCTTGCCTTTCGATAAGGTTTGGACAGAAATGAGACCTCGTCTTGAATTACATTCCACACGATATAGTTTGCAAGTGTCCTAGAAGTACGAAAAAAAAACTTAAGACGTTTTGAGATTGAAAGGGCATAATGCATGGGGACACCTTTTGTAATTGCTGTGGGTAACGTAACTATATATGCTTACAAAACAGATTACCCATATATTTTTTAATATCAACCTGAAAAAAGAAAACTGACATCTCAGTTTTCAAGTATTATGCAGAGACGTCCTTCGTTACGTTTCTTCAGTGTGGCGAATCTATTTTCGGTCCTTTGGACGTATCAAACTTTGCCTATTGTCTTGGTTAGGATTTTTTAAGACAATGAAGCTTTTGTTATCTGTCCCGCTTAGGGATTTTTCTGTTCGGTGACGCGAACTTAGACTCGGGTTAAGTCGGATCCAGTTCGCAAATTTTCAGTGATGACATTTTGTTCCCCACGGGAGCCTACTAGGGAAAACACAGACAGACTAGCAGGGAGTGAGTGTTTTTTCTTCATGATGCTAAGGCAATTTCGTAACTGGTCGGTGATCAGAGTCAAGAACTACCTAAATCATCTCCATTTCTCTTTATCAGCTGTATCCAGGCCACGTTCTTACCTCTTCGGGGTTTCTTTGATAATTCTTGACATGTTTTGGAGATATGGAAGAGCAGGAACAATTATTTCTTCGTCGTCTTTCAGTGTGTTGTTAGAAAATATAGAGGACAAATGATGCATCCACGAATACTTGAAGAAGAAAAGAAACACATTTTCAAACTTTTCAGTTGGATCCTCTTATCATACTGGTAAGGTCAGTTAAAACTTACACCAACTCGCAGTAAGCTAACGAGGCCCGGGACCGAAGAGATCGACTGTTATGTAATGAGGATTGAAGGAGCTACGGCATCGTTCATGCACTTTGAAAAATTTAGCCTAAATTTTTCAAAATCGTCATTTCCAATCCGTTTCAATCTTCTCCATCCTCAGCCATCCTTGTTCCGTTTTCGTTTAGTATCACTCCTTTGGTGTTTTCCTTCCTTAGCAAACTATTATTTTCAGGTTTCCTAAATTTTAAGGGTAATTTAGGTTGTCGAAGAAATAACTCAAATGTGGTGATGTTAGTAGCCCCTTTAAATAAGGTAAGTCAGGATATTAGCGTCTACCGTGAATTCTTCAAGAAGAATTTGAAGAATTCATTCTAAAATTGAATTTCAGGCTCACTATTGAGAAATATCATCGATTCGTCATAATCTAGAATAAGAGACAATTGTTTCTCTCTTTGGCTAATATCAATTTAGTTAATAATGCTTTTCGTCAAGTCTTTTTAATTAATTTGCTATAATTATCACAAGTACATAAACTATATTATATGCGTAACTGCTAAAAGTAATTCGCATAGATTTTCTAACTGTGTTCTTAATTAATACATCCTTCAAGGGACAGGGACTGCGCAGCATATTTGCGATTGGAGGGGAGGGGGGGGGGGGGGGTGAGGGAGGGGGAAGGAGGGGGCTAATAATGCAAATGTCATAATCATTTGTGCCGCGCCGCAGCCGCAATCCATCTAGTGGTGTCCGGACATATGTTCCCCCGGAGAATTTTTAAAATGAATGCTCCCGAAATGCCTAAAAAATGCATCCCAATATACCAGCCGCAGGGAATTATTTTATTTCGCATATCTATGAGAGAAGAAAAACGGTAATTTTTCAATTGGATAAATTTAATACTTTTTCCAAATAATTATTGGGGGCTGAAGCCCCCCTCGGGCTCTGCGGTTCCTGAGGGATTACTTAGAAATTTAATTTTAAACTCTTTTATTTCTAACCCCGGGCGCGTCCTTCATCAGTTTGCCAATGGTCATTCGATTGAACCACGAGTCCGTCTTGTCTGCATCAGGAACACTGATCTAGAACGTACAGCAATAAATTTCGTTGTAGTACACGTTTGAGGAAGATCATGAACAATACTTTAAGAGATCTTAAGACAATCTCACAAACAAATTAGCTGCATTTAACCATCTCCATTTTGGATTAGACCTCTGACCTCTGCCTTTCGTTATAACAGCAGTGTGGAATGTATCGTTTAACGTTTTGAATGCACATTTAATTTTTCCAACAAAAAGAACCCGAAAAGTCCCTAATGTTTGCTCTAAAGAAACCAAACTACTTCACTGAATACCATTCCGCGTTCTAACCTTGGCCAATTTCGTTTCAAACTCCACAATCTCGTCAGCTCGCTTCTCCATTTCGTCATCTCCACCAAGAAGTTTTCCGACGGCTGTGATAAACTGCTTATACGCCGTCATGATCTTTAATGCAAAAAAAGTATACAATCAGTCGAGAAATTGTTCATCAGAGAAACTAACCTAAAGCCAACTGAGACTGCGTTAACACGAACGCAGTTTCACACGGCGCCGAATTGAAACCGGGTAGTTTTGGAAACGCTGTCAAAAGTGGAGCGTTTCCAAAACGATACGGTTTTATTTCTCGTGTAAACGGCTGAAATTGGGAAACCGCATCGAGTTGAAAACGATTGCCGATTAGCGTGAAATTGGCCGGCTCTCAAATAGTAAACCTGGTGAAATTCGTACGGAAGGCAGTGCTTGGCTATCCAAAACGCTTTGGAAAACACTTGGAAAACGGTTAGATGGCTCCGTATAACACTTCTAAACCGTGTTGTTTTCGATGCGGTTGAAACCGTGTCGATTGGAAAACGCATTCGTGTAAGCCTGATATTCCCATGAAAACCCCTTTCAAGTGTCAACTTCTAAGATTTAGAACTTTCAAATACTGATGCATTTGTTGGATTTATAACTGTGACACTGAATTCACCTTTCATTCAGTTCCCATTAGTTTACAATACGTTTCGCCAAGGCCGACGTTACTGGTTTTTCCTAGCATACAGCTCCAGAATGGCTCAATGTTTTATGATAATCAGCATACGTCTGCTTCCTGCAACTTATTTCCACCATAATTGTAAACAAAACAAACAAACAAACAAACGAAATCAAATAAACAAAACTTATTCACCTTTGGGCTGTCGAAGTATACCTCTCTGGAAAGGCTGGGCCCAGATTGATCTATCTGGTGGTAATGGAACATATGTGAGAAGCTTCAGTAACAAGTTAGGACAGCCAAGAGCAAGTGCTTTAGAACTGTTATTATACTGCCTGTACGTCATGGCTTTTACAGGGGAACAATAAACGATTACACCCTGCCCAGGCTGTAAACCATTAAGGCGATTAGAGTTACAGGGCATTCCAGTGCCTTGAAGGTCGCATGAATAGAGTGCTACGTTTCTCTGTAAACCATTAAGGCGATTAGAGTTACAGGGCATTCCAGTGCCTTGAAGGTCGCATGAATAGAGTGCTACGTTTCTCTGGAACAAGAGTCGTGCATACCGGACTAATGGCCGGCTAACTTACCCAATTGATTGACTTTTCGATTCCACGAAAAAAAATTCTAAAATTTATTAGAGAAAATGCGGAATTTCAAAGATAGACTAGTATTTTATTTTGTGTATTCTGTTTATCCACGGCCACCTCCTCCTTCTTAAAGTCCATAAGAGAGAATGTGTTTTCCTGGACCTTAATTAACAAGACAAAAACGGGAGTTTGAGAAGTCGGCCGGACCCAGGTAAATCCACTCACTAGCAAAGCAAGTCCGAATGGTTCGATTGATGTCGTGAGGTACGGGAATTGAATGCTAGGCTCGGAAATCAGGATTCTACGGTAATCTGAAATGTTTTGAAGTTCACAGCCTTCCCATCAGTACAACAGGTACGCCTGGCCAAATGCCACACATGCTAATACAAATTAGCAGGTTAAGAACAGCCCCTTATGCTTGTCACAATAGAATTTCATCGATAAGTAACGACTTTTAGAGCAATGTCGTAACTATCTTTGAGTCGGAAACGACGATAATTTAGAGTTTTGAAAACGATTCAAGCGTTATTTTCCATCACACCGCCCACCCGTTTGCTCACAATTGATTTGGGTGTCCTTTTGTTTTCTTGTATTTAAGTATAAAAATAAATATTGCTTGTATGAAATTGTCCTCTCAATTATGAAGTGATGCTTTCACGAAAACAGTTTATCTAATAATTATGAACAGTAACAAAGCAATTCTCTTAATAGGATTACATTGTCCGTATATAGAGAGAGCTCAGACTTTCCATCAGAAACGTTTCTAAATAAAATCCTTACTTGCTATATCACACCAGGTCACCTATTGAATGGCACTCACCTCAATTATGTGCCTGGTGTTGTTTATTGGATCGTCGCTAATGTGAACAGAGAACAACGGTCCTCCAGCAGAGGTATAGCTCTTATGGATGTTCAGCAGAGTTCTTTCTAGATCCCAGTCATCTTCGTTCCAGTTCGACTTGCTATCAATGCTCCAAGAACCGATGTCATCGATCAAGTCGCGAAGTGGTTTGTCGTCTAAGCTGTCAATAGATTTCAGATCCATGCACGACTTATAGAAGTTCTTTGGCAAGCGAAACAACCTTTTGCTGGATGCATTGATGCCCTTTTCCAAGATGTGCCTCACATTGCGCTCCACGTGCCCGTTAAGCTTGGCAAAGGTAGAATAGGTAGATGAACTCTTAGGAATCGGATTTGCCTTGATCCAGCCTCCGCAGACATAATCAAAGAAATCTACACACGGATCCTTGGAGTAATCCATGGATGCGTTTATGTATTTTGCTACGCTTTTGCAATCACTACTTTGGCAGATCTCGGGTTGCTCTTCAGAACGCGACTGTACATCGCGCGCTGAGCGAATAGCGCCTCCCGTACTGACGAGTTCATCAAAATAAGTTTTCCGCTCATCGCTGGTTGCCACATGAACCACAGCCACCACTAAAATTACTGTCAAAACACCAAGAATACCCATAAATCGCGCCCCACAGCCCCACGAGGATGCTTGTTCGTTCATTTGGGATCCTTCGTCGCTCCGCTTTCTTCTTGAAACATCGCGCCCCATTTGTGTGATCTTTTATGGGGCTTTGTGATATCTCAATTATTTCCCCAATGCCCCAAAATGATCTTCCCAATTCGCCGTATCAACTCGGCAGGCGATAAATAATGAACCGGTTCACTGACAAGGAATAACGTAATCATGTTTTGTAATGCACGTGGGGGACTCGCTATACATGGGGACTGATAACAAAAGGTTTAACAGTAAATCTAATTTGGGAGAAGCTGGAAGGCTATCTGGATATATATATATGAATCACCATTTTACACATCGAGAGGATTTTATCTATCGCTTTCTTGAAAGCGGTTTCCGCTTCTTGTTTTTTCTTTTTATCTTCTTACGATCAACTTAGTGTCAACCCAATGGCGATGAGGGGTGATTTACTACGCTTCGAGGAATGCTTTGTTGAATTGAATAGAAGCGTATACATACTTTCTAGACAACTTTCGTTAAAAAGTTTCTTTGCTAATCTTTTTTATGTCGGATTGATGAAAAACATATTGGTTTTATTGAAATAATACAAGAAAAAAATCAAAATTTATTTAACTTAAGTTTTTATTAGCTAGATCAGGTCGCAACTGGTACCGGTTTTGTTGAAAATAAACGAAACAAAAAGAAAAATTAAGGCTTGTTATTCGCTCTTCAGTTTCAAATGGTCTTAAGAAAATCCACCGCTAGCTAAGTGAACTTTCTTACTTCTTGCTTTTGACAGCAAACTATTAGTATCAATAAAACTGGTCCCACATACAGTTAGTCCATTTTCAACGGTATCGTTGACGTGACACCAGCTCAGTACCCCATTTGGATGTCACAAATTGTTTGACCAAGAGCCACTTCAAAACCAAAAGGCAAGGTGTCAAACCAATGAACCAACAAATCTGCTCAGGTATTTGATTAACTCTTCAAATAAATGAACGCGGCTGGGAAATGTAAAATATGAAATAAGGCAAATCAAATGACAAACATTTTCACTTCTTTACTAAACGAAGTGCATGTTATATCAAATGCACTTAAACCACAAGTTACGCTGCCAAAGCGTGCCGTTAATTGCTGCCGAACTTTAAGGGATTTAATCGGTTCATCAACTAAAGAATATATACGTTCTGATAACTGAACTAAGAAGAACTAAGTTAAACAATCAAGATTCAGGTATTTGGAAAAATTAAACTTGTTGTAATCAGTTATATTTTCTGTCATTATACGTCGTTCTTACTTTAATCAGGGTTCCTTCTATCTTGTCTCATTCAAAGTGAGGCCATTGTTAAAGGGGCACTGTCACGGTATTTTGGTATCATTTTAAATGCTGAAATATGTTTCTGTATCAAAGGAAACCCAAAAATAATGGTGTAGTTTTGTTACCTAGGACTATATCACTACACTGAAACAGTTTATTGCCGCCTATCACTTAGGATAGCAAGGATGGAACTGGATTGAAATTTCAAAAAACTTGCCAGTTTTTTTCACGTTCTAGCCGGAGCCATTCCTTGAAAATATCGTCAGAAATTCATTATGGTTTGCTCTCTGAGCCACAATTCGTTTGATATCTTCCTGTAATAGTCCATCGGGAGCATTTTGAATACGAATAAAGTTACCAGGTAATGATTTTAGCAAGGAATGAAGCTGAAAACCCCAAAACCCCTGTGACAGTGCTCCTTTAAAACATAAATTTCCATCAAATCTGCTCTCTGTTATGTTAAAACGTTGGTACTGGAAAACACTTTAAACCTTTTCCCAGGAAGATACAAGACCGCTGCACAGGACAGGCTTGCGCGCTGAGAGAGTGCTGCGACAAATGATGTCACGTTTAGTAACCTAAACTTCTACTGCCTTCTAAAAAGGAAAAAAAACAAATATGTTTCTGTTCGTGGCTTTGTGGCATGACTACAAATTCGTTTCACCTTAAAAACGTATTTAAATAAAATTTTCTGACCATTTTAAATTGATTCTTTTTATTCACAAACCTTCGAGCATTAAATTTGCTCACGTATACAACCTGAACCTGAAGTTTATAACTGAAACTATAGTCAAGACGACTTTTACATGCAGAATATGTTCAATGAAAAGATTGTCTGCGTCGGCGCATGCGTTCGTCACTGTCAATATCACGTGCATTGATGCAGTGTAGTCAGGCATGCGTAGAAGATATCCCATAGCCTCGCTCACGTGATCAATCTTAGTAGCAATTTATTTACTATGGAGAAATGGAAATCAAATGTCAGTTAAATTACCAATACTGTAGAACTATTAGAATATTGCACATCAAAATGATCTGAAACCATTTCAAACTCTCCATGGCTTATTTCACGAATTTTCTTCTTCCACCCCTTTACCCATTCCTGGCCAATGAGATCAGACCAGTTAAATGCATGTACTTGGTCCGTTTTGAATAAGTATCCAGGTTTTAATGAAGGAACTCAAAAAAACGTAGATATGCTAAAATTTACCATTGGAAGGAGTTTTATAGAACAAAAGTACTCAACATCGCAAAAGAAGCTAGCGAAACAAACGAGCAACAAAATTCGAAGAAGAGTAATTTTTGCTGTACCATTCAGCAGATATTTTGGGAAGGTATCATAATAAACACACGAATTATTATATGCTTTCGCAGCTATCAAGCACAGTGACTCCAGAATCGATTTAAGATGATCCGATCCGTAAAGTAGCCTGCAGTGTACTGGCTTCCGACTTATAACTCCAGAGATACTAGATATTTAATATTATATTTCATTTGGCTGATTCTAATTTGGGTATAACCTGGTGAGCCGGTGCACAATGGACTTAACATTGTATTCTCTCCGATCGTGACTTGCGTTGTAGATCAATGAATGCTGCTGTCTAATTCATGAACAGAAACGAAACTTGGAGTAATCTCGAGATGTCCAAGGAAACAAGCTGTTGTGAGTGTTTATGGATAGAAAATGGCACGTGTTTTGCGCAAAGACACGGTAGTCACAGGCCTCTCGCGTAGCAATTTGAGCCACTAGCCATTGGGTATCGCGCTTCCCACAACCCAAAGCTAAAAATTATTTCATGAATTAAATAGTCATTTAATTTATTTCAACTTAAAAACTTCATGTTACAGTAATCCAAGCAACGCATAATATAAGTCTAAATTTCAATTCACTGTCCTCGGTCCGACCTGTACTTTCTCATACATTCTTCTTAACAATGTTCGTCAGACTAAAACTCGATGGAGTATGATCTGGTATTAATCCTTTTTCCTCGATTTACTTCCATCGCTAAGCCTATCTCGGGTTGTAGTCCTATGTTTAGTTTGTAACTACGTTCTCCTAGAGTAGAACGAACGCCACAAAATGCTTACTTTGGGTTAAGACATGCGAAGACCACCACGGCTCCATTTTTCGTACTGTAATCGGGTCCCGTGGCAAAAAGTCCAAATGAAGGCTCCTGGTCTAGACCGGTGATAAAACCTTTTTTCATGGCCATTGGAATGGCGGCCTTTTTCATGGCATCTGGAATGAGGTCCTTTCTGTATTGAGCCTTGTAGCCGTTGGTGCAGTGCAATGTTTGAGACATTTCTTCACCTGGAAATTTGTTATTAATAGACCTTAAGTGTTTCGTTAGTTACAAAACAGAAGTTAAACCTATTTAGACTGGGAATGAAAACGGGCGTGGTTGCTGCGGAAGACGATTCAGTTTCAAACCTAATGACTTCCTTGAATTATTGGAGTAATGACAACAGAAATGAACTTCGCTACGTTTCTAAACGTTTATATGGGAACAGGGCCAGGTCTTTGTCAACTTTGTTCACGCGACATCACGCATGTTTTCTTGGGATCATTGTACACCTTCAATGCACAGTTTTTCATTTGAGGCGATTTTTTGACTACAGAAATAAAATGTTTGACTTTTCGGTACGTTAACTGTCGTTAATATCCCAAAGTAGTGAGTTATGATACGATAAATATGATATCTCCGTAGCATAATGTTTGCCGGGTTCTATTTTACGTTTTATATGGATGTTCATGTAGTTACCTTGACCGCATGTGTAATAAAACACGATGTCTAGCCCGGTAGTGTCTGAGCGTGTCCACTTGAACTCTTTTGTTGGAGGACAGCGAATTGATGTGGAAAATGGCTCAACTGACAAGATATCAAACAACTGAATGACAGATCAATAAATTTGAATATTTTGACAATTAAGCACAACTAAGCAAGATAATTGGTTGCGTTCCTTTTAACCAATCCGCTTCGGATCTCGTTAATCCACATTGTTTGAATCTTCGTGTTAGCTGGAACGAGAATCTAAAAATAGATTGAGAAACCGCATACGCATACGCAAGGGGCCTGTGTTTGTTGTGTGCCGAGCGGACTGACCACACCATATAATCCGGACCAAGTTCTCGGCTCCAATGGAAGAAAGTCGGAAACCAGTTTCAGATTCCAATGTGAACAATCCACCTCCTGAGGTAGATTGTTGGGATTGGAGTGCCCATAAATGGAACTGAAAATCTAGTTTTCGATCGTAAAATCCGGATTTAGATTGGCTAAAGGAACCTACCATTGTTTTACGGGTTACATGAAATCACGCTAAATAGTATTCTGATATGCGTCAGAATGCTGTTATAGTCGGTGCATAATGCTGTTATAGTCGGTGCATAATGCTGTTATAGTCAGTGCATAATGCTGTTATAGTCGGTGCATAATGCTGTTATAGTCGGTGCATAATATATCCATGAGGATGGTATCTCCAGAGTTTCTGGCAGTTGGGAGGCGCGGTTGCCTGATGGACCAGAGGTCAGTGAGCTTGGGTCAAGTGACCCGGGTTCAAGCTCTAGGGGAACTGCAAAGGCACTCCTCTCATAGTGCCCCCCATCACTCAGATTTATAAATGGGTGCAGGCAAAGGAGGGGTAACCCTGTTGTATCTTAACCATCATATTTATAGGGATAAGAACAACTTGACTTGACTTGATCCGTTATTAAAAAGAAAATAGTACTCACTCAGAGCGGACGGCAGAGGGTCAGATATAGGTGATGCCTGTGTAATAACAAATATTCCACACGCAGCAAGGAAGCTGAACCACATGGCTACAAAGAAAATAATTGGTAAATAGTTAAGGATGTCTCCAGTGAAATTTCATGACTTCAGAAAACATCACACCACCTGCTTCGTTCCGAGGTGTCGCTCCTTGGTCGTACAGTGTCGTACGCGTTGCGCTTTGTGTTTTAGGAATATGTGCACGCGGCTCGCATGACGTTCAGGGGCTACTAACCATCCCTTCCAGCGCTCCCTGTTTTCCCATCTTACTGCCCTGACCGACCGGTGCCTGGGAACGAGGCAGCCGTAACGCAATCAGTTTCTCAGTTAAAATTTCAAGGCTAGTGTGGGAAACGTGGGCCAGGAAGGTGGAAGGAGCGGTGTCCTAATGGTTAGTACGCTGGGTTCCGGATCGAACGGTCCAAGTTCGAGCCTCGGCTGGGGTACCGCGTTTGGACAAGACACTTTATAATCGCTCTAATAGTGCTTCTCTTAACCCAGGTAATAAATGGATACGGGCAAATTTATCCATGGGGGGAACCCTGCGATGGACTAGCATCCCATTCAGGGGGGTGGTCCCTTCGTGCTAAGGCAACCGGAAAAAGCACCGACCACCAAAAAAAGATAATTCGTCTGTGTATAAATGCAAGCAAACAGACTAATAATTTCATTTATGCTTGCCAGCGCCCACACCAACTAAATTAACACTATCAGTTTTTAAATTCTCCTCACAGTGCCAATAACTTTTCAAGTTAACGGGTGACAAGATACAGACAATTATCAGCCATGTACTGTGACATTGTACCGTCTTGATGTCCCTCTGAATTCTCAAATGTAACATCAAATGAGCAGACAGAAAAATTGTTATATCATGGCTGGGACGGAATTTCAGTATTATATGTGTGAAAAACTCTATTGTCGTGACTAGTAGTTTTCCACCATTGATTTTATCCAACTTGACTGCTGAGTTGCGTGAGGTACCACCTGCAATCTGGCTCATCGTACCTGCTCTTCATACAATGGACACCATTCAAATAAAGGTATTTGCTAACGTCGCAAATAGATTTCAGTGTTGACTTTACAAACCCACTGAGCTTAACAAATTGCACATTTAGACGTGTTTGTCTAAATAACCAAGTTGTGATATTACAAAGTGGCATTATTTTACTCTGATTATTAGATTTATGTTTTGAGATGAAATTAATTGCAATTCAAGTATCTCCCTAGGCCAGAAGTTATGTTAAATTTCTCAACGAATCCAAACTTCAAAACAAATAACTGTTCAGTTAGTTAAAGCGGGGTATGTTCCTAAGACCGGACTACTTAAAGGAGCATTAGATTTATGCCTCTCTTCTGTGTCACAAGGACAGTTACATTTGTCAACAAGAGGACGAGAGGAGCAGTTACTAAACAGCGTGAAATAACCACGGAACAAAACCATTAACGGTCACCTAAAAAGATCCAATGAACTTCGTGCACATTCGAAACACGACTCCCGACGCTTTCCGTAACACGTGTAATAATTCAAACTTCACTCACCTTCACAAAAATATAGTTACAGATCCCACAGATTATCAAAATACACTGAAGACGAATATTTAATGAAGAGTTTACTGAAGCCGGTGATCACAACCGGTCGCGATCGAGTTTAGCTATCAAGCGCATGCTCGCGTGCGCACTCGAGCATGCGCAGTGCAATATCGCCTGAAAAATAAAAAAATAATATGTGATGAGAATCCGGCAGCACCGATCTGTGGTTCAACTGGAGAGCTGGGATGATTGACCCTCATTCCAGAAATAAAATGAAATTATACAATAAATAGTTGACAAAGTGAGATAATAACAAAAATAATTAAGAATGAACAGCGCGAATCAAAAACAATGAAAGTATTTAAGCTAAGAAAGGAGACTGATTAGTATGAAAGGGATAAATTAAGATGTTTAACTTGGGAATTTAAAGATGGCTGTTCCCAAAGGATGTGCATGGCTTTCTTAATTTTCAATTTCGAAGTGAACGACATTTCGTTTCTTGTAAAGAGACTTAAAGACGACAAGAACTTGCTTTCTTCGTTTCGTTTTTGTCTGTATTCTTCCCATTTATAACAAGGAGATCGATTTTTCTCTCTGAAAACTATGCGTTTTGTGTAAAACTGAACTTCAAAGATTTCTGTTCGCTCGTGCGCACCTCGATGGTTTTCCCGCTTCAAACGGTCTAAACGTAATCTGATTGGTTTAAATTCATCCCGTGAACCAATCAGCTTCAGGGCCGTTGCGGCCCGCACAGCGCGTGTTTTGACGATCAATTTGGTCGAGTATATGAATAATAATGAATGTTAAATTACACGAATTGAATATTGCTACAATAGATGAATAGAGGGGGTAAGTTTCTAAAGAAACTGTGGTGCTGCTACAATAGGCCCACCATGCTTGGCACTAAATCGGCCTGAACTCAGCCAATAAGACTTTTTTCTAAACTAAAACTACATTTTCATGAAGATTTTAAAGTGACAAAATGTACAAAATTTTTCTTTGGTGCATGCGCATAAAACAAATCATTCGGAATCGTTCTGAATCTTTCGGAATCAATTTTTTCTTGCTGCTTAATTCCCTTTCCTTTTTTTCGGCCATTCTTTTGTCGCTACCTTCTCCATACCCACAGCCTTTCTAGCTCCTGAACATTAGTAAACCCTGTAAATGAGGCCCAGATCTGATCAGGGTGTTTTCTTATTAGCTCTGTCACAATGATTTCGATACTCCTAAATGAACAATCGTGCGGAAAGGCCTGTCCCAGCCGCATCAGATTCTTATCACAAAAGTTCATTGACATGCAAACTGATGACGTCACAGGCGGTACAAGCAGCGTGATCATTAACGACGTGTATAGGCTTGCTTAGTACTCTAAGGGATAATATAAGCACCATAGTAATTCTTATCATTTTTCATCTGTTAAATACACAATCAAAAGAACCCGAAGATGTTGGCCGGCAGGTCAAGAAGCTCTAAATAAACATAGTAATCTAACTATTGGCAAATGATAAGGATTTTGATACTAAATATAGGAGCAAGGTTAAGTATCCGGGTCAGGTGCTTAGGGCCACGCCTTTACTTAACAGCTGTAACAGCTGAAGCCTGTGTGCTAAACACGTGCGCTGCACAAGGAGCCGTGTCAAGCGATACAAAGTCCTCTCTCACTATGTTTATTTTTCTCTCAATTTAGCTTTTTCGTGGCTTTCTCTTCAAATTTTGTAGTTATTTTCAATACCATAATACAAAGGTTAGAAAATTCTCGATAGGCCTACACACACTTCTGGGGTTATTGCCTTTATGGATTTCCTTTCATCAGTGGCTGGTTTTGGATAAGAGCCCGAATCCTGCATTAATATTTGTCTGAGATTAATAGGTTAGTAACACCTGGGTGGTATATGGAATTGTTGTATGTTCTCTTCTCTTGATGTAGCTAAGTGCATGACCACTATAATCATTCATTTGACATTTTTTTTTTTCTCGTGAGTCTTCTTTGTTGTATTGCTGATTGCCTGGTGAAAATGACTTCTGGGTAACCACGTGTTTCAAGGCGCGTTTGAATTTAGAAAATTATCCTCAAAAGCTGTTTTTGAGGCATTTGCCCTTAAAACAAGTCTGATGACTTCGCCTTGACACCCTGTGGAATGTTTGTTCACCCGCTTTGCCCCCTATGTATCCTCTTGGCTACATATGCATTTGTTTCTTTCAAAAATGTCAAAATTATCAGCGCTGTGGAGGAAACAACTGGATTCGAATTTGTAAATTTCCTTTGACCATATCCTGAAGTGGGACTAGGATTGCTTCTTTGCCACGAAAATTGCTGCAGATGGCTGAACAAGATCGAGATGATTCCATGGTCACCACGGTTTCTGTAGTTGAAAACCGTAAACTGCGTAGTCAGGACTGTAGTGTATTTAGACCCAGATCCCCTCTCAGTGTTGTAATACATTAGGACCCAGACCTTCTGGGATGGATAGTCGAGCACGAGCCATCATGGCCGAATAAAAGTCATCGTTGTTGTTTGGTTAAATCCTGCTGAATCCTTTCCATCACCGACTAGTTCGGGACACAACATTGGCGACGAGGATGGACGACAACGAAAGAAACCATATCAAAACATTCGACTGTCACGGCGACCAAAATACGCTTGGTCTACGATGGAAACGCTGGCTCACTGCCTTCGAACTGTTTGCAGACGGCAAAGGCCTCATCGTGAATGAGGAAAATGCAAACAACAGGCAAAGAAGACGTGCACTATTGCTCCATTTGGCCGGAACGGACGTTCAGGACATCTTCTTCACACTCCCGGACACAGGAGATGCGAAAGATTATAGGAAAGCTGTGGATGCACTAAACGCATACTTTGTTCCAAAGGTCGACACAACGTACGCTAGGCACTGCTTCAGACAGCTAACACAAGCACCTGGGGAAACAGTACGACAGTTTTCAACCAGACTAAGGCGGGCAGCAAAAGATTGCGACTACGGAGCAGACACGGACAATCAAATCCGCGATGAAATCCTTTGCAAGTGCACTAGTACGTACATCAAGCGAAAACTCCTGGAAGAAGGCCAAGGTCTTACCTTAAACAAAGCGCTCGAAATAGCCGAAAACTGCGAAAAGGTCGACACACAACTTGCTGCGATGGCTACGGAAGGACAAGGAGTGAAAGTAAAGGAAGAAGACCCAGCAAATGTAAACCGCATAGAGGAAAAAAAGAGAGGTCCTGGAAACAATTCACAACTCACCTGCTACCGATGTGGTAAAGCCGGGCATCTTGGAAAAGACCCGAACTGCCCAGCAAGAGGTCAGTCTTGTCGCAAATGTGGGTTGGAAGGACATTTCCAAGAGCGTTGCAAGACGAAGCACAAACGTGAAGGAGGAAAAAGGAAAACCAAGTACCGCAAGAGTCCCAAGGGAGGTTCCGCAAACATGGTTGATACTCAAGACGATGACGATGACCAGGAATATGCGTTTGCGGTAGGCGATAAAAGGCAAGAGAAAATTGAAGTCGTCATTGGAGGATGTAAGCTTAGTGTGATAGTGGACTCTGGAGCGAGTGCCAACATCATTGACAAGCAAACGTGGGAGTGGCTGAAGAGAAATAAAGTGAAGTGTAAATCGGCACGTTCAGACAAGAAGCTCTACGCGTATGCGTCCCACACCCCCTTGGATGTAGTGGGAACATTTTCATGTGAGGTTTCTGCGGGGAGAAACACTGCTAATGCCGAGTTCTGCGTGATCGACGGCAAGGGAGACCCACTCCTAGGAAGGAACACTGCAATCAGCCTTGGTGTGTTGAAGATCGGAATAGACATTGCAGCGGTAAACACAAGCTCGCAAAGCATTGGCGAAGCCCTGCAAGAGAAATACCCGGAAGTCTTCAGTGGCGTCGGAAAGCTGAAAGACCGAGCAGTACAACTCCACATAGATCCAAACGTGAAGCCAGTGGCACAGCCGATACGGAGGACTCCCTTCAGTCTGAGATCAAAGGTGGAAGAGAAGGTCCAAGAATTAATTAATTTGGACATAATAGAGCCAGCAACTGGGCCTACCCCATGGGTTAATCCTGTGGTTGTCGTCCCCAAGTCACAAGGAGACATTCGTCTCTGCATTGACATGCGTAGAGCGAACGAGGCAATACTGAGGGAGCGACACCCTATCCCCACGGTTGATGAAATCCTGCAGAGCTTGAATGGTAGCAAAGTATTTAGTAAGCTTGATTTGAGGTGGGGCTACCACCAACTGGAGCTGACACCTGACTCGAGAGAAATCACAACATTTGTGACACACTGCGGACTGTTCAGATATAAGAGACTGTTGTTTGGAGTTAATTCAGCCTCTGAACAATATCAACACGAGATCCAGACAACACTTGCCGGAATAGATGGGCAGGAGAACATCTCAGACGACATAATAGTGCATGGGAAAGACCACGCCGAACACAATGCACGCCTGGAGCTTGTGATCAAGAGGCTCGGAGAGCGTGGATTGACCCTCAATGCAGCAAAGTGCCAGTTCAGCATGGATGAACTAACATTTGTCGGGATGGTCCTGTCGGCAAACGGAATCAGCTGTGCTGCAGACAAGGTTGAGGCCGTCACAAGCGCGAGAGAACCTCAGAACGTGTCGGAGACACGCAGCTTCCTGGGACTGGTGAATTATTGTGGCCGATTCATACCGGACCTAGCAACCATCTCAGAACCCCTGAGACGTCTGACAAAGTCGGGAACGCCATTTGTGTTTGGAAAAGAACAGAAAGAAGCATTCGAGGAATTGAAGAAGCGCCTATCAAGCGCAGAGACTTTGGGGTATTTCGACAAAGATGCCCCAACGCAAATAATCGCCGATGCGAGCCCCGTTGGGCTCGGAGCTGTCTTGACACAAGTGCACAAG
The DNA here is from genome assembly GCA_947652115.1 of Blastomussa wellsi. NCBI lineage: Eukaryota > Metazoa > Cnidaria > Anthozoa > Scleractinia > Plerogyridae > Blastomussa > Blastomussa wellsi. Next base: position 20,852,835 of record OX393568.1, on the reverse strand, counting down.
GATGGACCAAGAATCATCAGCTATGCAAGCCGAAGTCTGACAAGTACCGAAACAAGATACTCGCAAACAGAGAAGGAGGCGCTCGCACTCATTTGGGCTTGCGAAAAGTTCCACCCCTACATCTATGGCATCCCATTTGAGCTCATAACAGACCACAAACCACTCGAGGTGATTTACGGCCCGAGGTCTAAACCGTGCGCACGCATCGAGAGATGGGTACTTAGGATGCAGCCATACAAGTTTAAGGTCAAGTACCAACCAGGCCCAAAGAACATTGCTGATCCACTCTCGAGACTAGTGGGCAGCATGGGAAGTGGGGGCAAACGCTCATCACAGGCCGAAGAATACGTACGATTTGTTGCAGTATCAGCGACGCCCAGTGCAATGACAACCCGTGAAGTAGAAGAGGCATCTGCCAATGATGAAGAACTTTCAGCAGTCAGGCAGTGTATCAATGGAAAGCCGTGGGATCAGTTAGTCTACAAACGGTACCTTCCATGCAGTGGTGAGCTGTGTACTATCGGAAAGCTGATACTCAGAGGGACAAGAATCATCATCCCAAAGCAGCTTAGACCCAGAGTATTATCAATTGCCCACGAAGGCCACTTGGGCATTGTTGGAACTAAGCAAAAGCTTCGTAGCAAAGTATGGTGGCCAGGCATGGAGAGAGATGCCGAGAAACATTGTAAAACCTGCTATGGGTGTCAGTTGGTCAGTCGTCCCACTCCCCCAGAACCTATTAGGACCACACCCTTACCCACTGGACCCTGGAGAGACTTGGCTGTTGATTTGCTTGGGCCACTCCCCACTGGTGAATCTATTCTGGTTGTTGTGGATTATTACAGCCGGTACTATGAGGTGAACATCCTGAAGTCTACCGTTGCCTCTAAGGTCATCTCAAGCTTAGAAGAGATGTTTGCACGACATGGCCTACCAGAGAGCCTGACATCCGACAACGGACCGCAGTTTATATCAGCAGAATTTGCAGAGTACATGTCACAGGAAGGCATCAAACACCACAAGGTCACAGCCAAATGGCCTCAGGCGAATGGCGAAGTAGAGCGCCAAAACAGCTCACTTCTGAAACGACTCCAGATCGCGCATGCTGAGAAGAAGAACTGGAAGAGAGAACTTAACATCTACCTTGCAGCTTACAGAGCCCTACCCCACCCAACAACTGGCGTGAGCCCAGCTGAACTGCTCTTTGGCCGAAAGATACGCACCAAACTTCCAGAGCTGAGTGATGTACATGTAGAGCAAGGAGTGCGTGACAAGGACAATGAACAGAAAAGTAAGAGCAAGTCTTATGCTGATGCAAGAAGGGGTGCAAGATATTCAGAAGTACTTCCTGGAGACCAGGTACTAGTACAACAAGAGAAGAAAGACAAACTCTCAACTCGGTTCGACCCTACCCCTTACACAGTTGTAAGCAAGCACGGAAACAGCTTGATTGTGCAATCCCAAGAAGGAGCCCAATACTCCCGCAACACTGCGCATGTTAAGAAATTGCTACAGAACAATGGGACTCCAAACCGGCAGAAGGAAACACTGACAGAAACAAGTCAGACGCAGGAGGAACCAGTTCAACAGCAGAGTGTGTTGCAGGAACCAAATATGGCCGAGACCAAAACTCCACCTGATGAACATGCAGCCGCCAAACCCGAGGCTCCACCCAGGAGGTCACAGAGACAAAGTTTGGCACCAAGTTACCTCAAGGATTACTATACCTGACTCTGAAAGACACTGTGACTGATAATGTCAGGGACACTGTTGAACACTAAGTTCTTACTGATTGAGACTGTTTATTTTTGTTTATTGAGACCGATTATGTCAGGAACACTGTTGAACACTAAGTTCTCGCAGGATTAGATTGTTTGTTACCTTTAATGTTCTATTGACACTATGTTTACTATAGTGCTGTTTGTTTTTGTCTAAAAGGGGAGGGATGTAGTGTATTTAGACCCAGATCCCCTCTCAGTGTTGTAATACATTAGGACCCAGACCTTCTGGGATGGATAGTCGAGCACGAGCCATCATGGCCGAATAAAAGTCATCGTTGTTGTTTGGTTAAATCCTGCTGAATCCTTTCCATCACCGACTAGTTCGGGACACAACAAGGACGAATAACCGTGAGCTTTTCTAGATTACAAAAGCATTCATAACCAGCTCCCGCCATACTTGATGAAACATGATACACCAGCCGTGACTATGTCCCATAAAATGTGGGAACGTGACTTACAAACTTTGGGAATTTGGAAACTTCGGAATTACCGTTTCAGCTCAGCTCAGTTCAAGATGAAGCTTGGGGCAGAATAAACGCGCATGTTCAGCATTCAGAAGCCAACTGACACAGACTGACTGAAAATATAAACAACCCAGCGTCAAAAAATCTACATTCAAATTTCAATTGTTATTGAAAGATAAGAACGACTGCGAATGACAAAAGATATATATTTCAAGGATTCCTTAGCACGATTTTAACAACTTAGGCCCGGTTCAAACATCGAACTTTACATGTGCCGAATCTAATGCAAATGAGAAAAATCTATTGTTTTCCCTCATTTCCATTAGATTCGGCACATGTAAAGTTCGACGTTTGGACTGGGCCTTAGATTGTTCCTTTCATGAAATACTAACAATGATTTTTGTCCACTTGTGAAGGAAACAAATTTAATCCCATCCCTCAGCAGTGAAGCTCCACTGACTTAAAATAACTTCCGTTTTGCTATGAAAGTCCGTCACTGATTCAAATAGGCATTTTCTTATGTTTGTTAAAGATAATATCCTAGAAACTATACAACACCACGATATTGGGTTTTTGTTTCATGTCTTAGTATTTCATGAAGTCCGTTAATAAGACAACAAACGAGGGAGTAATGATAAATTAAAACCGGATGAATCCGTCTCCGAGTTTTCTAGAAACACGTCCATGGTTAATACTTTGAAACGATATATCAACGTGCAAAACTAATTATACTGCATGCACGTCTGCGTGGTAATTAATGTTATTGTTGATGCTCATCTTGTAGTTCTTCGCACGCACAACGTGTCTTATCATCAAAACAAAATGGCGCCCATGAGGTCAAGTCAACATCAAAAGAGCTGTATCAGAGATAACGCATTTTCATTGTTCGTTGTTCAATCGATCCCAGTATTTCCATCTTTTTTTCCCATTTTAATTATCGAAATTTTAATATTTTCAGACTTGGTTCAATTTGAAGGAAATTAGTCTCACTGCAAAAATTGTCTAATAATAAATCGTGATCTAAGATTGTTACTTTTTTTTTTTTCATTTTATCAATAAAGCTTGCGAAAACGTACGGGTATACTCGAACAATACTGGAAACTATACACACACCAACCACTTTTAGGTGCAGATAGAAGTGGAGATGCTTAATTTCAAAAGTGCTTCTGAGCCTTCAGTTCAATCGCTCTTACTATCCTCGAGCCATTGTTCTAAAATTGGTTTCAGCAGTTCAGATTTCGCGGAAGTCCAGGATGTTGGGCCAACGCTTGAGCAATGCAAAGAGCGTGGGCATAATAACACACAGGAATAACATATGGATTCCCAAGGGGTACAAATCCACAATTTCCTGCTTTGATGGACAACTTGTGAGAGTGCCAAGATTAATAAGAGTGAAGCATGATCAACTAAAATGATAAGCGACTGAGAAATAAGCCCATTGGCTAATATTTCATTGTTGTCATTTTAGCATTTATGGCTGGCCAAACCAGCGTAGCTTATCTGCAAACTGCTATACGTTCGAACCTGAGCACAAGGTATAAATTAGTAGGCCTCAGTCACACATATAAGAGTCATGCCACAATCCATAAACATTTAATTTGGATTGGCAAGTCACTTGATGTACCGTCGAGGTTTAAGTATTCTCTTTGTCGTTATTCAAAAATTAACTTCCCCGGCGGCCTGGAATGGGGAAAACGTAGAGCACGTAGGCTAAGCTTTTTATTATAATCTGTTGTAAGTTCTTTTGTTGCAACATAGAAGTCCAGAAAATTGGTATCTTCAGTTTGAAATAGATGGAACTGTGTTGAAAACAGACCTGACTGAATTAATAGGCCATTTTCGAGTTTCCTTTTTCCTCTCTGTCAAAACGAGTCCAAGTGCGAAACCATTCATAAGCTTTGCATGACGATGAAAGTGCAACGTAAAACGCATTTTCGCACTTAGACAAAAGAGAATTCGTAAATGGCCCGCTCGCAGTATGCGTAGACGGTTGCACGAAGGCTACTGTGAGAGAAGACAATTTTTTCGGCTCTAGTTTCATAGAGCAGGAAAATCTTATGCTCTCGCAGGCCAACAAACATGCTAAAAACGAAGTTTTTGACGACTTTCCCAATATTTTCAACCATTTTCTAAAGGTTTCAATATTTTGTACAAAAGTCATACGAACGTTCCAAGCATTTTCAGAAGACTGGCGAGGATACCCGAAGTTTGCCAAATACTTCCCAACCGCGAAATTTTTCATCATCATTAAGTACAGTAAAAGAGTCAAACATGAAATAAACAATTAAGTCCTTGATGCCATAACAGTGAAATTATCGTATTTTTTTTGTTCAATTACGGTTTTTCTCAGGGCTTGAAATCCTTTATCCTTGTAACGCACTGCGCATGCGGTCTGATATAATAAAAGGCGTGATTGTTTTTAATTAGAAGCAAACACCAAAATGGAGGAAGTGCTAAAGCTATATCCGGTGCTTAGAAATAATCTGCCATATTTGCTTTATTTCCCAATTGCACAGTGCCGACAGATGTCCTGCTGTTGTATTATTTTAATAAGAAGTTTTAAAATGTCGCCATTTCCTTTGAGGTTGAATACCTAGCTCTCGGTATTTACGACGGATGAGAGCATCCAGTGACTGCAGCGTGATCCAATAGCATACTGATAATGGTATGGTTGGGCACAAGTCCAACGGCCTGGGTTTTATTGGGTGACACACATCACGAAAAGTGGGTGTTAAATATCCGTTAAGGCTGCAACATTTTTGCGTCATTTGACGTTTAGTTATCAACGCACCGGCCAATCGTGAAACTGAGAAGTTTTCACACCTGAACCGTAATCTATGGATTTGCGGTCTGTCTGCTCGACAAAACGTACTAGATTTCCGCCCGTAATGAAAGAAATGAAATTAGCTATTTAAGGACGCAAGGGGCCTGCGATCCTGAGAACAAACGTTTACACGCTCAAAACACTCGACGAGCTAACCTGCAGTATTTCATCAGACGACAATTGGTTCAATCCGCGCTGGTATTTGTTTAAAGGTGTTGAGAGACTGCGGCCTTCTTGGATCCCAAGGCGAACCTGGAAACCCAGTCGTGACCCAGGCTCATATTATTTCAGAAATTTGCCAGCAGTGATCCTAGTTCAAACCTTAGAAGAAGAAGCAATGCCAGCAGCTAGTTTTGTGCTCCGTTCGCTGCTGTCTTTAATTCTCTTTCTTGCATTAAAACGCGTAGTGATTCTTGCTGACGAGGAAGACTACGATCCTTGTAAAGCCGGTAAGTTTGGATCTTGTTGTCGTCTACAATTCGATGTCTCCTGGTAGTTGTCTAAGTTGCTTTTGTTTGCCAACGAACCAATCTTTCCTCGTTTTATAAGAGACTAGGCCAATTCGTTTGCGCTCGTGAGCTCTCCTATCAGTTAAGTTGTCAGATTAGTAGTCTTAACTAAACAAATTGATGTCTGAGATATTCTGTTTGAGAAATCAGGCCACGAAGCTTTTGACTTGCTTTCGACTTCCTTATTCGAGAAGCGATTTAGAGGCTTCAGTTGTTAACGGAACGATCCGCTTTCGTAGATGTGTAGTCCTTAAATTTTTCGTGTTTCAAGATGATCATGATCATCAATCATTTTCTAGAGTTAATACGCGCCTAATGCCTATTCTGATACGTGATCCCGTTGTCTTACAGATGGTATAATCCAGGGAGATATTGCAATCTCTGCGAAACAGCTGAGACGTAGTCGATCGAAAAGAGCGGCAACAGCTTACAGTAAAAGACTATGGAAAGACGGAGTGATCCCATTTGTCATTGCCGACGGAACTTATACAGGTTAGCGATTCTAACATTGAATGCAGATCTTATGAAACCTGACCAAACCCGAGTTCTTTTTAACACTTGCATCAAACACTGGCTAATCTATTGAAATACAGGGCACAAGTTCAAGTTAGGTTCACTGGTATGTTTTGATCATGCACATATGAGTGATCTCAACAAACAGATCTGCTGAAAACGCACGAGTTGTTTACAAGTGTGCTTTAATACGAGGTAATTTTAGACTAATTTTAAAATCCGGTAGAAATGTAGGATCTGTTACTTACCATGTTATTTCTGGTATTCATCGGTGAAATACAAGTTCATGCAGAGAAACATCTCTGAGAAACGAACTCGCCTCTTTTCGGTAAACCATAAATAAAAGTTAAAAAGGCTCACATCGGCGTTTCATTTAATACTTCAGTCTTGGTTGTTTAAAGGATGCTAGATTGTTTTGAGTAAACATGCTCAAATCTTTTGTGAAATTGTTTCCATAATGGCGATATTATCTTTAATTTTATTTTTTCTGGATCTGCTTTCATTGGCAAACACCAAAGCATAACAACTTTGTGAAATGCCAATCAGTTTTGATCGTTTATCTAGATGGTTTAGTCCATCAATTTTGTCACCTTTTATCCTTTAATAAACACCTAATCGCTCATTCACTCGTTGAGATGGCATTAGACGGATCATATTTTCCCTCCCTTGATGTATCGTCAACTGTATTTGGAACTGATCTGATGCAAATTGCTTTACTTCCTCTGCCCAGATGATATATAGAGAAAGTGAGATGAAATATATATAGTGTCTGGCGATTTAACATGCAGAGAGATTGCTCTTCGAAGCAAACTCAAGAATCAACCCTAATTGACCTTAGTTGACTAAAAACTAAAGCCCTAAATGAGAAAGGCACGCAAGGGAAAACGACATGAAAAACTAAGCTAAAAACACGCAAAAAAGCAATTATTGCGAAATCAAATGTAGACGACCCTGCACAAGGACATAGGTTGTCCTCTCTCGCCGGGAAAAAAGACTAAAAACTAAAACCCTAAATGAGAAAGGCACACAAGGGAAAGCGACATGAAAAACTAAGCTAAAACCACGCAAAAACTAAAAAAAACAACAATTATTGCGAAATGAAATGTTGACAACTCTGCACAAGGACACAGGTTGCCCTCTCGCCGGCAAAAAAGGCGTTAACATGTGAGCTCCATCTCTGAAAATAACAGTTTTGGACAGGAATGCTACTTTCTCGCTGGTTCCCGCTCACTATTCACCAGCTTATGATGAGAGGTGGTGGAGTTACATCAAGTACATTTAATCAACAACACCAATAACACTGAGAGGCTCTTCGTTCAAGAATAATTAAGCTCCATTGATGATTATTTTCTAACTTCTAAGAAACAGTGAAGAAAGTCTCCTCAGATAGGAGAAAGCGACAATGTGTGTGCTTTCTGTAAAATAATCCTTTATCTTTTACTTTCACGGGCGAGGTTAATTTTCATGGTATGGACAGGAATTCCACGACTTATTAATAATAAGATATATGAGGCACGAGTTTTTGATTATCTGACATTTTTTGTCACATTGTCAAAACCATGAAGTCACGACATAAATTCGACTCTTTCATAGCCTAAAGGACCATACATTGTTACTTGGTATTTGTTCCCATGCATCGATATTGGGCACAGAAGACCTTTAACACACGGGTCAGAAATGTCACTATCTTTGAAGCAGCATTAAGGTTATTTATCGGCTTAAAAGTTCAATAAGAAGGGATTTTGTTCCTCTGTTTACTGGCTTACTAAAGTGAAAGAATAACCTGGCCTAAGAGGAAAACTCCACGGAATTTTAACAGGTTGGTTGGATAAGAATTTACTTCTTTAGCATGTCTTAAAAACATATCAACCCTTGTCAGCAAATTAAACGAACTCTTTTGGTTTTACAGATGATAGGGGCTCGATTGGGACATGGGATATTTTAGCGTATTAAGATAGCAGAACAGCCACGTTGAATGGGAAGAAATGAACATTCTGTTTTGACATGACCTCACAAGCTCTCACCGTGTTAAATAGTTTACCTTTTATCTTACCTTTTACGCGACAGCCAGACGCTTTGCTTCTTTGATTTTCTTCTTTATTGCAATAATCTGCATCCGCGTGCCAGAAACCAGTTAATCATGTTGTTAGCAACCCAACGATTGTTTTTTCAAAAAGAAAGTCGAGTTCAGGTAAGATTTCGTGGGTTATATAGTTGGTACCATTTTTCTGTTTCTTTTTTCACCTGATGACTAACAAATACCTGTAAACCTCCACCTTGCCTCCTTATTATCACTTCATGGTCTCAAAATTAAAGTCAAGAGGTATATTTTCTTACCTAAAATTGAATGACTCTAGAGGAATTGACATTTGAGTTAGACATCGTGTGCGGTATCCCCTTCCCTAGCCTTTATTACTCACTTACCAGTCTTTTTGTGATAAGATCTTTGACGCCAAAAGAAATATTTCAGGTGTGTATCCAATTATGAGCTTACGTTAGCCTTGCATTTATTGCAGTTATATACATATTGCAGTCATATATATATGCACCAAGAGGCAATCCAGACAGAGTCCAAGAACAATAACACAACATCTGCTTAGCTAACGTCGGCGTAAAAGCCGTTGTTAACCGCGTGTTTCCATTAGCTTTCACTGATGTATGGCAGGTTCTCCACTGATTTAAAACATTTTTTCAGTCATTTTTGCAACGAACAAAGACGAGAATTTTTCAGACAATATATCGTATATTTAACAATTAACTACGAGCCCGAGTTTTCTATGAGCGATTATAGTTCACCACTAAATTTTCTCCGATTCTCATTGGTCAAAATTAAACACGTGACGCGATAGTGTTCATCCGCGGAGGGCACTATCAGCGCATAGTGCCCGTCCGAGGAAAATACCCGGATGGATAGTGCCCGTCCGTGATTTTTTTTTTTTGTAAACAAGCGGGCTTTCGTTAAAATAAAAAAACATTCAAACTCTATTTGATTGATCTGCATTTAGAGGGGTTTTGCCTGATTTTCGTTTATTCGTACATTTCGGCTTGCAGCAAAAACTCAAGAAGCTGTTTTGTAAATCTGCGCGCGGAAGAAAATTTAGTGTTGAGCAATAAAGACAATGGAGTGTTTATGTCTCGGAACTATCGGTCTGATAGTTACCCCTTGGAAATTTGATGTTCTCAAAACTAGCATATTTGCCCTCGAAGCTTCGCTTCTCGGGCAAATATTTGTTTTAAGAACATCAAATTTCCGCGGGGCAACAATCAGCCGATAGTTCCTCGACAGAAACACTCTATTATTTAAACAGTCAACGAGGCTCAGCCGAGTTGACTATCGCTCATAGAAAACGAGGGCGAATAGTCCAATTGTTTTAGTAGAAACTCTAAAGCATTGCGTCTCTGACAAAGCTAAAGCTAACAGTTAATGAATTTTTAAGCCAAAAATCAAGAAAAATCTTGCCTTCGAAGAGCAACGCGCGCGCGATCGTTTTCTATCGGCGAATAGAAAACAGTCGGAGAACCAATCAGATTCAATCTAAGGATTTCCAATAGAACGCAGATGAGTTTCCACTAATAGTAGTTATGATACATCCTTCTATCTTAGTCATCAAGTCTCAAAAGTGAATAGACGTCATGTTTTGAAAAGGGTCCTTAACTAAAACAAATTAATTAAAGAAAGTGCGGAACCCATTCCACTCTACACTGTACTGGCAGAAACTTTACGGGAGGCTGCAAACCATGATTATGTACTAATTCAATAGAGGAAATTGACATAATTAAGTAATAAAACCACTCCACATATTTTAGTTTTACTGACGACGAAGAAGAACTATTTGCCGTTGATATTCCTTCTAACATTTGTTTGTGTAAGAAAAAAAGCTTGTTAAATGTTACATCGATAAGATGGCTATCATCTTTATTTTGGTTTAAAACCAGGGAATTATCGTTACTGGCAGTGAATGAGAACATTTTGTTGGAACTGTAGCAAGTAGCTAGAGAAATCGAGTGTCAAACGTTTTACTAGAACAAAATTTTCTCGGGAGGACGGCTTTGAACTCTTGCACACGAGACAGCAAAATATTTTAGCCAAGGGAATTTAAGAAATTTAGAGGTCAGGAATTAAAGTTTGTGGGAATCCAATGTCAAATAGTTCTACCAGGGTATAATTTCTTAGAGCCAGGCCTCAAGGACGTAGCCGGGATTTTTCAAGGGGGGTCTCTGTGTCACACCCAGGGTTCTCGTCACATTGTCATGTCGCCACCTGTGTATTGTATGTTGTTTACTCAAAAAAAGCATCAAAAGGGGGGGCTCGCGTACATCCCAGGACCCCCCCCCCCCCCTCCCTCTAGCCACGCCCTTGAGCCTGAAGCATTATTTCAAAACTACGTCCATCCTGGAAACACAAAATGATCACAACAAGAATAATTAGTCAGCTGAATTCGAATAATGTAACATCCTCACAAGACGAATTCAATACTTCCCCTTCCCGAAACTTCTCCGGTGTGTTAATTTTGAGATTGAATTGCAATTTACCGTAAGTTTACATTTTCCAAATTGGCTGTCGGAAAATCGTTTGATAGTTGGGTTTAACCTGGGAAATGGCAATCGTCGTCAGGAAATTATCCTCGGGAAACGAAATATTTGCAATGGGATTTACATGAATCAAATTAATTGCTTTCCGGAAAAGCCTTGGCGAGATATGTCTTACGATTATCTTGATTGTCTCTAAAATTCCTCCCAGAAGAGTGACGCGTTTTTCTCTTTCTCAAAAGAGGTGACGATTTTAACTCATTCACATTTGTTTTGTATACAAAGCTATAATTGTCACTTTCATCGACATTCACGTCAAATGGGACCCAAACAAAATCCATCCCGGCGAATGTTAATACTCTGTCTTCGGCTAACAGAATCGCGCTTGATTGATCGAGGCCGGGTCGGAACGATGGGTTCTCCCAAATTCCTTCCCCAAGGAGGTTAACCCATTGCTTCACATATTTATTAGGAGAAACCTGTAGCAGCACTTTTCGAAAGGTAACATGTTAAAAAAACGAAAAACAAACTTCAACTTAAGGGTAATGAAATTTTCACTTTTAATACCCTAGGGAGTCAATGCATTATCTTCGCATTAGCACCTAAGCACTGACTGACTGATTTCTTCGATCGATACCGGAAAAGAAAAATGTGTCCACCTATGGATATGACACCTATGGATGCTTCGAAATAAAAATGTTTCCTGATTAGAATTATTATTTCATACGGTGCATCAATAGCGCTAATCCGTTTTAGGGGTGAAAAATTAAAAACATATTCTGCTCTCAATCCGACCGACAGCGTAGGGCCCAAAGTGTGTGGTTGACGTGCTCCATCCTTATGCAAAGGGAACAGGCTACGGTCCCAATGCTAGCTCCTGCAAATAGCCAGTTACCGTATTAAACCATACCATTCATCAGTAAGATGCCTAAAATGCGTGTAATTCCACATTTGGCTTTGGTAAGTGGTGATGACCGGCACTTTGTTAATCAGATTTACGTTCGCCAAAATCCATATGTGAACATATACGCTTGAAATAAAAGTTTTTCACCATCTCTCATTTGTACATGTAGTAGTCATTGCTGCATCACAGTAATTATAGCACAATGAGGACACAGGCCTCTTTTATATTTGTTAATAGGCGACAGGGCGTAATGGCAGGGCGTAATGATATTTTGAGTGCCAAGTAGTTAATTTTTGCAACAGGCAGGACGCATTGATTCATTGTGCAGATTGATTGCTGTACGACCGCCACTTTGTAGAGACAAGGAGATCTACAGATCTCTGCAGCGTAATTAATTAATAGTCCTTATCCCGGTTGCCAATCCAATAACTCATTGATTTCATCTCCCTGTGTAGATAAGCAATTTATCATTTTTAAACTGGTATGCGTGTTATTTCCTTCTTGTAAATTAATGCAAATTAAGTTAATGATTATTTGTCATCGCGTGGTTTTTGTGGAGAACTTGGATATTTACCAGCCCCGAAAATATTTTGTAAAATCATGGTATTCCTGCCAACCATAACAAGACTCGTGGTGAACAATGAATAACTTAAGACCTCCGTTTAGTCGGTGACCGTCGTTGATACTCGCGCGAAAATCAACCTTTTGGCATTTTAGGAGAAACATTCTTACGTATACCAAGGACGAATTCTTTCAAGTGTGAGAGAGTAATATAATAAGACGTAGTCGAGCTCAGTTCGACTTTGCCGGGGGGGGGGGGGGGGGGTCGACGTATATGCCTATATGTATATGCCTATGAACGGTTCATCCTCATTTCGTTCTTGTAACGTTAATGATCGGTAATACTCTTAACGGATTTTTTCGTTTACCTTGCCGTTTAGGAACGGCAATTTTAGACGATAAAATTAGGTACTCATCTAATGATCATACCAGAAAACATTCCAAAAAGGGGCAAATGGAAAAAAACCGTACTCTATCACGCGGCAGATACCTGTATAGCCCATGTATGAGAGTCCCCCCGGACTTTGCAAATGTTAACGTTGATTGTACATGCATTTGAAAAGTGATACTTTCAATCAAATAACCCGAAAATTCTAATTTAAATAACATATTCTGAGGATGAGTACGAAACGTCAAAATAGAGCAATTATTATGTCTTTGAAGGCAGTGCCGGCTTATCTATTCCTAAACTTTCAGTTACCGTCTGCCTGGTCCAAAAGAAGCTATTTTTACTAGCGGGTACAATAATCCAGGGCCTGACTCCTTTGTTATGCGCAAAGCAGTTTGGTGTACTATGATTTTACAGTTGGTTACCATCAGTTCGTTCTGTGCCAAGAGTCACTAATTTATAAACAATCCTCACAATGCCTCTTTATAAAAGGTTACATTTTTGTTCATTTGGGGAAAGGGGGGGGGGGGGGGGGAGAACATAGCCTGACATAATGTTGCAGGATAGAGTGTGATGAACAAGCATCCCATCCATGGAGAGTAGTTAATAATCATACTCGCCTCACATTACACAAATTAGAGTTAAGGTATTTTGTTTATTTGCGACTAGGTCTTACTTTAAATACTCCTACTATTACTTCTCAGGTGACCAGAAAGCGACTCTCATTGAAGCCATGCGTCACTGGGAAAACTCAACATGTCTTTCATTCGTCGAGAGAACAACGGAGAAGGACTACATTTACTTTCACAAGGGACGCTGCGGGTTAGTAAAATACTTTTGTTATTTTGTATGCTTACAATACTGACTACTCGAGAAATTGGGATAGGTGTTCATAATCTCTTTCACGCAGTTATTTTTTAGAGGAACGAGAAAAATTAGTGGAGGGGGTGGGGGAGGCAGGGGATCTGAATTTCCCGCTTGCCGTACCTTCTACTTCAGGTTCCCGCCCCTTTCTCAGAAGTTCCCGTCTCTTTGCGTCTTTCCTATTAATGTTACGCAATATTGCGGCAAGTACTAAAACAAGGAACACCGAAACACCGGAACACCGGAACACCACAAAACACGGAACACCGGAACACCCCGGAAATCCCGGAACACCAGAAATTTATTGGCATTTTATGGTATTTCTGGTGTTCCGGAGCGTTCTGGTGTTCCGGAGTGTTCGGTGTTCCGTGTTTTGTGGTGTTCCGTGTTCCGGTGTTCCTTGTTTTAGTACATGCCCAATGTTGCTAATATTTTTTCCGATTTCTCCCGGTTCCCGCCATCTTCGAAATACTTCTTCCCAACCCCTCTCCACCCGCAGTCCTCCCGGCCCCTGTCCCTCTCCTCACGCAATAGCGCATGTGAAACAAAAGGGTGTAATAGCGACAGCTCGCCATAGCTCAAGCCAATACATGGATTCAAACTCCAGTAAAAGTTTTAAACATTGTTGCCAAAGTCGTTGGCCCAGTATCATATTTACCTTAATTCCCATTTTCGCTTCTAACAGCTGCTGTTCGTACGTTGGACGGAAGGGGAACGGGCGCCAGGGGATTTCAGTGGGGAAGAACTGCGACAAGTTTGGAATTGTAGTGCACGAAATTGGTCACACTGTCGGCTTCTGGCACGAGCATACTCGGCCTGACAGGGAAGAATTTGTTACAATTGTCAAGGATAATATTAAAAAAGGTACCTGAAATATTTGACTGATACGTCTTGCACTGTCTTACAATTAACCATTTACTTGCCGCAGTAGCAACCAAAGTGGGAGGAATCCAATGAGGGAAGTCAATATCTTCCACTGAATTAACAAGTATAAAAAGTACTAAAATTCTTTTGCGAAGACGTGGCTTAATTTTATTTTCTCTAGTTCTACCAATGTAGACCTTTTCCGGACAAAAATCATTCTCAACTAGTTTCTTGTTTAATCACGGCTTATTCTGAAAACACGCCCTCAGCGTTTAAACTATAAACTGTGAATATATATTGAAGAAAGGAACGCCTTAAACGCAAATCATGATTTTCAAACTCTGAATTGGGAGGAGTACCTGGGGCATCAGGGATGGCGGAGTACTTAAAGCACTCGCCCCCCACTAATGTGGCCCGGGCTCGATTCCCCGAGCCGGCGTCATACGTGGGCTGAGTTTGTTGGTTCTCGTTCGAGAGTTTCCTCCGGGTTCTCCGGATTTCCTCTCTCCACAAAACCAACGCTTCCAAATTCCAATTCGATCTGGGTTTCGAGGGCCACAGCTTTGTTTGTTACGTGCTGCCCTCGTTAAACAAAATTGATTATTATAGGGACATGTTTCCCTTGGCCCATCAAGCAATGATGTTAGGAAAGAACAAAAAGCTGTTTCGCACACGGACGCTTATTCATAAAGCTTGTATAACGCAAACATTTTACTTCTTTTAAAATGTCCAGAACTAGACATTGTCCTCATTAATACTTTGTTTTCAGGAGAAGAACATAACTTTCTTCAACTGAGTTCAACAGAAATTAACTCGCTAAACGAACCCTATGATTATGGATCCATCATGCACTACGGGAAAAGCACATTTTCGAAGGAAGTCAGCCAGGTCACTATATTACCCAAGAAGAATCCAAGGACTGAATTAATTCCTGAAATTGGGCAAAGGGAACAGCTCAGCGTGGGAGATATTAGACAAACTTCTAAAATGTACCGTTGTCCAGGTAAAAATCTATGTTTTTGACACAATACAGTCTGTTACATTTGCAGTGATACCATTTCAACGTTGTTGTTGTTTCTTTAGAATGTGGAAGAACCCTTCACGAGCATTCTGGTACATTTACATCGCCTGGATTTCCAAAGAGTCAGAAGTACAAGTCGTGTGAATGGCGCCTTTCAATGACACCTGGCGAACGAATCTCCCTCAACTTCACCACCTTTGGTCTCAGACGGCGCACGAACACCAAATGCAAGGACGAGTACGTGGAGGTTCGGGACGGGCATTCGAAGTCGTCGCGGCTGATTGGACGTTACTGCGGGAAAAAAGTACCTCCTGCGATATGGTCTACCGGAAGTAGATTATGGATCAAATATTCGTCGGGAAACGTCGTGGGAAGGTCGGGGTTTAAGGCAAAATATAAAGGTGAGAGAGAGTACTGAGTAGCGCTTTTTTGTAATCTGTGTCACGTTTGGCGATCTCTCATCGCTTTTAATGAAACTGCTTTCATCTGCACTGTTAGCTTACTCAGATGTTCAGGGTTTTTTGTAACTTAGGTTTTCAATCTGAAAGTTAGTGTAAATTTGTATAAGTGCTAATCATAACAATTCCTAGCCTAACTATTACCTTAGAATCAAAAACAATGAAACGAGTGGACTGACAATTGTCAAAGGTTCAACGGCAAGAAAGCAGCGACGGAGGGAGGCAGGCAGGGTCGCTGTCATGCAGGGAATGTTCATACAAGAAGGTTAGGCAAGCAGGCAAGGGAACTTAAAGGAAGGAGGAACGGAGGGAGGGAATAAACAACTTGGAGCTGCCGTGCAGGGAATGTGAATGTTAATGTAGGAAGGTATACATAGGTAGGGGGTAAGTTTATAAAGAAACTGTGGTGCTGCGTCGGTGGGAAGTATAACAATATAATTTGGTTTTATCAACTGGGTTGATAATGTCAATTGGCCACCGTAAAGAGATTCGAGAGCTGACGTTTCGAGCGTTAGTCCTTTGTCGGAGCGAATCAAGGAATTGTGGGTCGTGTGTGGTTTATATACAGAAAGATGGAGCTTCGCTATTGGTTGGTGCCTGGTAACGTGAAAACAACGGAATAAATTAGTTGAATGAAAAGCGTTCGTTGATATCGTGAAGATTAAGAGTGCCGATTTGAAAAATAAATTTTTGTTCTAGAGTTTTGCGGCTTTCCGTGCTTTCTTGGTGAAGGGAAAGGCCACAGACTACCATATGTTGCTTATATAGAATGATTTGGGAGATTGAAGGAAGGGAGGAAGGAGGACAGGAGTTAGAGGAAAAGAACTTAGAGCTACACGTTTTAAGTAAATCCCTGCTGGCCATTTTCATTAACCTTTGATTTTTTTTGTTACTTGCAGCGGAGTGTGGCGGAAAAATAAACGCTCCTCGGGGAACCATCCAATCACCTAAATTTCCAGCATGGTATCCATCGAACAAGCGGTGTAAATGGACAATTTCTTTGCCACAGGTTTGAACTATGGAAACGACTTTCCTTGAAATAGTGACACCAATAATTAGCGTTATAGTACAACATTAGTGGTGATGTCAAATGATATCAAATCCACCTTGCTGAGAAAGAAGCGCACTGGGAAATCCAAACTAACCAAACTCGGGGTTGAATGGTTTGAGTCGCTTTGTTTCTAATGGGTAACGGGTTAGCTTGCTCTGGCTCCAGCATGGCAGATATTTCACCATGCACCTTGCCGCTAGCTATTAAAGGTCCATTTTGAGGCAGTTGACGTAAAGTTTGAAATTCATACATGCTTGACAAGTAAGCCCATGGATGTACAAATTTAATCACAGTTAAACTTCTCCACCATGGCTACACTGCAGGGCAGATATCATAATTTACCGGTCATATTAGGAGTCAGTAAAGAGTCAGTAAAGCGTTTGTGGTGGTGCACAGCCGGGGCAAAAATCTTGTTGATTTAACATCTATTTTCTTGGTTAGAATTTCAGGGTTGGAATACGTTTTGTTGCGTTCGATATGGAAGGCCACGCCAAATGTTTGTACGATTACCTTCAAATCTACGATGGCCCCGATGATTCCTCGTCCGTCATGGGGCGATACTGTGGTAAAGTGCTTCCCAAAGAGCTGAAGAGCAACTCCAGTCAAGTGACAATACAGTTCTTCTCGGACGGGACAATCAACAAACCAGGGTTTTACTTGAACTTCTTCTCAGGTAACAATCAGCCTTTAAATTTGTTGATAGGTTTGTTTATTTATACCGGACAACAAAATCCCACTGTTGATTAATTAGTCTGTTTGTCGTTTGCTTTTCGATAGTAATGCCATTTTACGAAATGAACGTTTGTGCTCCACTTATCCGTATGATTCGGCAACTGACACTTGAATATTTCTTCGTGTTACCAAAGAAGCGACAAAGTTTCCATGACGAGTAGAAAGAACCCACAGGTTAGACTTAGGCTATTATTCCAATCACAATAGAGAATTTCCGGATCCTGACCCGTAAAAATAGTTTTTGAAAGTGTTGTTAATAATAGGCCAACAATTAAAATATATTAAAATTTGTCAGAGACTGACGAGTGTCGAACTAACAATGGAGGATGTGCACAGGTTTGTGAGGATACTGTTGGCGGGCATCGCTGTTCTTGCCACCCTGGTTACGAACTTAAATCAAACAACAAAGACTGCGAAGGTTGGTACAATTTTTAAGTTACGTTGCCGCTCTCTAGCTAAAGTGAAAAGGTAGCTTAATTAAGTGCAGCCAAAGCTCTTTACCATGGACGCCTATGAAACAAAGCCAAATGTTCGAGTATTATTCGCGTTATCGTATTGTTGACTATTGTTATATGGGAAACGCGTTTGACTAATTAATGGTGAGTGTGCTCGACTCCGGAACGAACGGTCCTGGTTCGAGCCTCGGCACTGCGTTGCGTTCTTGGGCAAGACACTTTACTCCCATTGTGCCTCTCATGGCCCAGTTGTATATATAGATTACTTCATAGAAAGTGCGACGTACGGATTTTTATTCACGAGTTGCAAAACTTTGGAAAACGAACGAGTGAGCGCAGCGAACGAGTGAGTTTTCCAAAGTTTTGCGACGAGTGAATAATAATCCGTACAAAGCACTTTCTATGCTGTAATTTGTTTATTATATATAACGAGTACTCAACCATTGTAAACTTAAAGCGCTTTTTCTAGTCTATAATTAAAGAGTTAAACGCAGCGCGAGGAAAACAAAGCTGCATGCATTCTGATGGCTTTCCAAGCGAGATCTCTTTTAAATAGAAAAGAAAAATTACGGCGACGACAAGCTATTGTAAACAAGAACTTTATTTAAATAGCGGTATAAAACACACTGTGTTAATACTTTTTAAAAGAAAAGCTTTTGCTATCGCATCGAGAAACGTCGCCATAAGTGAATCAATTACTGCGCGCAAATCAACTGGCGAATTTTTGAGCAAAAGTTATGATAACACAAGGATAACACAAGGAGTTCATTAAACAATAATTACGACGTAAATCCATATTCAAAAGTGAAATATTTACTTTACCCTGGTGTTCCCAAGAGTGCTTGAATCTTCTTAGAACATCCACGGCTGCGTTGTATCAAAGCTACAATGAAAGTCTTTCATTTCTTGGCTTTCCCTTATCGACATTTAGTTTGCCTTCGCTCCGCCTGGAGAATGATTTTTGCATTTCCGTATCATAACTGTGTTCTTAAGGTTTTGCTTTGCTTGTTTCTGATTGCTTTCCTTTCCATGAAGTTCCCAAAAGTACAAAATTTGTAGCTAAAACATAAACTGTCTTCGAGAGCTTGTAAACTTGCAGCGCGTTGTTTTCACAACCTCGTTGGAAACCATTTGAATTCCCGCGCTCTGATTGGTTAGGTCGTTCTACTCTTGATGCTGATTGGTTATATTTTTCACATGTGAAGAAAGCTATACGCGAAGCTGATTGGACGTATCGCTTTTCTCACATGTGAAAATATAGCAGATATAGAATTCTATTTGCAAGGTTTATTACATAGAATTGTCGCTATATATATAATAAAAATGCGTACCGGCAAATTTAGTGCCGGCAGATAACCCTGCAATGGACTAGCATCCCATTAAGGGGGGAGTAGAATTACTGCTAGTCGCTTCATGCTACAAAACTGGGATAAGCTCTGGCCCGATGGGCCACTGGGATTGTACGCAGGATTTACCATGATATTGTTATAGTTGATATTTTTTGGACATGGTATCTGCAAGGAGAGGTTCGCCTGTTTGAGATACAGTACATCCCTTCCTAAAGGAAAACATGGCACCATACACTAAATGACATTGAGTGAACCTCGAGTTAATTTTTTTATTCTTTTTCTCTGCGATAGTCGTTTAAAAAAAAAAATGAGTGTTCGAGCCATTT
>OX393568.1:20752774-20833041 GCA_947652115.1 Blastomussa wellsi | reverse complement strand
GCTCCGACGAAGGGCTAACGCTCGAAACGTCAGCACTTGAATCTCTTTACGGTGGCCAATTGACATTATCAACCCAGTTGATAAAACCAAATTATACATTTAATTTATAGCTGCGTGCGGCGGAACACTGACGGACCCTGAAGGCAATATTACGTCACCAAGTTACCCGGATAACTATCCCAAGAACAAGCGCTGCATTTGGAAAATTACTGGACCCAAAGGACAAAGAATTTCACTGAAGTTTCTCGCGTTCCAGTTGGAAGGAAACGGATATGGGGTGAGATTATTTATTAGATAAATTACTGTCTGATTCAGAGATTTTGTCGAATGTGATTTTCTGGGAGACGGTCCGATGTATTGGAAATAGAGACTTTGATTCACCTGTTTAAAGGGATAGTATCGCGCTATTTTTTGTAACACATAAAAAATCCAAGGGACGCTTTTCGGTTAATAGAAACTGCATAATAATAATAATAAAATCATTTCAAAGACTGTCCTAATGTATAGAGACTGTTTATATATGTTTTTGCGGGCGGATGGCTAAGATCGAAATAGATGCCAACTTGAAAATGTGGAGCCTACGTTTTTTAAGCTTTCTCATTGCATCTCGTATGAAATCAGTACTAACATATTTTGCCTCGTCCTGTTCTGAATTCAGTTGATGTTAGAAACGATTTTAGTATTGACAAGGCGTTAGCTAGAAGTTTAAATTTAGCTAATTCTGACCAAAAGTCGTGATAAACTCTGTGATAATTCCCCTTTAAGCCGAGCATAAACATTCCGAAATGCGTTGTTGTTGTTATTGTTCGGTAATGATCTTCCATCGGTGAGCTGTTAAAAACAGTGGAGCGGTGCTGCAGTTTTTAATGCCCTATTTATAATTGCAACAGGCTTGTCGCTACGATTACGTTGAAGTGAAAGACAAAGATGAACAAGTTCTTGGCAAATTCTGTGGCAGCAAGCTTCCCCAAACAGTAACCAGTACAGCAAATGCCATGTGGATAGAGTTCCGCTCTGACCACACCCAATCCAGGGCTGGTTTTTCTGCTGTCTACTATGCAGGTAACAGAGTGGAATTCCGAACAGTTTCAATGAATGTTTCCATTTCGAGAGCGGGAGAAAAGCTTTAGTCAAGGCGTTAACAGGCGCTTAAAAACAAGCGAACAAAAACAAAACTAAGAAGGGAATTAAACTTTTTCTTCCTTCCCAGTATATTTTTGCGCCAAAAAGCTTAGACGTGCCTTTTACCTCGCTCACGGAGAAAAAAGACTAATACTTTAATAAGGGTAATTATCGAACTACTTGGGCAGTAGAACAATAAAAAATATATATCAGATTGAATCCTGCAGCTGATACCGTGGAATTCGATT
Organism: Blastomussa wellsi; assembly: GCA_947652115.1. Lineage (NCBI taxonomy): Eukaryota > Metazoa > Cnidaria > Anthozoa > Scleractinia > Plerogyridae > Blastomussa > Blastomussa wellsi. The sequence goes on along the minus strand of OX393568.1, from coordinate 20,831,671 downwards.
ACCCAAATTTGCCAAGACCATGAAAGGCCTTCCCCATGCAATGACAGGAAACGTACGATCCGAGTCCAAAACTCCGTATCACTACTATGCTTTATAATTGTTTGACTTTGGTTTCCATTTTTACTTAACAGTGCTATTCCAAATGTGTTTCATTAAAAATTACTGTTTTCATTCGAATTATTAAGGTGCTATGTCATGGATTGTGCATTTTGAAAAGTTTTGAAAAGTTCCACTTTGGTTTAGAATCACCTCTTTGGGTTTTATTTCGAGGGTTTTTTTTTTCATGTTAAGGGGAATTTGGTTCGTTGCAAAAATGACTCAAAATCGTGACTTAGTTCCTTTGAAACGACTGTGTTCGATTTCGGTTGTTGTGGCATCAGTTAAATTCAAATTCCTTATTTTCCCAGCGTATGTAAAGCTACGTTTTTCCGTTTTCCAGTATGTTTGTAATTTACTGTGATTTGTCTTTTCTTCTATGTTTCTCGTGCACATCTTGTCCTGCCTCGACTAGCTTAGTGGCTATTTGCGGGACAAGCCCTTACTACCCTCACAAATTTGTAAATGAATAAATTCTTGTTCTTGAGCTTATTTCCTTATGGCTTTAAAGAGAGAATGCAACTGGCTCTTTCGTTAACAGTTACTTCTAAGCTTCATTCTAGTTCGGGATACGGTATGGTTTTTTGATGTTCTCGGTTCTTAAATAGGGTATCTTTTTTGCCCCTTTTGGCATTGTTCCTGGTGTGATCCTTAGATAGTGTATCGAAATTATATCAGGCATGGCAAGGGAAACGAATCTGAACAATCCGTTAAGAGTATCAACGTTACAGAAACGAAATAAGCTTGAACCTACCTTTCTTAGTTTCCGTGTTTTTTCTTGAATAGGGTTTCATTTTTCGAGTTTGGGCCTCAAATAGGGTATCAAATTCCGTTTTGTCCGTTTTCTTTGAGAACCATCGCGGCACACACCTATCCAAAATTTAAGGTAGTACCCCTCCCCGGGGGGTCATAGCTAGCGTCACCTTTTATTTAATACTATAAGTGGCAGTGCTAACATGTCTTTCCCTTCTTTTACAAATGAAGATGAGGATGAATGTCAGAATAGCAACGGTGGATGCCAAGATAAATGTGTGAACACTGTTGGCAGTTATCTCTGCTCTTGTAGGGAAGGATTTGTTCTTCAGAAGGACAAACACAGCTGCAAGGAAGGTTGAACATTTTTATACCATTTTGTGTCACCTCTTGTACGCAATCTTAACTAAAAACTGATGTGGTGGAAAGATATTGATTCAAAGAAAAATTTTTATCACATGAAATGAAATGAACTGTGTAAAATGAATCTCGAACATAAAATGCTTATTTTGCAGTAAATGATTGTGGTGCAACCCTAACAACTTTGTCAGGAGAGATCACGTCACCAAACTATCCAGGAACTTACCAAGCAAATAGAGACTGTACATGGAAGATTATTGTCCCGCCAGGAAATCACGTGCAGCTTGAATTCCAAGTAAGACATTCTGTTTGAAATTTTAAACACTTTATTTATTGCGATTGGAGAAAGCTCCCAAAGGGACGCTCCAGGTTTTTATCTAGTTGTTGAAACACGATTGCAAGTTTGGGATAACGAGTAATGCTATAGTTTTGTCAGTTTTTGTTCCGTTGAACTGCTACATGTGGGTCACAGCTGCCAGCGCTTAACTCCGGAGGCGCGGGGATTATATAGTGCGCTGGACTCACGATCGAATGGTCGGGTTCAAGTCCCGGGGCTATGGGGCATTCTGTTGTGCTCTTCGGAAAAACATGTTACTCTCGCAGTGCCTTTCTCTATCCAGGTTGGGGAGGGGGGGGGGGGAGTGAACCATTTCCCCTTTTTTATGAGGGGGGGGAAGTGTGTGAAATGATTCATGTGTAATTAGCGTACGGGCAATTTTTTTGTCATTGGCGGGGGGGAGACGGTGAACCATTTCCCTTGATTCCCTTGATTCATGTAGACTGTGGATGTAGATTTGAATTTAAGCGATCAACTTGATCCAATCTACTCTTCGAAGTGAATTAAGAGGGCTTCAGGGGGAAGCCCTGATTTTTTTTACCAGACTTCTTTAATCTCAAATTACTAGATTTAATTGGATAATTCAATGAGAAGAACGTTCTTATCTACACGAAAGACGACCTTAGAAACAGTAAACGTTTATTTCAGGACATTGATATTGAAGAAGGAAACAGGTGCACTTTTGACTATGTCCAGCTCTTCTCCGGCACGGGACAACAAGCGGAGAGCCTGGGGCGATATTGCGGCAAGCAACCTCCGAAAAGGTTGATATCCAAAGCTCACAAAATGATGATCAAGTTCCGCTCGGATAAAATGGTTAACGGGAAAGGTTTCAGAGCAAAATACACTGCAGGTCAGTAACAAGCTTGTTTTTACTTCACAATAGCCTGTCCCATGCGTTCTAATAGTGGAGAACGGCGCGAAGGAAAGCGGCGAGCGAAATAAATAGGGGTCCTCTACCCGTCCTCCCACCTAATTTGTTCGTTCGCCATTTTACTTCGCGCCGTACCCCACTAACCGAATGCCTGGACCAGGCTTGCTTCACAAGAACAGCGTTTTTTTATTTAAAGTATATATATGCGGCAGGTATCGTATTTTAATAATTGTATTTAATAATGTATTGTTCACCGAAAAACCTGTTTCGGGAGTGTGCAATAAAGTTTCTCTTCCATTGTTTTTTTTTTCTTTTTCTGCTACACCCTGGGCAGGCATGGATTAGTGTTCAATGCGCGCGGTCAAATGTCTCACGCAGATAACTAAGATTCGATTAACCCAAACCAGACCCTCTACGATGTCGGCGATGCACACTGCGGTAGTCAATGAAGGGATAAACGAGAAGGCCCTTCTAGCTCATGTGACATTTCGCGACTTTTTATATAAAGTAAAAATGCATGGCACCATGAAAGCACAATGCACTATATATGGTTACCCAAAACGTCTCCTGTTTTCTTGCGGCCCACGGGGGGGGTGGGGGTGTACTCCCCTATATTCGGTATATAGGTATGTGCCGCCCCAAAGGGTATGGTTTTTGGGCCGTTTTGGTCTGAAAACGGGTATAGATTTTGGCTTTTATGGTCTGAAATTGGGTGTGGTTTTTGGGGGAACGTTTACGAAAGCTTATTAACATATTTTTCTTCTCAGTAACTGTGACGAGTAACTGATGAGAGATAAAGGGAAATAGATAAAAAATATCATTCCAGCTAAATTTACCCAGTGGGTGTATATTTTCAAGGTCAGGTCTGAAAACGGGTATGGATTTTTGAGGCCAGGTCTGAAAATTGGCGTGGAAAATGGCATGCTTTGGCCGAAATAGGGTCTAAATTTGACGATCCGGGCGGCAGACCCCCACCAAAAATTACAAGGAGTACCCCCTCCCCTTCGGGGGCTTGCGGTTAGTTCACTCATGTTTGCTTGCGGTTAGTTCCACTTATATTTGCCGGCGGCCAGTCGTTTCGATAGCATAAAAGAGTCTTCTCCCTCCGTAGTTGCCCAGACTTCTTCCCAATAGCATTTCTTTACTTACTTTTCCTGGACCAACCTCGCCCCCCAGTCCAAGGGAGAAAGGCGCCAACAGGCTATACACCCTTATTAAAGCACCAATCCAAAAAACATAGAACATTACAATACATTTCGGGAGTAATCGAATTTTTAATTCTAATGTCAGAAAATTACGATACCTCATTACTCCCTAAATTACAAGACACGAGGTGCAGTAGCTAACCTATCACGTTACAGCGCGACGCGTCTTAGTGTGGCCACCCAACAAACTTTTTTGACAAGTTATAATTAGCCAATCAGAGAGCGCGAATTTGTTTGCGCTGTCCCGCCTCCTTGCATTGTCCAAAGCTGTTGTCACGAAACCTGTCACGCTTTTAACAAGGACGTGGGACAACCCGAAAAAATTCGCGCGCTCTGATTGGGATGGGAAATGTGTGTGCGGACAAATCGCTAAGGGCCTTATTCGCGTGGCGCCCATATTGGCAACAGACAATAGATTTCGTACCCCGAGCCTCGAGTTGAAATGTTTGGGAACGAGTTCCTGACTGTCAAGACAAAAGTTTTTAATCCCTCGGGACTCAATGTGGCCGCCGTGGTGTGATTAAGGCCCATTACAGATGTGTTAGGTTATAAGCTAATACTGGCAAGAAATCGCGGTCGCTATAGTTTCTGTTATGGCGGAAGTTTACGTGAAATGTACCCAAGTGATAAAATAATGGTTTGACGTTCATAAGATGACATGATGTACGTTTTTGCCCCTTGCAGTTTGCGGTGCTCAGCTCCACGCCTCAAACAATAAACGCCAGTTTTCTTCTCATCCCAGTTATGGTGACGACAACTACAAGTCAAGTCTTCACTGTTTGTGGCGACTTACTGCTCGATCAGGCTTCATCATTCGTCTGCGATTCAAAGAATTTGACGTAGAAAGAGAAAAGCTTTGTGGGTATGATTACGTCATTGTTCGTGACGGAAGCAACAGTACCGCGCCATTACTGGGGCGAGTGTGCGGACAAGGATCGCCAGGGTCTTCCCGCGAATTTGTTTCAACCGGAAATCGAATGTGGATACAATTTCGAACGGACCCGTCGAATAATCAGAAAGGTTTTATCGCGGAATATTCCAGGTCTCGAAAGAGCGATAAGAGGTCCTTGTAAAAACAGTAAGCTGGAAACTGCTCGATGAATTTGCGTCGTCAACACATAAGTGTCCTTTAGTTCAGGTAAAAAGAAAGATCTTAGAAAAAGTAAAGGAAATATCTTTATTCGCAGGTAATTGCCAAGGGTTGCTTTTCATTAACGGGTTTCGTAAGAAAACGCAGCAGTTGGGAACATGACAGGCTGTTTATTTATTTGTCATTTTGCATTTTCATTTGTTCTGGACAGTTTATAATATTTTGAGGCTTTGAGCCTTATATTGTTCTGCACTGTATTTGTTTTCTGCGTCACAAAGAGTTGTGTTTTAAAATAAGAAGCGTGTTTTTATAGAAAACGTAAATAATATTACTGTTAGGCTTAAATATGTTTTGTTTGCTTAAATGTTGAAGATGTGATTGACGATGTCTCGTTTTATTTAAGAGTCCAGCTTTTATAAATAGATTTAAAGATGTTAATTTTAGGCTCAAAAAAGGTGTCGTTTGGTAAAGGAGGAGGGTAAAATGTATAGTTAGGGATTATACACATCCATGTATGTTTGGCAAGCATGTTTAAGAGATCTGCTGGCTGCGGGACCTCGATAAGCACAATAACCTGACGACGAGTTACCAGTCTTAACTCTAAAGGTAAGGCGTAATTGTTACGTTCGTAATAAAATGTTTCTCAGCAACACTTGAAGTGTTACTTATTGGACTTGAAGTGTTATTGTCATTTATTTTCTTGACTGGTGAAATGTTGAGACGGAAAAGTATAACTGCATTCGGTAAAGGAAAAACGAACGTTTGCTGCGATCTGTTTGGAAGTACTTGAACACATCCAGCCAAATATAATCATATTTTCTATCTGCACCAGTATTTATTCTGTATCTATATAGCCTAATACAAACATAGCGGCCAAACAGTGTCTTTCTCGACACGTCTCCCTTCTCCCAATAGTGGTGTATTAGCCATTTTCTAAACGAGCAGGGGACTGGGTACAAATATTAAAATAGATTGAAACGAATGCTTGAAACCTAGCCCGTATAAGATCATCCAAAATAATGTAAAAATACCAAATTCCAGCTTTATTAGCTCAAACGCAAATATATAGTACACTTTTGAAAAGTTGAAATTTAAGAGAGCTTTGTATGGTTTGCAGGGACGCCTCTCCCTCCAAACGATGCAAAGCTCTCTCAAATTTCAACTTTTCAAAAGTGTACTGCATATGTGCGTTTTAGCCAATAACGCCGAAATCTTGTAAACTACATTATTTTGGATGACCCTTCACGTGCCAGGCTCAATTTTTCGTTTCAATCGATTAAAAATATTTGTACCCACTCCACGCAAACTGAGGTGATAAACATAACGGGCAAATGAATTGCTGGAGAAAAAATATATATTTGACTTGACGTTTCGTATACATACATCTTCAGAGGTAACCGTTGGAAACAGAAGTAACAAAAAAATTTAAATCTAAGATTCTTCCACATCTTGATTATTGCAGCGCTGTTTTGGGGCTGTATCGCTAATGGCCTCAGAAACTACAAAAACGGACAGAATGCATAATAACAGGGTCTAGTTAGACCTGCCCAGACCTGCCCAGATTCTTCGTGCCCTCAAATATAACAGCCTTGCTGACAGATGTGCAAAACAACTGAAAGCTTTAATGTTTAAACCGGTAAATAACCTTGTACCCGAATACCTGTCTGATTAATTCGCCAACGTAAATACTATCCACATACATAATCTTCGGCCGAGGTGCCCAACATAAGCTGTTTATTGCGCGGCCGAACACTGAGGCCCTCAAGTGTTTTCGTTTTTGGGGGTGCAGTAACATGGGACAGCCTGTCAGCAGAGGCTAAGCAGGCCAGTACTACAAATAGATGTTTTATTCCGCTACTGAATATTAGCAATTACTTAATTTAAGATTTTCCATAATCAACCCACCTTACCAAGACGACACAACAGTTTAGGCAAAATGAGTTTATTGTCCAGTGTGAAATCTGCTGAACAAAATACTACACAATAAACAGGAACGCCAAAATGCCCAAACTGAATTGGAGAAAAGGAGAGTGGGTTGAGTGTGTAGGAAACGAAAACAAAGTAAAGAGAAAGATAACAGATACCTAATAAGTAATAATTATGCTGGAAACATAGCCTGAAGCTTGTCTGCCATAGCTTGACCAGCGCGCTGTTTCTGCTGCTGAGATAATTCTAAATAAACTAGATATGCGTCGCTTTGCCAATCTCCCTTAAATCTGATGATTTCGGAGGGAATATGACAGTCAAAAGCGAAAGTTGCCCCGCCCCGTCGAAAGCTATGAGTAGAAAAATTGGCAGGATCTAATTGAAGGGTAGAAATAACCCGCGAGAGAAAGGAGCAAAATTGCTTGTAAGCGATGGGTTGTAGACCCGACCCCGACATAACTGAAAAAAGGGGAGCGGAAACTGAACCCGGGTTTAGGGATAAATGGCGACGAAGAGCTAAGATCGGGCAAAGACGAGACCCAGGGATCGTGGGAATTGGCAAAACCAGAGAACGTTGCTGATACTGGAGAGTCTTAGTGACGGAAACATGGATGTTAGCGCCCGAAGAGATTACGCCTCGCATCCGGATCTGACAAAAGATGAGATGCTCGTCCACGCGCTCGCTGTTAAAGGAAATTCGATATCTTTGTCACTAGTTAATTAAACATCATTAATCAATGATTACTCAATTTTTAAATCTTATGTTTTAAGTTCTAGGTAATATACGTATTAGGGTTAGTGCGCACGGCTCATTAGACGACAACTTTTTAGTCATAAGGAAACCGTCGTTAAATATTAAAAGGCTACATACACACACACACACACACACACTAATTAACATTTGAAGAACAATAGATGAAAACATTTGCATAGAAAAAACATGCAAACTGACATTTAGGATGGGTTCCAAATCCCTAATTAAAAGAGGCTGCTTTTAATGTATCTGAATAATGTGGAACTCGATCAGCATCCCTCGGGTTGGCAACGACCTATCTACTTCATTCTCGTCCCCAGAGGCCGCGATTCCTTTGGTCAGCACCAAGGAATCGAGAGCTATGGCCGCAACCAAAATGTGAGCATGTCTAGAGAACTCGTTTTGTAGCTTTCAGCCAATCAGATTTGTCATATTTGACTTTGTGCATGCGCAGAGTGACGGGAAGTCCGTGAATCGAGGACTTCCGATGTTAGACCTCCCCAGAGGTCGCGATTCCTGGTGCTGACCAAAAGGATCGCGGCCACTGGGGACGAGAATGTATCTACATCTACATTTAATTTCATCGGTAAAGTCATCCGACATCACACCAATGATTAAAATATTACAGAAAATTAAAATAGTAAAAATATCTGTCATTAAATACATAAATCTCAATACCCAAGTTAACCTTTACTTCAAAATTTTCAGCTCGACTCCTTTTTGTCCCAGTCTATCAATTTGATTTAACGTGTCTTTCTTTGAACTTGCCGTGATGGCCTGAATAACGTCCACTGCGTAAATCCCTACTCAGTGGAAAAATGTAAAGAAAACAAATTACACCGTCCAATGGATAGTGATTTGTGCGGTGGATAGACCCATCAATTGAACGAAGGGGTCAGATAGTTAGAGTTTCTGTTGATCCTGTTTGAATTTACGATATCAAACCACTGTTACGTTTTCGGTAACAAACATTTTTCCTCGTTAAATTGCGTCTCGTCTGCTTCATCAGCAGGTTGTTGTTTTACAAACGGCATAAGTGTTGTAATTGAAGCTCCTCCTATCAATATTGCACCCGCAGTGTAAAACGTCACAGTGTACGAGCCAAGCATGTCCGCCATCAAACCTATTGAAAAGGTAGGGGCACGGTTTGTGATTTCAGTTTGACAGCTTTTGGTTGGTTGGTTGGTTCGTTTGGTTTGGTTGGTTGGTTGGTTGGTTTGGTTGGTTGGTTGGTTGGTTGGTTGGTTTGGTTGGTTGGTTAGTTGGTTGGTTGGTTGGTTGGTTGGTTGGTTTGGTTGGTTGGTTGGTTTGGTTGGTTAGTTGGTTGGTTGGTTGGTTGGTTGGTTGGTTGGTTTGGTTGGTTTGGTTGGTTAGTTGGTTGGTTGGTTGGTTTGGTTGGTTGGTTTGGTTGGTTGGTTGGCTGGTTGGTTTGGTTGGTTGGTTGGTTTGGTTGGTTAGTTGGTTGGTTGGTTGGTTGGTTGGTTGGTTTGGTTGGTTGGTTGGTTGGTTGGTTGGTTGGTTGGTTTGCTTGGTTGGTTGGTTGGTTGGTTGGTTTTGTTGGTTAGTTGGTTGGTTGGTTGGTTTGGTTGGTTGGTTGGTTTGGTTGGTTGGTTGGTTGGTTGGTTGGTTGGTTTGGTTGGTTGGTTTGGTTGGTTGGTTGGTTGGTTGGTTGGTTTGGTTGGTTGATTTGGTTTGTTGGTTGGTTGGTTGGTTTGGTTGGTTGGTTGGTTGGTTGGTTGGTTTGGTTGGTTAGTTGGTTGGTTGGTTGGTTGGTTGGTTGGTTGGTTGGTTTGGTTGGTTGGTTGGTTGGTTGGTTGGTTTGGTTGGTTGGTTGGTTGGTTGGTTGGTTGGTTGGTTTGGTTGGTTGGTTGGTTGGTTGGTTGGTTGGTTTGGTTAGTTGGTTGGTTGGTTGGTTGGTTGGTTGGTTGGTTGGTTAGTTGGTTGGTTGGTTTGGTTGGTTGGTTGGTTGGTTTGGTTGGTTGATTTGGTTGGTTCGTTGGTAGGTAGTTTGGTTGGCTGGTTGATTGGTCTGTTGGCTGGTTAGTTGGTTGGTTGGTTTGGTTGGTTGGTTTGTTGGTTAGTTTGTTGGTTGGTTGTTTGGTTTTGTTGATTTTTTGGCTTGTTGGTTTGGTGGGCTGGTTGGTTAGTTGGTTTGTTGGTTGGTTGTTTGGTTTTGTTGATTTTTGGCTTGTTGGTTTGGTGGGCTGGTTGGTTAGTTGGTTGGTTGGGTGGTTGGTTAGTTAGTTGGTTAGTTGGTTGGTTGGTTGGCTGGTTTGTTGGTTTGGATGGTTGGTTTGTTGGTTTGGTGAGTTGGTTGTTCGGTTTGTTGGTTGGTTTGGTGGTTTGGTTGGTTAGTTGGTTGGTTGGTTGGTTGGTTGGTTGCTTTGGGTGGTTGGTTGGCGGGATGGTTGGTTGGTTGGTTGGTTGGTTTGGTTGGTTGACTGGCTGGTTGGTCGGCTGGTTAGTTGTTTTGCGGTGGGTCAGTTTATTAGTTGGTTGTTTGATTGATTGGGTGGGTTCACAACCCTACAAAGTATTGATATAGATCGTCGTGTTAAGATGGTGCTTGCGTTGATGGGTCGGGAGAAGTGATAAGCAAACAAGAGTATCTCTTCATAATAATCATTCTGTCCTCAAAAGGGCATTCCTCATTACTCTGGAGCAAATAACTTAAACTAACAACAGCTGATGTCATAATAAAGATTATTTAGAAATAGTCTCACAAGAAACAAATGGTCTCGGCGTGAAAGTTCCAAAGTGATTCAATTAATGGATCTTACCCGCCAGTGGAGGTCCGATACTAATGGAGAAGCCAATGAAAAGCATGACGTATCCCCATGCTTGATTGAGCCTGTGAGCACTAACACACCTCAACACCAGTAGCGGGAACTGCCCCATCATAGCTCCGTCCAAGAGTCCAAACACTGCAATAACTGCCACCACAGCGCCAAATGATCTCGCTAATGGCAGGCAAACGACACACACGCCACTGATGGTCATACCGCCTTGGTAAAGGTGGAATCTGTTGAAGTACTTCAAGTCTCCCAGTTTGCAGAACAAATGGCGACTAATGAACGATGCAATTCCTAAGTACGTGTACAGCATGGAAGCCTTGTCCTCGGGAATATGAAGGTCATCTTTGCAATGTTTGATCTAAAGGATGCCAATAAAGTTGCAATGTTTTACATTTAACTGCCTATGGCTTTTATTGGCAAAAATGAAATTTTACTTTGACTTTTGCATGTGGCACATTTCCAACCATTTGATCTTCTCTTTATTTTCTAACAATTTCACCCTCTAACTGTTTTTCGTCCCTCCATTGAAATATCGCATCAGTGCAAAGAGTCAACTGAGTGCTGGGTAGTTAAAAGGCCGTTTAATGATAACTCTGTAATGGAAGTTCGTCGAGGTCTTATTTTCTCCAGAATAAAGTGTTTTGCACGGGCTCTTATTTGTAGGGTTCCAAATTAGCAAATCAGGAGGGAATGGCTCTTCACCCGCACTGTTCCAGATCGAACAGGAAATTAAAAGGAGAAGCGGAGAACTGTAATAAAAAGCCCACAGAAAAGAAGGACACTTGGCCAGGAATTGGCCACATTGGTGGGAGGCGAGTGGTCTCGTCTCTGTGCCATCAAGGTCAAACTTGAAGGAGAAACATTAAGGACAAAACCCTCACTGAAATGTTAAATAACGCAAAGCAACATTCACGCTTTGAAAACTGGGTCCTTTTTGGCATTTGCCTAAACATGTTTTCCACTTCTTATCGTTTTGTGGAATTTAGCTTTATCTAAATTCAAACCGTAAAACAAAAGAACGTACTGCAAATTTTCATGCAAACTGAACTAAAAATTCATCGTAATCCTGGATTAAATTAATAGTGCTTTGAATCTGAACGCCTCGGAAAAAAACAGCCCAACTGACCAACAAGATTTAAATAATAAAATTTAGCACTTACTATATGTACTGTTGGAATGAGGTAGCTAATATTTACGACAACAAATGAAGATAAAATGACCAAGAAAGGACGATTCCTAAACAGGGATGAGTTCCTTGTCTCCTTCTGTCTCAGTGTTTCCTTATCTGAATTATTGTCGATGCTTTCATCCTTTGACTTTCCCAGAGGTACAAACACAGTTGCACAAAAACCGCATACTGAATACAAAACAGCAAATCCTCTCAGCGTCCCTTGCCATCCAAAAGCACTTAACAACTCTTGTGTGACTCGGGTTATGACAAACATGCCAATAGCAGTTGCCGATGTTACTATTCCAATAGCCAAAGACCGCCATTCGACGAAATAATCCACAACTACCAACATGGAGGCGTTGTAGATCATTCGATATCCGAACCCTGATATGAGGCCATACGTTATGTACATCAACCACAGTTTAGGAGACAATGACGCAAGGGAGAAACCAATCACGCCTGAAAGTGATCCCAGAATGGCGGTGAATCTGCAGCTGGAGCGGTTGATGATGTAGGAGCCCAAAGGACTTGACACGTACCCAAATGCTAAATTGATCGATCCAATCCAAGCTGAAATGAAAGTATTCGACAAGAAAAAAAATTCACCTGTAACAAATTGCATTAAAATGGCTAGCCCCATCGGCCGTTTTCTTATATTTAGCTTATAAAACGTTTTGAATTCTGGGAAAAGCTTCTTCTTTCGCTTTAGCTCAGGGAAGCCCCATCCACAAAAACATTACCCAAATGTCCATTACGATTACAATCGATTGAGTGGACCAAGTGACCATGCAACCATGTGGCGCACTTCAAAATCTAAGAGAGAAGAGAGAAAGGGAAAAAAAAAAACAGATCGAAGCTTGAGCTGATTTCTGTAGGATTTTTACAGCACTGCATGCTTACTCACTAAAGTCCTCACTCGTCTTCCTCCGTCGTCTTGCTTATATGGGTGCAAATTACGGATCAATTAGGCTTTTCAGGAAAAAACGCCAATCTTGTATAGCTGTCAAGGTCTGGTTTTAGAGTTACTTGCGAAGAAATAGAATGTGCTGTCACCATGTGTGGGTGGGCTAACTTGAAGCTCCCATATTAAAGAGACGGAAACCCCGTGGTTTCACTCAGCACTTAGGGATGAAAATTTTGGATATTTCGTATCTTTTTCACTTAGGACGTCCCGGGCAAATGCCAATATTTTTCATTTAATTTAATATACATTTATATCGCGCCATTTTCCACTAGTTGTCCATGGCGCTTTATAATACTTTAAAATTTAAAATCTAAGTTTAAAATTCTAAAATTAAAATCCTAATCCTTTAAAAACCTAAGTCTTACGATTCTTACGATTAGCCATAGAAACTACCTCTCATGATGAAAGTCTGATCTGGAGTGTTAGTTTGTCCCAGAGTCTTGGTGTCGCCACGGAAAAGGCCCTTTCACTATTATGTTTTACCCGACAAGGTCGCGTTTCGGGTTACACGCGAAGAAATATTGAAATATATATTTTATTTTTTGCTTTTGGGTATCCTTTATGGGTTAAAACAAGCTTGAGCCATGCCCAGATTGGTATCATCCGCGGTTTCTTTCACATGAGAGTCCCCCGGGCGTCCCCTTTGGCCGAAAAAAAAATTATCTGACAAACACCCCCGTCCCTTTCATATGAGACCCCAGGAGTCCAAAATAATTAAGTTAATGTTATAAATGAAAGAAATTAGGTTTAGTTTGAGACCCACCTGTCGAATATCTAGTTGCTTTAAAGTTTTCCATCAGAGGGGGTAGCAGTAATCCAAAACTGTACCCAATTCCAGACACAACGCAAATCGACATCGCCGAGGCAGCACATACAAGCCATGACCAGCAGCTATCGGGGCGCCATTTAGGTCCATACACTTCTTTGATTTGAATGGTTGTCATGTCGTTTTTAAGCAATGTTCTAAAAAGGAACAAAACTCAACATAAATTGTCACTGAGTTCTGTGAAATACATATGCTCAGGGGCCTAAAGGTGTAAAGTGGGAACTGGGAGTTCCCTATTTTTCACCGGGAAAAATGATTTGGTTGACGGGGACAGATAATTCAGAAACTAAAAAATGGGAACGGTTGCATGTTTTATCGATTGATTTCCAATAACGATGTCTATCGATTGACTACGCCGGGATATTTGTCACAAACACACGGCTTGAGGCATACACGCCTTTCTCGAGAGAAAAGGCGAGTTTTTCAGCTAATTCCGCCAGTGGACATTTTGTCGCTGCCGACAAAAATTGTTTCAGAATTGAATAAAATCAGAAACATTTTTTGTGTCTCGGACACAAAATTTGTGTCCGCAACAATGCTGCGCAAGCGGGCAAACAGGGAAACATTTGTATCTGTCCACAACAATGAGTCCTCGTATGCCACCGCCTTGAGGCAGTTCGCGCTAATTGTTTCTCCGTTCACTTCAGAGATTTATTTGCAATATTTTTGAGCTTACAGACACTGTAGCATATTCGCTATTCGCTATTCAGACTAGGTGACAGAGTTCTTCAGAGCATGTTATCTCAAAATGAGACGAAGTCGGAGAACCCCATTTTTCATTGCTGACATTAGTAACTCATTATCTTATAGTAGTGATCATGAGAGTCTCAGAAACACGACAATGTTAGGAACGTTTTGCACGAACGTCCTTAAGTCTCCTTATGTAAGCATTCAAACAGAGATTTCCTTTTTTCCGACTAAGAAGTTCCTAATCTTGCGCTTTTTTTGATAGATGGTATAATCTTTCAATCTTTCAATTAATTTCTTCTATAACCTGTCTTTACTTGTACTGCATGGTTTGCTTTTAATACAAAATGAAGTTGGTGGGGGTTGGATACTCATTGGTTTTGTCCCCCCTCCCTCCCCACGATCCCGGGCGTTATTGTAAATCTAAATTTTTAGGATTTAGAAGACTGGTATGATGTGGTGGGTGGTCATTATTTCCGGGTTACCAGAGGCGAGCCCGGTCATAAAATGCGAATCGTTGCATTCCCAGAATCTCCGTTGAAATCGCTCCGTATACGTCTTGGTTGACTGGAACATTTTCTATTAGTGGGTGCTTCTGGTGCAATTGCTGTAAGATTACTGTAAATTTATTTCGAGTCTCAGTATGCAATATCATTTAATCTTTGCATATGAACCATGCATTACGGCTAGAATTTCACCGCCAGCTGGTTTCTACATGCAGCGTGTAAATTTCAACATTTCAACCAAGCCTTACTTATTCCTGTCCACCGAATATTAGAGACAGGCATTTTCTCATATTTCTTTGACCCGCTGCTGACCGAATTAACCGCGTTCTACTGTAAAAAAAGCACGCCAAGTACGTAACGGATGTTGTATGTTGCGAAAAGGTTGAAATATGAAACTCGAAGTTTGCAAGAATTTATTGCCACAAAGATCGATCCGCTCTTGAAAAGCAATCAAAGCCTTGTTGAATCGTCCTAATATCCATCGCATCAATAGTTTAGAAAACATTTCACAGTAGATAACCTATATATCTGTGCCTATTTATAAGCACGGAGCACCCTTTCTTTCTGTTTACTGAGCATTCTCGTCCCCAGAGGCCACGATCCTTTTGGTCAGCACCAAGGAATCGAGACCACTGGCCACCCCCAGCTTGTGAGCATGCGCAGAGTACTCGTTCTGTAGTTTTCAGCCAATCAGAATTGTCAGATTCGACAATGAGTCCGCGTTTGGCGGACTTCCGGTTTTGGAGACGGCCAAAGGTCGTGTTTCTTGGTGCTGACCAAAAGGATCGCGGCCTCTGGGGACGAGAATGTTTACTGAGTTGTAAACGCGGGCAAGTGCAAACACGCGAATTAAGGAATATAATGATCATTGCCAAATATGGATTATCGATAATCTCGTGCCCACATGCCTATTCCAAATATCACTCCACAACAATACACGCGCCAAAGAATTTTGGAGGTATAAAGGACAATCACTTGTCAGAGTCCCAGGCATCTTTCTGAACCACGATTAGAGTTGCTTCAGCAAACTGTGTGTGTGCTTGTTCGGTTGTCCCAATAAGGGTTTCATTATTCTAAGTACTGCGGTACACCTTTTAACTCCTTTTACATTTCCTCGCAAAACTCAGCGTTAGCAATTGGAATGATCAAATTTATACACCACAGCAAAGCACAACGCGAACAAGTTAGCAGATTCGAAATTGAACCCTCTTAAAACCACAATAGACAATTATGCAAGTCCCGAAGCTTTGGTGCAAGCGTCATAGATCTCCGTAGCCTGCGGCCGGACGTGCCACGTAATGACAGGCCCGTAGCCAGGTTTTTTTTTCGGGAGGATGCGATCCGAGGAGACGGAAAGAACGACCGCCAGAGGCGCCACTCGGTGGTTGTCTGCTACTGCATTTCGTGTGGTTTGAAGGCAATTAACCATTTTCTCATTGCCCACAATACACCTTGTTTACCTCCCAAAATTTCGCATAACTTTTGTTTCCCAATTCTCCTGGGTATTACAGTCGTCTCAAAAGAATCGGAAGACAATGCTCATGCAATTTTTTTTTTTTTTGGGGGGGGGAGGTAAACATGGTGTATTATGGGCAATGCGAAAATGGTCAATATGATACGAAAACAGGCACTCAAAAGCGAACTGAAAAATGTGGATATTACTCATACTTTTCAACTTTAAAATGGACCTTTTGGCGCAGAGACTACTCTACGCATGTATTTTACAGTATTAGAGGCCAATGTCAATATTTAAAAATAACAAAAATAGAAAAAGTTGAAAATAAAAACAGAACTATACTATACTAATACTATATACTTTTTTAGCATCTTTGGACAACAAAAATGTGGACCTCCGAAGCCTGTGCGGGGAGGGGGGAGGCAGCGCCCCCATCGCAACCCCCCCACCCTCCCTACAAACAACTTAAACTACTTATTTTGGCCAACAAAATGATGTCCTCAGTGTATCACAGCTAATATGTGGGTTAGGGCCCTGGAGATAGGATTATTCTAAAAAAAAAGCCACAATTAGCTTACCGGTTACGTGCCCCGTTGTTTTCAAATAATCAATCGCAAATGTGGAATAAGTCTGAAGCCAAAAGAAAAACACCACAAGATACAGTAATAAAAAAATGCAATACCGGCACAACACCGCTGCTGGTTGCCACGTACTGTCGTGCACAAGTTTTTGTCACGTAATTTAGTTAATCGTCTATTACTGAATGATGAGAAGACGGAAACAACAGCAACGGAAGGAAAGTCGAATCACTCCCTTTAAGAGTTGGAACCGGTGAATTGCGTAAGAAATCTTTTTGCTTGGTTTGATTCGATGCTGTCTATGCAAACTTATAACAACAAAGTATGCAGTTCTTTATTTGTTATCAGCAAAAGCTCAGAAGGATAAAAAAAAACCTGTCACAAGACTGCCTAGTGACTCTTATCCATGTGTTTGTCACAAGTCGGCTGGACTACTGCAGTAGTCTCGGCATGTATGGCCTCCCGCAGTGTCAAATTTCAAAATTGCAGAGAGTACAAAACGCTGCTGCTCGCGTTGCTCTTGAATTGACCTCAGCAAATTCTGCCACAAAACAGCTGCACTGCGACAACTTCACTGTCTACCTGTCGTAAAGCGAATTCAATTCAAGATCCTGCTTCTTACTTTCAAGGCTATTCACGGTCTCTCTTCTCCCTACATCAGTGAACTTATAACTGTCAAACCCAAATCTAATTATGGTATTCTCTCAACCAACAGTAGTCTGCTGCTACCCCCTACACATAAAATGCTGCCTACACTTGGCGCTTGCTCCTTTGCTGCTGCTGCACCTGCGCTCTGGAACAAACTGCCTGCTGATATTAGGAATGCTGCTTCCTTAAATAGTTTTAAGAAATCAATCAAGACCTTTCTTTTTAACGAATCATTTTAAATTTTATTCTTTACTTTTTTTCTTTATTCAATATTATATTTAATCTAATATGTAAAGCGCTTTTGATCACATCTGGAAAGAGCCCTATAGAAATTTTTAATTTATCAATAATTAATTATTAGGTAGCCACGCAACACATGACTTGTGACTGGTCCACACCGTGACACTTCATATTTACTTTGTATTTCTTTCCTGATATTTCCAAATCTCGTGCTGTACCTTCCTCGTTACCAGACGTCTGTTCTTTTCCGAAGCAAAACGCTCGCGCTTCGCGCTCGCCGAATGCCAACAGACGTGGCCGATTCAAGCATCTGAGGAGGAGGCAGATGCTGTTCATTTACAAGAAAAATTCTGTTTAAGAGAATTATGAGAATTCTGTTTCTCTGTTATGGACGCACATTTGCCTCGCTTTTATTATTTGTCTCAATTTGACGCGCTGATATGGTGATGGGCAGTTGTTTCAACGCTACTTTCAAGCGCTCGCCGTTCAGTTCACTTGTGAGATGTTTAATTGTCGTGAGAACAAAAATTTCCTTTGTTACTCAATTTGTTGGCTTTCATGCCGCGATAACCATCATTAAGTCTGCGCGCCTGCAGTTGTATTTCAGCAGGGCGCTGAAAAGGAAGGGCGGCGAAACGCACCTTGTGCTCTTGAGCGATGTGTGATGCCGAGTGGTACTGGGACGAGAACACATCCAGCCAAAAAATAATGTAAAAATACCAAATTCCAGCGTTATTGGCTTAAACGCAAATCAGTAGTACATTTTTATTTGAAAAGTTGACAAAATTTACGAGAACATTGTATGATTTGGAGGGAGAGGCGTCCCTCCGAGCCATGCAAAGCTCTCTCGAATTTCAACTTCTCAAACGTATACTGCATGTGCGATTTTGACAATAACGCTGAAATCTAGTAAACTTGCATTATTTTGGATGACCTTTCACGTGCCAGGCTCAATTTTTCGTTTCAATCGAATTTAAATATTTGTCCCGCCAGAACCCTCCTCGTTTAGTAAATGGCTAATTAAGAAATAACACGCAAACTGCGGTGATAAACATAACGAGCAAACACATTGCTGGAGAAAAAAATATTCGTGTGTTTCTACATACATTTTCAGAAGTAACCGTTGCAAATAGAAGTAAAAAGAAGAACAATAGATGAAAACATTTGCATACAAAAAAACATGCAAACTAATAAAGATAAAGCTTTTCGCTGATGACATTTTCATTTAGGGTGGGTTTCAAATCCCTAATTAATAGTCTCTTTTATCTTAGGATGGGTATCTGACCGTCCATAACTAGATTTGTTTAATTTATTTTAACGCGTTAATTATGCGTAGTCCTCACCGTTAGTGTAGCTCAATTTGACAATGCCTTATAGCCTTAAAAACGCTCAACTCGACTCCTTTTAGTCCCAGTCTATCAGTATATTTTAATGTGTCTTTCTTTGAACTTGCCTTGATGGCCTGAATAACGTCAACTGCGTAAATCTCTACTCAGTGGAAAAATGTAAAGAAAACAAATTACACCGTCCAATGGATAGTGATTTTTGCGATGAATCCGTCAATAAAACAAAGGGGGACAGATAGTTAGAGTTTCTGGTGACCCTGTTTGAATTTACGATATCAAACCACTGTTACTTTTTCGATAACCAAAAATCTTTCCTCGTACAATTGCGTCTCGTCTGCTTCATCGAAAGATTGTTGTTTTACAAACGGCATAAGTGATGTAATTGAAGCTCCTGCTATCAATATTGCACCCGCAGTGTAAAACGTCACAGTGTACGAGCCAAGCATGTCCGCCATCAAACCTATTGAAAAGGGGCATAGTTCATGATTAACATTGACAGCTTTGACAGCTTTCGGTCGGTCGGTCGGGTGATTGGTGGTTGGTTGATTGGTTGGTTGATTGGTTGGTTGGCTGGTTGGTTGGTTGATTAGTTGGTTGTTTGATTGATTGGGTGGGTTCACAACAACCTTAAATTTCTCGCAAATTGAATATGGTCCAATTTTAGCTCACAGTGTTCCCACGCTAGATGCTTGCTCATTTTCTTCTTCTAAGTCAACCCTACAAAGAATTGGTATAGATCGTCGTGTTAAGATGGTGCTTGTGTTGATGGGTCGGGAGAAGTGATAAGCAAACAAAAGTATCTTTTCATAATAATTATTCTGTCCTTAAAAAGACATTTCCCATTATATATGGAGCAAATAACTTAAACTAACGAACAGCTGATGTCGTAATCAAGATTATTTAGAAATAGCCTCACAAGAAACACATGGTCTCGGCGTGAAAGTTCCAAAGTGATTCAATTAATGGATCTTACCCGCCAGTGGAGGTCCGATACTAATGGAGAAGCCAATGAAAAGCATGACGTATCCCCATGCTTGATTGAGCCTGTGAGCACTAACACACCTCAACACCAGTAGCGAGAACTGACCCATCATAGCTCCGTCCATGAGTCCAAACACTGCAATAACAGCCACAACAGAGCCAAATGTTCTCGCAAATGGCAGGCAAACGACACACACGCCACTGATGGTCATACCGCCTTGGTAAAGGTGGAATCTGTTGAAGTACTTCAAGTCTCCCAGTTTGCAGAACAAATGGCGACTAATGAACGATGCAATTCCTAAGTACGTGTACAGCATGGAAGCCTTGTCCTCGGGAATATGAAGGTCTTGTTTGCAATGTTTGATCTAAAGGATGCCAAGAAAGTTGCAATGTTTTACATTTAACTGCCTATGGCTTTTTATTGGCAAACGTGAAAATTTTACTTTAACTTTTGCACGTGACAGATTTCCAACCATTTGATCTTCTCTATTTTTCCTACCAATTTTCGCCGTTTAATGATAACTCTAGAATAGACGTTCATCCAGAATAAAGTGTTTTGCACGGGCTCTTTTTTGTAGTGTTCGAGATCACTAAATCAGGAAGGAATTGGCCTTTTACGCATGCACGCACATTTCCAGATCAAACTGGAAATTCGAAGGAGAAGCGGAGAACTGTAAAAAAGCCCGCGGGAAAGACGGACACCGGGTCAGGAATTTAATCTTGGGCCACATTGGTGGTCTCTGTGCCATCACTGTAAAACCGGAAGAAGAAACATTAAGGACAAAACCCTCACTGAAATGTTAAATAACGCAAAGCAACATTCACGCTTCGGCATTTGCCTAAACATGTTTTCCACTTCTTATCGTTTTGTGGAATTTGACTTTACGTGCTGCAAATTTTCCTGCAAACTGAACTAAAAATTCATCGTAATCCTGTATTAGATCAACAGGGCTTTGAATCTGAACGCCCCGGAAGAAGCAACCCAACTGACCAACAAGATTCAATTAATAAAATTTAGCACTTACTATATGTACTGCTGGAATGAAGTAGCTAATATTGACGACAGCAAATGAAGATAAAATGACCAAGAAAGGACGATTGCTAAAGAGGGATGAGTTCCTTGTCTCATTCTGTCTCAGTACTTCCTTTTGTGAATTATTGTCGATGCTTTCATCCTTTGACTTTCCCAGAGGTACAAACACAGTTGCACAAAAACCGCATACTGAATACAAAACAGCAAATCCTCTCAGCGTCCCTTGCCATCCAAACGCAGTTAACAAGGCTTGGGTGAATTGGGTCATGACAAACATGCCAATAGCAGTTGCCGATGTTACTATTCCAATAGCCAAAGACCGCCATTCGACGAAATAATCCACAACTACCAACATGGAGGCGTTGTAGATCATTCGATATCCGAACCCTGATATGAGGCCATACGTTATGTACATCATCCACAGTTTAGGAGACAATGACGCAAGGGAGAAACCAATCACGCCTGAAAGTGATCCCAGAATGGCGGTGAATCTGTAGCTGGAGCGGTCGATGATATAGGAACCCAAAGGACTTAACACGTACCCAAATGCTAAATTGATCGATCCAATCCACGCTGAAACGAAAGTATTCGACAAGAAACAAAATTCACCTGTATCAAATTGCATTAAAATGGCTAGTCCCACCCGCCGTTTTCTTATATTAAGCTTATAAAACGTTTTGAATTCTGGGAAAAGCTTCTTCTGTCGCTTTAGCTCAGGGAAACCCCATCCACAAGAACATTACCCAAAGCAAAAATGTCCATTACGATAACATTCGATTGAGTGGACCAAGTGTTGAACTCTGACGTTTAATGGCAACCATGTGGCGGACTTTAAAATCTAAGAGAGAGAAAGAGAAAAAACAGAGAGAAGCTTGAGCTGCTTTCTGTATGATTTTTACAGCATTGCATGTTCACTTACTAAAGTCCTCACTCGATACATGGGCACATTCAATTCCACAGTTGTGTGACCAAATCTTGTCACACCAGGCTCCACGATGCCATGCTGGCAACTCGCAAGTCGTGTCGTATGCCTCTTTCCCAACAATCCCCTCGTCTTTTATCGCATTTTGTCAGAGTCAGAGACGTGTCATGTCATTACGTATCCTTTTCACGTGTTTTAAAAGTCAATCAGATCTGTTTCGTCTCTTTATAACTATGTAGACATTGCCTCAAAACCCCGGGCTGAAAACCCGGGTCTATTTCTATTATTAAGGTTATTATTTGATAGATTCCTTTTAGACATAGTTGGCATCTTTTTTACACTTTAACTATTATTGTATTTTTATAAATTTTAGTATGTAAACAATTGTGTAATTCACCCTATGAGCTACTACAGGGTTCGAGTCCCTGGACTGGGCAGGGATGCCCGTCGTCTTCCTTATATGAGTGAAAATTACGGATCAATTTGGCTATTCAGGACAAACGCCAATCTTGTCAAGGTCTGGTTTAGAGTTACTTACGAAGAAATAAAACGCGTTGTCATAATGTGTTGGTGGTCTATACTGATGCTCCCATATGAAAAAGACAGAAATCCTCGTGGTCTCACTTAGGGGTGAAAATTTCGGATATTTGGTGTCCCTACCACTTAGGATGTTCCGGACAAAGCGCCAACATTTTTAGCCGACAAGTAAGCATTCACGCGAAGAAATAAAGAAGTACTACTTTTATATTACTGGTTTTGTGTATCTTTTAGGGTTCAAAAAAGCTTGGAGTCTGTTTCCGACGATCATCCGCAGTTTCTTTCACATAAGAGTCCCCCGGGGGTCTCCTTCAGCCAAAAAACAAACTATCTGACAAACATCCCCGTCCATTTCATATGAGAGACCCTAGGTTAATGCTAATGTTATAAATTGCACACGTTTAGGTTTAGTCTGAGACCCACCTGTCGCTTGTCTAGTTGCTTTAAAGTTTTCCATCAGAGGAGGTAGCAGTAATCCAAAACTGTACCCAATTCCAGACACAACGCAAATCGACATCGCCGAGGCAGCACATACAAGCCACGACCAGCAGCTATCGGGGCGCCATTTAGGTCCATATACTACGTAACTTGCGCTGCCACAGTGATGTTCTTTGACTTCTTTGATTTGAATGGTTTTCATGGCGTTTTTAATGCTCTAAAAATGAACAAAAATCAACATGAATTGTCACTGAGTTTTGCGAAATACAAATGCTGAGGGGCCTGAAGGTGTAAAATGGGAAATGAGATTTTCCTATTTTTCACCGGGAAAAGGAATTTGGTGGTTGACGGGGACAGGGAATTTAGAAACCAGAAAAAGGAACGGGGATATACCAAATATTTGGCCTGGAAAATGGATTTGGTTATTTACTAATGATATGATATGATACGACACGACACGACACGACACGATATGATGATATATGATATGATATGATATGATATGATATGATATGATACGATATGATACGATATGATATGATATGATATGATATGATATGATATGATATATGATACGATATGATATGATTTAATAATGAAATAACACTAATAATAATATTTTTTAATAATAACAAACCTGTATTTACAATTCAAAGAAACTATTTACACTAAAAGTCTTATTATAATAATTTACAACAACAACAACGGCGATGATGATGATCTTTATTTGAGTGTCAACTGTATCTAGCACTGACGTACTATTAAATTGGGGACACTGTAAAGCACAAATGGAATCAAATCAAATGTAAATGTTGGTTTATGTGGAGAGGATGACACCGGGGCCAGGAATCGAACCCGGGCCACATTGGTGGAAGGCGAGCGCTCTCACTACTGTCCCAACCCTGCTCTTCTATCGATTGGTATCGATTGTATCTATTGCTTTGCGATAACAATTTCTAACGACTGACTACGCCGGGATACAATACAATACAAATTTTATTGTCCACTCCCTATGAAGGCTTTTCAGAGACATGCACCGAGCGCGCGCTGAGGAAAACAAACATTTTTTCCATGAACTTACAATTCTCAACGGATTGTCAGAAAATGAACAAAGAGTCAATGTGGGAAGTTTAAAAATTTTCAAGTTGTCTGCCCACGCGACATCGAATCTTGCGGCTTTTGGTCGAGTGAAAGTGTGCTCGCTAAATGGTTCCACTTAAACAACATTTGGCAGAGACACGTTCACTTCAGAGATTTATTTGGGCTCACAGAAATATTCAGATTAGAGGTGTTCTTCAGGGCATGTTATCTCCATAACGAAGTCGGAGATCCCCATATTTTTTTTTCACATTTTGACATTTTTTTTACATTTCTGACATTAGTAACTTATTATCTTACAGTAGTGAAAGTCTCAGAAGCACATCAATTTTAGAAAATGTTTGCACAAACGTCCTTAAGTCTCCGAACTCGACAAAAATCGTTACACGATCGGCCTTCCTTTCACCTTCCTTTTGGTGTTTCATCCTTGTAGCATATTTTTTCGCCAGGAATTCTCGTTGCTTTTTTCGTCGCAGTAACTCTACACTCTAGATCCTGTCGATCCTGGGGTAGCACCAACAGAGGAAAATTGATAGGACGTCATGATGGTAAAAATCATTGGCCGGCGGGTTAATTAGATTTGAAATTTACACCAAAAAAATACTCGGCCGTGAAAGGTCAGCTCAGTATTCCATAAAATTCCGGTTATAAGCCCTGGGCTTAGACAACTTCATAAGGGTTTTAGGTGGGCTTATAAACGGAGGGGCTTATATCCGGGGGGGCTTATAAGCGTAATAAAAAAAAACGTTTTGAAATAAGCCTCAGCAGTGTTGATGGTAATACGTTTTTAATTTACTGGTTTTTATGTAAGCTTTCAAATCTCATATAATTAGAATGAATTTCCATTTTAAAAAACAAAATCAAAACGTAACAACGTGAACGTAACCAGAACGCAACAAACCGGAAGCTCAGAGTTCATATTCGCTGTCATTGTTAAATTTCAATGTACAGTTCACAGCAGCGAGGCTTGTTTGACTTCTTGCACTTAATTTGCAAGTAGTACAGAGTTCTGCGAGAGTACTTAATATTTCGAAATTATGAAATAAAAGAGGGGGGTCTATAACCGGAGGGCTTATTTTACGGTATGGTCGTGACTCTCCCGCGGCGCGTCTGGTTAAACACCTACTCTGTTCAGAGCAAAGGACAATATTTTTTATGTAATGCTAATATCTAGTTCTGAAAATGATCTAATGTCGACTGATAATCAGTATTTAATTAACGTTCGTTCCAGGACAGCTCCAGACCTTAACTATATACCCTGTTCAGGACTGAGGGGTCAAAAATCATACGCTATCAAGCGGAACGTCCTCCCCCGGTCCAGGTGGGGTAGCCTGTGTGCAGTTGTCTACTATTTATGTCACTGGAATAATTCAGCCAGTTCCCACCATTATCGACAATGGTTTCATTGTTGAAACAACTGCGGTACAGTACATCTTTTACATTTCAAACACCTCGTAAAACTCAGCGTTAGCAATTGCAATGTTAAAATTTATACACCACAGCAAAGCAGATGCGAAATTGAACCCTCTTATTAAAAAAACACAATAATTCAAGTCCCGAAGCTTTGGAGGAAGCGTCATGTTCGTAGCCTGCGTTGCAGCCGGACGTGCCACATACATAACCCTCGGTTTAGGCTGTCTGCCACGCAAGCTTCATATTTTTTGTTCTTTTGACACAAGCAAATTTTAATTTTGGCCAACAAAAGGGTGTCCTCAGTGTACTGATCAAAGCTAATATATGGGTTAGGGCCCTGGGTATAGGATTATTCTCAAACCGAGTTAAAATGCACAATTAGCTAAAATTTCTTCCTTACCTTTTACGTGCCCCGTTGTTTTCAAATAACAAATCACAAATGTGGAATACGTCTGAAGTCAAAAGTAAAACACCATAAGATACAGTAAATAAAATTGCAATACCGACATAACAGCGCCGCTGGTTGCCACGAACTGTCGTGTACAAGTCTTTGTTACGTAATTTGCCACGCAATGCATGACTTTTTCCACACCGTGACACTTCATATTTACATTGCATAATATTGTGTCCAGTATCTTTCCAAATCTCGTGCTGTGCCTGCCTCGATCCCAGACATCTCTCTTTTTCTCGAGGCAATTCGCTCGCGCTTCGCGCTCGCCCCTGTTCGCCGACAAGCACCTGCGGAGGAGGCAGGTGCTGTTCATTTACAGGAAAAATTAATCGAGAATTTTTTTTGTTTCTCTGTGATGTCATAGACGACCATTTGCCTCGCTTTTATTATTCAGGTCTCAATTCGACGGCTTGTAAACATAGTGATGGACAGTTGTTTCGACGCGACTTTTCAAGCGCTCGCCGTTCACTGCACTTGGGAGATCAATCAAATCAAAGCTAATGTACCAGTCAAAACGAGGAAGAAAAACAAATATTTTTTTTCGTTCCACCGCCGCAAAAAAAAAACAGAACGCCTGATTACAGGTTATGTTTTATAACGGCATTGAACGGAGTAAAACATGTTGACATGTATCTCGGCGTAAAAGTGGTATACAAGTGGTATTGTTATCTTCGTGTGCTGTATGATTTGGGATTTAAAAATCTCCATATTATCCTGTCTCATTTCACATGGAAAAATTATAAAGCACATTTGCCAGTTCGATTTCTTTCATTTCAACCGGCAATTTTTCCTTCACTGTTTTACTTGATAATCCATACAACTTAATTGAAACGAAGAAATTTGCATCTGCAAACAAATATCCAAATTTTGGGAACTCTTCGAGGGAGCTCAGTTCGTGGAGGGAAATATTAAAAGGCTTTGAGTTAAGTGCATGTGTTTGTCCGTCATGATCAGTCGGGGTCAACAAACAAACCGCACAGAATACAGCATATCTGAATTAACAAACTTACCGCCTCTGTCGAGATTTTCTCATGTCACAATTTTAGACTGATTTTACTTTCGCTGCTAGTCTAAGCACCCAAAAACCTTTCACTTCGCTCTTCATCGGCGCCACGATGAAAAACTCTCACCACACAAAAGGCACTCTTGATATCCACCTGCCAGATGAGTTCTGTGATCAACAATAGATTTTACCGGGAGTAGCAGTGCTGATCGACGCTGAACCTTTATGTTAGGTGAAATAATCAGTTTAAACAGAGATTCATTGGATTTTCTTCGCTTCGGAGAAAATCACAGACCCACTACGTCGAATGGTGCAATTGAAATGCCCTTTAAATATGAAAAGAGACGACTCAGAGCCGCAACCATTGTGAAAATCATCTATTAAATATTCATTATTACATGTTTAAACTGCGCGTGACAGTTTTCACATCACACTCGGCCCATGGCCCTGGGATTGTGTAATGGACACCAATCAGAAATGTCATCGCCCTTGCATTTTGAAAAAGTACACATACACGCATACACAAAATTTGTACATACACACGCATAATTTGAATTTCGTTTTTGGACACCAAAACCAATCCCCTTCCCCTTGACGTCATAAAATTCTAGGCCGACTAAATTTTCCTTGCCACTAGGTGTAGACCGGTGAAAGGTGAACTAAAAATGTATCTTTAAGAAAATTTTCATGAGTTCTCCACCGCGTGTGGCATCAAGCTGACGTCCAAGACAAAGCTATTTTGTTTAGAAAAAAGCCTGCCCTTTCGATTTTTGAACATTTCTTCTCAAACTCATTAATAATTCATCACGTTAAAACAAAGGAAATCAGAACCGTAACCGTGGTTTGGAAATGTGATCTTAATTAGCATAGATTTTTACGATTTTATTTCTTCGTTTTCACCGTAGTTTTAGTTTCGATTGAGAAGATATATCAAACACTCGAGACAGTGTTTCATCGGCTATCCAAACACCTCGAAGTTCATTAAAAATACTCCGCTGCGCGTCGTATTTTCAACTCTCTTCTCGGTGTTTGGATATCCCGATGAAACACTGTCGCTCGTGTTTGATCTATTACAGGTATAATAAGTGGCATCACCGCGTGTGGCATCAAGCTGACGTCCAAGACAAAGCTATTTTGTTTAGAAAAAAGCCTACCTTTTCGATTTTTGAACATTTCAGGTATAATAAGTGGCATCACGGCGACCATATTTGTGCCCGTCGGAAGGACACAAATATGGCGCCTCCATACTGAGCTTTGTAAATTTCCGTGAAATGTTTCGTCAAATAACTCGCGAACGACACACCACACAGACCTGTTATTGCTGGCGAGCGTTAGCGAGGCAGCACACTATTCTTTTCAATAGGGCAAAAAATCCAAATTTTTTTCGGATATAAGATTCGAAGCCTGCGTAGTAGACTATTGTCCGGGACAATTGAAACGACAATCATGCACACATCACATGGCTGTCATAGAAGACAAATACTCAGCGCATGGAAATGTTCATTTCCATAAATTGTGTATTTCAGTTACGAAGATACATGTATCGGGAAAAGCGGCACCAACTCTAAACTGCAGTGTTCCGACCAGCGAGATGTTTTTTAAAGTCATTGCGTTACGCACTCATGAAAAGATTATATTCAAAATGCGGGTGAAAGTGTTCACTGCTAGCCGTTTAAAAATGTCCCTTAGCCGTTCAGCCTTTTTCCTCCAGCTCTAACACCAGCACTTACTTTCACATTGACACCCCTAGTTTATCACCTACGATTCTCAGCTTCTGTAGTTGAATTGTTTCCAATTTAGTTTTTGATTGCGTGACAGTGCAAACCAACTATCCGCTTTAAACCCCTCTTTAACTGTTTAAATTACATCCAAATTTACGTGAATTCCAACTTTGTGCATTCCACAAAGAAATGGATTGCAAAGTGTCAATGGATAGAATTATATCTATGTAGGGTTTTGTATTATTAGTAGGTATAGCAACTTTTTGTAATTTTAGATATTATTTGCAGGTCCACTTTTGTTTTGCCACGCGGAAACTCGTTCCCAAACATTTCAACTCGAGGCTTGGGGTACGAAATCTATTGTCTATGGCTAATATGGCCGCCGTGTGATTAAGGCCCATTCGCCACCGTGCCTCCCAGAACTGTTGACTGAGATTTGACGGTTTTCTCTACAAGCCCGTGAATGCGCTTGGTTTTTCTTTGCACCGTTATATTTGGAAAAAAACAGTTATTTAATTATTAAAAGGGACAGTTCCAGGGTTTTGTTCATACGCAAACAATAGATCATTTTACCATAACTGCAGAAATTCTCGCGCGCTCATTGGCTAACGTTCGCTATCTAAATCTTCATCGAAACACGATGACGTAGTATGACGTCATCACGCGCGCTCAAACCGTTTACAGTCTTCGGTGCTGTTAGTTCTCAGAAATAAGGGGGGAAAATCATCAAATTCGTTTTCAAGATGAATATGGATCGGAATTGAATTAATCTGTAAAGGGAGAACTCCAAAGTTTGACGTGAAACTCGTTGAAGGGATCGCCGGTTTATTTTTGCCGTGTTCTGCCGAGGCACAGCGAGTGGACATAACTTTGTATTAATTCATCTGGTTTTCGAGAATTTCATAATGAAATTCAGTTTATTGTTAAAATTCTGTTTCTACAGTTTGGCCTTGAGTTACTTTATGTAATTAATTTGAAGTTTGTGAATCTGCAAGTTTCGAATCAGTTCGATCGCACTTTTACTTCCGCGGCGGCCTCGTGAGCCAACACCAAATTTGACAATGTGACAAAGAAATTCGTGGTCGATTACGTACCACAACAAGCTTACGTCTATTTGTTAATTACATTCCATTGTTAAAGAAACAATCGCAAGCGTGCAAATGACTTTTGCGGGAATATTGCCTTTGAAAATTTCGCAGCCATTTGCGAAAACTTTGCAATAGAGGTGTTATTTCATATTTGAATTTGTTTTGTTTGTTCCGACTCCAATGCTTTAAGTACCTTGTTAATCAGTATTGCAAAACTCCAGGAAGACTCAAGTTCAAAAACGTTTTTGCACTTATGTATATATGTACAGGCTACCATGAGAAAATGTGCAGTGAAACTAAGTGTCGAACATCGAATTTATTGTTGACATGACTGAATTATTCTAGAAACAGGTACAAGTTCACAGCTCGAAACAGATTGGTTCAAAGACAATAGAGTTGAGTGAGCTTGCACATGCGGCGAACCGTGAAACTGCCCCTTTAAACTTAGACTAAAGCACTGTAAGTTTCTCTGTAACTAGAAGTTCCTCCGCATAACTTTTTTCTTCGTGTGCCTCTTCGGGTTGTTGTTTTACAAACGACATGAGTGATACGATCGAAGCTCCTGCTATCAATATTGCACCCGTAGTGTAAAACGTTACAGTGTAAGAGCCAAGCTTGTCCGCCAATAAACCTGTTAAAAGAGAACAATTTCATTTCGAAACAAATTACAAACAAGAATTTTACCGTAGTCTTCCGCCCCAGCATTTCTGGATTTGGCCAAAAAATAGCACGGATTGGCGGATTCGCGCCCCCCTATTCACCCCCGTCATTAAAACATTTACGTAACAGGATTTACGCGGCCGGAACTTGATGAGCATAGGCGTACGGACCGGGAGGGGAGGGCTGGGCTGCTGCCCCCAAAATTTTGGAAAACTCAGATTGGACAAGGCAACTTGGGAGAATTGTTGGGGAAAATGGTTCACCGTCCCCACCCCCCCCCCCCCCCCCCGTTCCTCCCGCCAAAAATTGTACGCCAATGTTGATCAGTAGCGGGTTTTCAGGTCTTGAATGTATATATGGCACTGCATGTGAAGGGCCTTGTAGGTAGGTGAGCAGTAGAATTTTGAATTTGATTCGTTCAGTCATGGTCTTGACTGTGTGTGTGGAATTCGAACTGACTAGTTTGGCAAGAGCCTTTCAAAAGTGAGTACGAGAGATAATATTTGACATGCAATTTCTGTAAAATGTAGATTCTCCAGACTAAAAAAATCATTTTAATCAGTTCATGAATCTCACCAGCCATTGGAGATCCGACGCCCATACTCACACCAGCAAAAAGCGTTGTGTAACCCCACGCTTTATTGACTTTCTGTTTTCCAGCACATTCCAAGAGTAGCAGCGACCACTGCCCATTCATAGCTCCTTCCATGAGTCCAAAAACAATGAAAATTGCTACCACCGATCCAAATGATCGTGCTGATGGAAGACATAAGACACACAATCCAACGATGGTCATTCCTCCTTGATAAAGCTGGTATCTGCTGAAGTATCGAAAGTCACCTAGTTTGCAGAATATGTTGCGACCGATGACCGTAGCTATGGCCATGTACGTGAAAAGCATTGAAGCTTTGTTTTCGGGAATATGCAGTTCTTGTTTACAATGTTTGACCTGGAAAAAAATAATTTGAAGTACTTCAGATATATTTCCTCAGCTTTGTTGATATTGCATATTTGTTTAAAGTTTAGTGAGCGAAGAAGGACAAAACTGTTTTTCAGTTAGTGCCCTAGTCGGTTAGTCTGGTATTTTATTCAGGTAGACAGCCATTTCGGCGACATGTCAGTTAACTAGTAGCTATAGATCAATTCATCAGTTAGTCAGTCGTTGAGCCTGCGGTCTTTCTATATGTGAACCAGCTTTTGTCTGTCGGTCGTTCTGTCTGTTTGTCGGTCCGGCGATCAGTCTTTCGGTCTGTCGGTCTATCTGTCCGTAGATGCGGCAGTCACAGCTTGTAAATGTGCTGTAAATTAAAGTCACACGGTGGTTTCTCTGGCGAAGATAGTCACATATTTGCAGTACTAGTCACCAATACACTCGGCAAATTCTTTATTTGCTTGTCTTTAAACATTTATTAGTCGTGTACAAATTTTATTCCGGGAAGGCCTTTTATTCACGGTAACAACGTTACCGTTTCTGCAGAAACAAGAGCAAACGTTTTCTCGTAATGGCTTCAACTACTCTGAAATGATTAAAAGGCATGTGTGTACTTACTATATGCACAACTGGAACGAAGAAAACGAATAAGACAACCACAAATGAAGTCAACATGATCAAGAAAGCGTAGTTCCTATAAAGAGGTGTATTCTTGCTTGCTGATTCCTGCTGCTTTATTTTACCAGCTTTGATCATATTGTTACCTTCCTTCTTCATGTTGTCCAAAGGAACAAAAACAGTTGAACACAAACCGCACACTAAATGCATTAAAGAATATCCTCTAAGTGCCCCTTGCCAGGCAAAAGTATTTAGCAGCGACTGCGTGAATTGTGTCATGACAAACATACCAATCCCTGGTGCGGATGCCACAATGCCAACAGCCACAGAGCGCCATTTGACAAAATACTGCATGACCATCAAAAACGAAGAGTTGTAAATTGCAGTATTTCCAAAGCCTGACAGAACACCATATGAAAGATACATCATCCAGAGTTTTGAAGACAAGGAGGCGAGAAAGAAGCCAATTATTCCTAAAAATGAACCGAGAATGGCGGTAAACCTGTAGCTAAAACGTTCATTGATATAAGCACTGATTGGACCGAAAAGGAAACCACTTGCCAAGTACAAAGAACCAATCCACGCTGCAAGAATCAATAAATATTCGTGTTAAATAATTAATTTATAAATATTAAATTAAGGAATGAATTAAAAGAGAATTCGCAGTGACGTATCCGAAGTATATAAGTGGTATCATCGAGGGTTGTCCAACACACTGAGATGTCCTTTCTTGGCTGTCTATTAGTTCCATTGGTACTAATGATGAATGGTCATTCCGTTGGTATTCCATTGGTGAACTGCATCTCATTATGTGGACTCGAATGTATGTTCCTGAGTCTGTTTAGAATAGTTTATTTCGCTGGTCGATTGGGTCTATTGGTACGATTGGTACCAATGAAATAGACGGTCATCCATTGGTATTCCATCGGTGAACTGCATGTCATTATATGTGGACGTATAATAAATTTGGACTACATGATTTTGAATTTTTGTCATTTTTAAGTACCTGTTGCTTGTCGCGTTTCATTAAAGTGTGCCATCAACGGGGGCAGCAGTAGCCCAAAGCTGTATGTGATTCCCGCGACAATGATAACCGACAACGTTGAGGCAGCACACACCAACCACGACCTCCAGCTGTCGGGACGGAATTTAGGTTCATATTCCTCGTGTACCTTTCCAGTTTGATCGTCTTTGTTGCCTTTAGAGAGCTTAGTCATGATACCTGGATGCCATAAAATAAAAATTAACCCTTTCACTCCCAGAAGTGAAAAAAGTCACAATGAACAAAAATTCCAAATTTCATTTTGTAAAATGCTGAAAAGCAAATAGTGTCAAGTGAAAGAGGATTCATTTAAATTGTCACAATGCACGATTTTGCTCACAGACCACCTTTCAAGACTCTACAAATCCTTTTTTTATTTTTATTTATTTATTTAAGGGGTACCTTAACGTCCCTAGTTATAGCCACATATTAAAGAGTTTGTGGTTTATGAACACGCCACTCGAAAATTCACGTAATTAACCATAATTAATTTTACCTTAATTTGCTTTTTGAATAATTTCTTTTTCATAGATCTTCATACAAAAAATTAACATCCTGTTATCAGTGATTACCGCCAGCGAACTGCTTCAGCAGACCATGAAATGTTCCATTTACTATCCAACTCTTCGGGTACCCGAGACAACCCTCCACGCAAGACAGTTTTATCGAGCGTTTATATGAGAAAAAAATTGACCCTGTCGGCTAAGTAAAAGTTGACCCTGTTTGATTATTCATAAAATATTTTAATGTTCAAATCGCCAGTTATCCTTCTTCCTTTGAATTTCTTTTGTTCACTCGATCACTGGAGGCCTTGCTGAGTTAAATTATATTTCTTTAGTGTAAATTTATGCATAAAAACCTGAAATTCGGACAGTACGTGAATCGCGGCACACCATGAGTTGTCCGTGGTAGACGAGCCAAAGTGTTTATATAAGGAAAAGTTGCCTACCTGCCAGGGACACCAACTGCCGAGACGATCTCGCCCAACGAGACAACTCGGATGAGATCATATAAACGATGGATGGAATTTTTCAACAATTTAGTGAAAAATTAGCTCGCCCGGAGTAACTCGGGGGGGGGGGGGGGATGTCTCGGGTACCCACAGGCCACATAAACTGGGCCTTCTTGAGTGAGACCTGGGTACGAGATTATACAAATATAACAATTATTCGACTCGCGCTTGTTGGAATAGTAGTATATCCAAACTGGCCATTGTTTCACGGATCGCTGATTAAGAATTGGGAAATAATAGGACCCATTGTTCTATGTATGAACAATGAGGTGGATCCGGAGCGCAGGCCAGGATGGATATAAGGAAAAAGATGGGTGGGTGGGTGGGCACATGAACAGAAATATCAACCAGTCCTTCTAACACCCCACCCAACCCAAACACCCTATCACTTTTTCTCACAAGAACAAGCTTCGAACTGGCGGCCGTGAGTTTACGGGAAAACAGGAGGACACGAGGTGGAACAACGCATATTTATACTCTTGAATATATTAACCAGAGCGAGTCACATACTTTCCGTTACATTCCAGCGCTTAATCAGCTCCCGTTGGGAACATTGGCCAGTCTGAATAGTAGTATATCCAAACTGGCCATTGTTTCACGGATCGCTGATTAAGAATTGGGAAATAATAGGACCCATTGTTCTATGTATGAACAATGAGGTGGATCACTCCGCGAGGCAGTGGAACAGTCGTCCCATAGCGAAAAGAGCCCCTTCCCACACAAACATCCCATATTCCCATACCTCACAAACCTATCCCAAAACTAATCCCAAACCTAATATCGCCTAAAGAGTTTGATCAGTAACCTTCCCAGCCGCCTTAAGGTGCATTCTCAGAGGGGGATTTGCGCTTCAAAGTGTCATCTTTAGGGAATGCCTGTACAAAGTTCTTCACGGAGTTCATGTCCTGATATAATCGAGTTAGATCAGAAGTAGGATTGTGCGCATCCACAGCGTCTGTCAACAGGGCACTTGGGCTGTCATGGCGAAGCACCTTCTCAAGTTGAATGTAGTAACTAGCTGTATGTGATCTCTCCCATCCTACATGGCTCATAACATGTGTTAACGCCGAACCCGAGAGAGCCAGTGTTATGGCACAGCCAGACCTAAAGCTATGGGCCGTCTCGCCTTCATCAATACCCGCCTCTTTGAGGTACGTTTTTAGTCTAGTATTCATGGCATCCGAGGAAATAGATGAAGGAGAAATCGCACCCTGGGCAGTTGTCGGGCGAAAGAGAAAGCCGTCGGTTAGATCAACCTGCATGGCGCGTGTGGTAGACATGTACTTTTCAATTGCCGCCACTGGACATATTTTGACATTCACACATCTTCTAATGCCAAAAAGGTTTGATTTGCCCCCACGAAGTGTTTTTCCCCATGTGTGAGGTGGACGAGTCTGAAACGGCAGAAGGCGGTTTCTGGGTAAGCACGCATTCATGGCCTGGGACTGATGCCCTAGCAACGGTCCCTGGGAGAGTTGTCCCGCGAACTACCCGTTCCCGAAATGATGCAGCTGCCGCCATTGGGTCAAAATCGGGCGAAATCTCCCAATCAGGTACCTGGAATTGCTGAATACATTGTCTTTTGGATGGCGGCTAAAGGGAAAACATAGAAAACAAAAAAAAAAAAAAGAAGAAACGAAGAAAAAACGGGTGAGAACCAGAGTCCCCCAGGGACCAGCGAAGGGCAACAGTCCCGGCGCAACTGCAAGAGTCGGGCACAAAGGGCTTTAGAGAGCCCTGGGACAATTGACCCCACTGGACTTAAGGGACGAGAGGCATCTAAGCGTAAAAATGCACAGAAAAAGGGGTACAACAGATAATTAATTTGGACACATTTTATTTCAGCCCAAATAGCATACGAGGAGAAAAGGTGTACACGAAAAAAATACTTCAAATTAAGTCAAAGTCAATTAGAGGTCTGACGGCAGTTTCGGGCCATGTGCCCAAAACGGTGACACTTGTAACACCTGACATTTCTTGCCGTTGACCTCTGGGTACCCCCAGCCCCGGGGTATGGCCATTCCTGAGGGGGCCTGGGGTATGTTGGAGCACCATTTCCGGATTGCTGATGGGATACCACGGGCTTGTACATTTTGGCGACAGTCTTGGCGACTTCCTTCTCGATGTCGCTTCCCAAGATGTGTGTCACGAGATCACCCAGTCTAGGGCCGGGAGGCAGCTTCTTGCAATTAGTAAGAACCGCAGTATACTTTCTGAGATCAGGGTGTGCTGAACGGCGACCAACATCCTCCAGATGCTCCAAGGCCCCAATTAACGCGTAGGGGTCAAAAGCTTTGGGTGGACGGGATGCTAGCTGACGGACCATCAGCAGGGCCTGATCGAGCATTGATGTCTGAGCTGCCTGCACTACTTGATCGCGGAGCTGTCTAACTTGATCCTAAGCAAAATACAAAGATTGGCGTTTAGTCGGTTATAAACAGAATTCACGTCTCTATTACTCCCATCAAACACTCAATTCAGCCAATCCCGACAGCAAGGTTTATATTTAGTATAAACAACCCCTATTGGATTACACAACACAACATCAAAATCCCTAGTGAGGAAATATGGTAACTCGGAAACTGAGCGAGGCTATAAATTTACCCACCCCTCAAAAATGATGAGTTAACCTCAAGCACATAAGGAACAGGACCGCGAGCAGCATTCATGCTAAGGCAGAGTAATCACAAGCCCAAATAAACAATAGGCGAAGCACCCGAATCTCAATTATCGGGATCTGCAAAAAATTTGACGAAGAAACAAATTCAGTATTTAGGACTGGATTAAGTGGATTCAATAAACAGGCTCCAAGTAGTTTAACAAGACTGATTAACAACAGTGAGCGTGTCCAGTCATAGAGTAAAATCAATCGAGTACAGAGTTCAGATACCAGTAAAATAATCTTGCCTAGACGGCACCAGAGATAAATAAAAATGCATTCCCAGCCCGAGAGGCCTAATGATACGTTTCAATTTACCGACTACGAAGCTCAGTTGGCACCAGCCCCACCTAACTGGGACATAATATAACTTCACTTAACGCATGTCCAGCCCGAGAAGCCCAAACAGGAAAAGTTTCCGAGAAAGCAGAGTACAGTATAAATGGCTAAACACACCTAAATATAGCATCGGCACCCTATCCAGTAAACATGTCCGGCCTGCGAAGCCCAAACTAAATTAATTTCCATGAATACGAAATTAAGTAAACACCAAACATACCTCAATGGCACCTGAAACACATTCAGTAAACGTGCCCGGCCCGAGAAGCCCAAAACTAAAATAAATTTCCCTGAACACAAAGTCCAGTAAAACGCCAAATAGACCTAAATGGCACCTGAAACACATTCAGTAACGTGCCCAGCCCGAGGGATCCAAAACAAATAAATTTCCCTGAACACGAAGTCCAGTAAAACGCCAAACATACCGAGATGGCACCTGAAACACATTCAGTAAACGTGCCCAGCCCGAGAGGCCCACACTAGAATTAATTTCCCTGAATACGAAGTTCAGTAAAGGCCAAACACACCTAAATGGCACCTGAAAGACATTCAGTAAACGTGCCCGGCCCGAGAGGCCTAAAACTAGAATAAATTTCCCTGAACGCAAAGTTCAGCAAACGCCAAACAGACCTAAATGGCACCTGAAACACATTCAGTAAACGTGCCCAGCCCGAGAGGCCCAAAACTAAGATAAATTCCCCTGAACACGAAGTCCAGTAAACGCCAAACACACCTAAATGGCACCTGAAACACATTCAGTAAACGTGCCCGGCCCGAGAGGCCCAAACTAGAATAAATTTTCCTGAACACGAAGTCCAGTAAACGCCAAACATACCTAAAAGGCACCTGGAACACATTCAGTAAACGTGCCCGGCCCGAGAGGCCCAAAGAAACATTCTTCGCCGAACACCGAGTTCAGCAGTGACCAAAACAAGCATACAGATATAGCGAAGTGGTGAACCGAAATATAGTAAAGCAACTAACATGACCCAAGACCAAAGTGCGACTATAAACAAGATGAATAAGGGATATTTACCTCTAAATTCACAGCTTGCTGCGGTTGCGCTTGCTGAGCTGGTTGTTGTGGCTGTTGAGGTTGTGCCGGAGCCGGAGCCAGTGGAGCCGGTGGAGCTGGTGGGGCCGGCGGACGTGGAACTTGAGCCATAAACGAGAGAACAGTAAACGAACCGGCTTCGAACTGGCGGCCGTGAGTTTACGGGAAAACAGGAGGACACGAGGTGGAACAACGCATATTTATACTCTTGAATATATTAACCAGAGCGAGTCACATACTTTCCGTTACATTCCAGCGCTTAATCAGCTCCCGTTGGGAACATTGGCCAGTCTGAATAGATGATTGTAACCATCTTGGGGCCTCTTACTTAACGCGCGTTCGTGGAATCACTGTTAAATATTTATCTAAGAAAATTAAAATCACCGCATCGGTAACACAACGCAGGCGAATGGATTGTACTTTATGTGAGGGTCAGGGCATGGCTTCAAGACCGTCGAGTTTTAAGTATATCCAAAATAAGAAACGTTCATCAGTATTTATTTAACCGGTCATCAGTCAACATTAGATCATTTTCAGTACTTGATATTAGCACTATAGTATAAAAAACGATTTCCTTTGTCCTAAACAGGGTATGTGTTTGAGGTTAGTTTGGTCCTAAACAGGGTTAGGGTTTCGGACTTTCAGCGGCACCCCTATACCCAAACATGGGTTAAGTACCCTCCCCCCGGTTCACTAACACCGGGACGAAGACTTTGGAATGATTGTAACAGACCCAATAATTGTAATTGTGTCTATCATCCAAGGCCAAGGACATATTTTTTTGGTAAAATCCATCCTTACTTTAGCCTCTATTAAAAATTCATAGGGACGAACACGAAAATATAACACAAGCGGTGAAGCCGCTGCAACTGTTTCTCACATAGCCTCATTTTTATACCTCACCTTTAGTAAACTGGGTAAACAGCCGGCCGAGTCATCCCCGCGCTCTTGCACGGCTTGTTCTTTGAAGGCCAAGGTTCAAGCACGACAAAATTCCACACTGATGACGTTTATACAATCACATCTTTATAAGGTTTCCGATTGGTTGTCGGTTGCGTGAGTAAGATGAAAGGCTTTTGTTCGGGAATAAGAACAGCAAATGAATATGCTATACATGACATACATTGAAATCAGATTACATGAGGTGAGGCCTTCCAGGGGTAAAAAAGACATGCGACACGGTCTGAAAACTGGCGACATGGGGATTTCTAAACGGCGTCAAGTGACATGATTATGCTCCTAAAATACGACAGCGACAAAATAAACAGTGAAAAACGACGGTCACATTGGAAAGTTGTGCTTTCTACCAATAGTAATTAAAAAACTAATAAATATACGACAACAGTTTAGCAAGAAAGTGACTCAGAATACAGGAAATTGCATTTCTGAGGGCTCAGATTTTCAACATTTTCACGCGAGAACCTACCCTCAAAGCCCCCTAGCAGCGTTCGGCCTTCGCCGCTCACAAATTTTTGTCTACTGATCACCATGAAAGTCCGGTTATAGCTAGTCTTGTAGCAAAACAGTTTCTCGCCAAAACAACTGACGGGTACAGTTACGTACACTACACAAAACGACAGCGACATTTACAGCTGTAGCATGTAGGTTTGGTGACATCATTCTTCAGAAGCAAGCGACCTCGCGACACAGCTACCCCCTCCCCCTCACTTGGAAGGCCTCTGAGGTGCTCTCGAAAGCAGCAAATAGATATATTGAAGCACGCGAAATAAAACCTTTGAATCGTGCATAAGTTCTTTGCTAAAGGCCTCGATAAAAATCACATTACTACAAAGTAGATAGGCAAAAACACGATCCCTGTTCCAGCTGTACTTAAAAAAATATTAGGTTATAGTTCAAGGGACAAACAAATTAGATC
The DNA here is from genome assembly GCA_947652115.1 of Blastomussa wellsi. Lineage (NCBI taxonomy): Eukaryota > Metazoa > Cnidaria > Anthozoa > Scleractinia > Plerogyridae > Blastomussa > Blastomussa wellsi. Next base: position 20,792,183 of record OX393568.1, on the reverse strand, counting down.
AGGTGAAATTCGAATAAGCTGATGACATTCGGAATTGATATTTCCATGGATGTAAGTAATATATGACGGGGCATTAGAATTTTCGGTTTTCGGTTTTGACTAGGTTTTGGATCGTTTTTTTTTTTTCGGCTTTTGCACTGAAAACGTCAGTTTTTAGGTTTTGGTGACTGTCACGGATTGTGGTTTTTCTCGTTTTTAGCATTTTGTTTTCTGTTTTCGGCAAAAAATAAAGGCGGCTTTTCGGATTTGGTATTCGATGAGATTTTCGGTTTTTTAATTATGGAATCCGTGATTACCTCTGCGTAGGTGGTCGCCCGTCTTTTTTGAGTAACGCCTGGGACTTAGACCTTGTATGAACTGAGAAGCACTGAGTGCCCGCAGGGCCGGTTGCGAAACGTACTACTAAGATCAGAAGCAATTGTGGACTGTGTCGCTTTTAAGGCAAAGGTGGAGAGAATTTCAGAAAGAACAACAAGTTTAGATGCAAAGTGAAAAAAAGAAGAGAGAAGCCTGCAGCAGCGCAGAAGTTCACTTGACTAATACACCTATCAATGTTAAGCCCGAGTAAGGGGAGGGGAGTCGGGCATAGGTTGGGGATTTTGCCCCATGGCAACCATCTAAGGGGGCGGCCATGTCAAAATTCCCGATCAAAATCCCCACCCTGGGGGCAAACCTAACAGTCAAAATCCCGTGAAAGGAATGCCCCATTGATAGCTAAGAGAAGCCTGCAGCAGCGCAGAAGTTCACTTGACTAATACACCTATCAATGTTAAGCCCGAGTAAGGGGAGGGGAGTCGGGCATAGGTTGGGGATTTTGCCCCATGGCAACCATCTAAGGGGGCGGCCATGTCAAAATTCCCGATCAAAATCCCCACCCTGGGGGCAAACCTAACAGTCAAAATCCCGTGAAAGGAATGCCCCATTGATAGCTACTTGTCATAGAGATTTGAGCGAATACTTATTTTTCTAAATCTTTTTATGCTAAAACTGAAATCTGAACATTTCATTTAGACCATAACGAATAGCAGGTTGTACGAAAAGGGGGCAGATCGTTGCCGCGTTGTTCCGTTCAATTCTAAATGATCCTGAATGGAAGGCGTGGTCGACAAAGCGGGTCACCTCGCAGCTCTTGCAAGGTCTCACCTGATTGGAGACCACCCTTCAGGTGAGACAAAAGAACAAACAATGGACCCTAGCCCAAACAATTAGGCTGCAACACTATCCCTGCCACTGAAATTTAGGAGCTGCGAGGCTACCGACAAAACGAACAAGAGAAAATATTTCTTCGTAAAAAATTTTTATAACCGAAATAATTGCGGAGCTATATATAATAATATATATTTATAAATAACTGAGATACTACGCGCGTTTTCATTGGTTGATAGTTGTGTTTAGATGCGAGTATGTAAACACGGTTGTGACGTGTTAGTTTTTTTTTGTTTAAGAAACATTTATAAAAGCAGCAGAATTCTAGAAACGTATGCAAACCCTCGAATGCGTCTCGGGTTTGCATGATTGTCTCGAATTCTCCCCCAAACCCCCTTGTGTTTAGATGAGGCGATGTAAACACGGAAAACCGGTCCTCTGTTGCATAAATATCAATTTTTCAAGCCAAAGGAGCGAGAGTTATCATTGTCTAGGGCTGGCCAAGATGAGCTGAAATAGCTGGTGAAGTAAAAGCGAGCTCAGAGCCGATCTAGTTCAGTGAAATAAAGGATAAAAGCGTAAGCGAACGGGCAATTTTTTGCCAGGGGGACGGTGAACCAATTGCCCAAAAAATACTCCCATTGAAACGAGTGCCGGAACCTATCATTTTTTCTCTTATTTTTCTGCTTTTAAAATTGTGTACGATGAATGATTAATATGAAAACGTTTTAGTAATTATGACGGGCAAATGATTTGATTATACACTCATTATAATATTAAAAATTTTGTAAAAAGAGAATCAAATTATTCAGTCGCACGATTTTAACACATCTCACAAACAAGAGAAACAAGTCTAAACAAAAACGTGTTAAGCTCCACTCTGCAACACTGCACTCCAAGACATATGTTGAGAGATTTATCCAACTGTGCTATTGTGCTTGCATTTATGATCGGCCGTGACAGAGTGAATTATCATAGGCGTGAACGGAGTTTAATAAGCGTATGGCAAAATATTCGACGTTTTGGTGACGAGTTATTTTTTCTTCTATACTCGAGTTCAGAATTTTTCTACCACACGTTGCTTAAATACCAATAAGGAGAACTCAGCATTAATTTCTCAAGCCGGTGTGGAGCAACGATGAAACCGAATAATGTGACTTCAATATAATTTTTCATCCCAGCACTCGCGAATCGCACAAGCACCCCGTAATTCTATACAGCTTCATACTGTGGTGATCGAGCTATAGAGATTAGCAGATGCTCGATTGAAGTTTTTAAATTCTGACGATGACGATGACGATGACGATTCATTGAAGAAAAGGTTTGAAGTTTGACGCGAGGAGCTCGATTAAATCCCGTGTTGTAAATTTAAAACTCGGCTTAACCAAAAACCAACTAAAAATTGAAATGACGGCGCTGCGTTCCTGAAAGGCACCATTTGGGAGGTTCAGTAAAGAATGTATATGTATGTATTAATGCTACATATCGTAAATTCAGAATTTAAAGGAAACTGTGGGGCTCTGCTTTTAGGCTTGCCTTAATCTAAGCAGTAATGGTGTGGCAAAAACAATGATCGCAAACAACAAATTTAAGCTCACTATAATCGACAACTTATATTTGTTGATTGAATAGAATGTATACTCGCCTTGTGGACAGTTTCGAGCCATTTTAAATATTCCACTGTGTATTCATCCTCCCCTGGTTCTAACGGTTGCCGTGCAACAATTCCTATTTGAGGAAAACTTCAAACTTTTTTGTTTTACTGCAAAATGATATTGAGCCGATCATGGAAAGGACGGCCCTTTGCTGGGGTTAGGGGTGGGGGGTCAGAAATACTCCTTTTCATTTCATGCTAAGAAACCGGGAGAGTGTGCTTCGAACTCGTGGGTCCGACTAATCCAATACACAGACCTTCAATCAGCCAATCAGAATTTTCATCTCCCACGTAGTCAAGTCACTGATGACCTACGATACCGTTTGTGAATAAAAGAAACAATATGGGTATTGGTTTTGTTGCCTCCTAACTAAAAAATGTGAGATATACGAAAGAAGAGGTTTATTTGCGAGGAAAAAATTCTTCTTCGCCGAGATTAGAGCGATTTTCTGTTGACTGTCGTAAAACCAGGACCATACCTGTCACTCTGGCCGTGCCAGTCACAAAGGAGGAAAAAGGTAAGGTAAAGCTTTTATTTAAGTATCAAGCTAAAATAGCAGTAGTAAAACCACTGAATGGGGACACTAAATGGGAAATCCAATGATCCAATCAAATCTCGAGGGGAAACGAATTTCCCCGTAGACTCTGTGACCCTCTTCCGCAGTATGATTTTATTCTGTCGACGCTCAGACTATGCATAGTTTTTCGTTCTTTTTCGTCTTAAAAAAGTTGTAAGACTTAGAATTTTAGTTGAAGAAGAAGGGAGTCACAGAGTCTACGGGGGAATTCGCTACCCAATCTCGAGGCAGATGTGTGTGACCGGCACCGCGACGAAGCGCGGGAAATTTTGTTTGAGCAAGTCGAGCAAGTCACGATTGGTTTTGTTTTTGGTCATGATCGGTGGGGAAAGTTGCGTGAGATGCTCTAACTCGATAACTAAGCGTAATAATACATATATCTCATTAGCAGTTTTGTTCTGTAGTATCGATGAGTATTTTTACGAGTAGTGCCTTATCATTGACAAGCCCGAAGGGCGAGTCAAAATGCAAGCAACGAGTAAAACTTCTCAGAGATACTACACATCAAAACGTAAACGTCTAAGGTCATTCCCCTTTTTTTCGTTTATTATCAAATGCGTTTCCTCATTTTGGGTCGGTTGATCGGAAAAGAAAATAAGCCCAAAAAAAAAATGGAGAGGAGGCCCGGTACCTCAGCATGATATCCGTGGAGCTCGGAAACGTGGCTACAAAGCAAGTCAACATGCGGCAATGGAGGAAGGTTTAATAATTAACTCAAACGGGAGTGACTGTTCTATGTAGTTAAAGTAAAAACTAAAAATCTGTTGCCTCTGTTTCAGATTAAAGTGACAATTGTTTGAAATTAAATGTCATTGACTTCATTGCCTTCAAGTGCATATGACATGAAAATATTTTCTTCTTATTTGAAAGGCCTTTCAAAATTCAGAAGAATGGCATTTTTCTTTTTGAAATATCTTTTTTCGTTTTAGAGATACTGACATTTTTCTATTATGCAAATTAGATCAGTGATGATGTCAGCTGGTTTGAATGGTAAAATACTGAATAAGCAATATCTCTAAAACTGTTGATACGGTGTTCTTGAAACTTGGCACAACAAATGTGCATCACAAAAGAAACAAAATGATACCCTTAGTGCTGTTGCCATGACATCAGTTTTGCAGCTAGTACTGTCATAATAAAAACTGAAATTCCTAGTTTTTGCTTAAACCATGTTTCATCTACCGCAGCCAATCCAATGATGGGAGTTGAGACAATATGGGAACTATGTCTGCTCCAAATAGGACCCTTTGTCTCACTTTAGACGTTGCAAATGATTTGGTTTTTTGACAGAGAGAGCCTGGAGCTGAAAGAGTTGCTATGGGAACAATTCAAAGGGTGCCTTTTCTTTCTGTCTTTCTTTCTTTCTTTACAAAGGGGTAAATTAGACCAAAATTGGAATAGATATAGACAAAAAAATTGTTAGTCCATTTTGGACTGTGAAACCAGTTCGTAGAATATTGCTATTGAAGAGCTGGAGAGGAGAGGAGAGGATTTCCTTTTCGCGGGAAAAAGCATAACAATATGACGCTATCCTGTTGTCACGTTGCCCATATATGGTCATTATACTCTCAATATACGTCAACTGCAGCTGACAGATATTCTGCGGTATACGTCAAGTAACGATAATTCGGTGGAAGACTCGCAAAGCGCCACATAACGGCAACTTTTCTAGCTGTAAAATGCTCATCGTTGACAATTGGTTGAATAATAAAACAATTATCCTACTCAATCTTGCGAAATGTCGCCTGATTTTAGCCAACACGGCCTACGGCCTCGTCGGCTAAGTATCAGGCGATATTCCGTGCGATTTCGCAAGATAATTGTTAATTACCTGATTGTATTATTTTTTAGGATTTATACAAATTCAAAATTAATATCTAACAGTCTAAGATGGACACTTTGTTGAGTCAAGAAATTTTGCAAGTCAAAACGAAAAGTCATGCAAATGGGAGTGTATTTGCCTAAAATGATAATGAACAATATCTATACTTTTAGACATTACTGAAACTACTTACTCCAGGGTCCTCCAAGTAAATATTTTAAAGCTCAGATATAAGTTCTAAATAATTTCCGCAGTAAATGCTTGTTATTTTATCTTCCACATGCTGGGTGAAGATCAAATAAAAACTTAGCTATTGTTCGATCAAATATGGCCATCGTTTTACAAAAGCACTGACTGGTAAAGCGATTTTACTCTCTCTTCGCAGAAACAAAAATAACGGGACCGGGTAAATGTGTTATGTCAACGACCCGCAAACCCTATTTTTGTATTTAAGCCTTAACAAAGGTGGTCAAAATTCTGAAGAAATTTGTGTAGAAATGACCAGAAACACATTGACGTCTTAATTAAGTCGAATACCGTAGTTTTCGCTCTAGTGAGTTAGCACATTTCAGCGAAGACGCAGTTTACGGATCTGTGATCTTCAACCCCGTTGCCCTCTTAACAGGTCTCAAACAAAGAGACTCCACCCGGTTTTATATTTTCAACACAAGGGGATCAATGAATTTGAAAGTTGTTTTTACGGGTGGCTTGGCGCGCTAATTGATTCGAGGGAAACGCAACAGGTGTGACATCGATCCAGAGCTGGTGGCAGAAATTATAGTCACATGACCGATGGTCGGACCGGTTATTGTGTTTTCGACATGAATAAGAGATAAGATTCATCTCCGACTTGCTGTTTTTGTTCTACCAGGGCCTGTCCTGTTCTTTATAAAATTCACTTAGATTACTCTAATTTGGATTGGTAGCTTGAGAAAACAGCTCGGAATTTTAACGTCTCTGCAATTCAAAGTTGTGTCATGGGGATTTGATCGCCGCACAAGAATTCAACGAAGAAAGACAAATTTATGGGATAATGCCTGGACAGCAGAGACTTCCTTGTTGAATTCTACGTTATTCACTTGTCCCGATCGTTTGTGTATTTTATCATAAATCAAGAAATATAGTTAGGTAAGTGCTCTTCCCTAAATTTGATACTATTCCCATTATATAGAGTTTCAGAATTCAGTTAGAAGATGTTCTAAAATTCGCTCTGCTTGAAAGGCGCACATATACCAAGTCATTATTTTGTCAGACGATTAACTTGTTTTTGACAGGTGAGGCTCGTAAGAAAGTTACGGCCTTTATAGTAGCTTTTCACAGTCCAACACGTTCCCATTAAACTCAAAAAATCTTCTCCAATAAAAAGAAAAACTTTCATTTTCCTTGTCAAGTAAAAATTGCCATCGTAAGGAGCGTTTGCTTCCGTGATCTAAAATAGGATTACAACCAGTTGGCACAGCAGGAGAAGGCCTTTAAAATTCTCTTTTAAACTTCTCAGCACTCAAATATCTAAGATTAACAAGGGAATTTTAAGGCTATTGAAATACTGTCACAAGAGTAAAGCACTTTCATACCAGATTTATTAAAACATTACAAATTAAACAACTTTAAAGTGATATTTCTGCCACTCGAAAGCATCACGCCCCTTTTACAATTTTTCATAATTCGGAACTGGGGTCAATAAATTGTTTCAACTTACAAGATTGGAAAGGTTAGTTTTGAATAAGGCCAAGTATGCTAGAAAAATTACCTTGTAAATTTTTGAAAGGCGCTATTTATTTTATGTCTAACTAATATATAGTTTTACATTTCTTAATTTTACTAGAGCTTATCTGCGGCAAGCGCGTATACCAGAGCCCAAATGAGACTTTTTGCGTTAGGAATATTTCTTTTGTTAACCTGGAGGGCAGAATCATCGGGAAGTAAGTGTTTAATTTAACGTCCCTCCGTCGTATAAATCTCATATCTCACTTTATTTACAAATATAACCCACCCTATTGCTGGTTTTACACAAAGTTGTGTTATATTTCTCATCTAATTTTCTACGATTCTCGAAGGAGTATCTTTTCATGTCGACATTTGAAACTTAATTAAATTAAATGAAACAACTATAAAACAAAAGGGGAAATGAGTGGAACAGTTTGGCTAACGGACAGAAATATGTTTGAAATGCATAACTAATGTAATTTTGCTAATTTATTGAGAGAACCGGTCAGAAGTGTGGAAATCTCTTGTGTCTTTAAACTGTGGAGTTATTGCATGTTGAAATAACACTAAAAGAAAAAGATTTTTAACGTCACTTGATCACCAGACTGAGATATTCTCTATCATAGGCGTACAGGCACCTTCGGGCTTGGGGCTGTAACTTCCCTGCCAGAAAAAATTACATAATTTCGCGAATGCGTTAGCATTGAACCTGTATATAACCACCCCAAAATTGCAACTATTGTTGCCCTAATCCTGAGCGTTTTGCTCGACAAAATGTCGAAAATTTTCGAAACTGGGGGCCCCGGCGACGGCTCGTACGCCTATGTTCTCTATTTATTCAATGTTTTAAAATTGCAAGAAAGAAATAATTAAATTTTTCCAAGAACTGATGAAATATAAATTCTCCTGACGGATTGCTACACTGTTGTTATCATGACAACTATTAGGATATCGAGTGTCATCAAGACACTTCTTCTAATTGATGATCTCCCCCCTATTCTCGATATCTGTGTGCTTGACAATGTAGCGATATTTCGATTATATAAACGTCGTCGTTTTTATTTTACGCCTAGAAAAAAGAACACACCATAGATCCCATTCTCGCTCGCATGTCCGTCGCTCCGTACATGGTGACCAAGGAAAAACCAAAGACTCTCCTAAACGCCTTTATGAGATGTTGATGAGGAAAAACATATTAACAAGAAGACGAAGAGAGCTTATGGCAGGTCCACGTAAGTAATTTAAATGAAAGCGGGATTGACAACTCCCTTCAAGGCTCATACGGGCGATTCACTGATGCATAGACCCTATACAAATATGGCGGCCGCTATTTTTTGGCACCGAAAATAAACATTTGTCAAGAGAATTAATTACTTTCCCTCCCTTAAAGATTAAGTCAAATTAAATCGATATATGGAGATTTGAGGCTATACTTCTAACCAATGGAATAGGACCATTTATATTGCCAAAAAAATGAAAGCGAGGCTAGGCGGGCCAGAGTAGCTTTTTCCATACAAATCTCTTAAATTTAAATCAGATACAATTTTGCAGGAATTTAACCAAAAACACTGAAACTTCTCAGAGTCGTATATTATGCCATTTACTTCCAAGTGTCGCAATCGGAATCTTAACAAACTTGACCAGACTACAAACAACAATGGCAGCCATTTTTGCATAGGGTCTATACGATTCACAAAATGTTTATGGGATTATCTTTTTTCAGTTTGCTCATCTTAATACGAGACTTTAGAAAAACCTTTCCTATCCTCAGAACCTCAGGGATATTATCCATCAAAATATGTTGCAAATTCCTTATCAACTGGCCTGGCCTGGTCTGTCAATGGGGAGTGAAAAATTCAATTTGTCATTCTCTGTTTCAGAAGGTTTTGGTAAAGCTTGCGGAGGATCATGATAAACTTTACGAAAACGACCCCGCTATTAGTTTACAAAGGATAGCTAGCGCTTCGTCACTTCGTCTTCTGAAATCAAGAATTGCTAAATAGAAACAAAATATCTTCGTTTCCTGCTATCCGGCCCAGGGAATAAAGAGCTTTGTTTTATTGATTTTCATTGAAGCCACAACAGCCCAGGTGGAATTAAAATTCAGGAAGACATGGCTCGACCAGATGTCCAACAAGGCCAGCTCGCAGTACAAGCTTATGGACGGAAATATTGTTGACGCGGTAAGTCCCTTGTTGTTTTTCTCTAGGCTAAAAATTGTCAAAAAGTATGAAGAAATAATAAAACAATTTGAAAACAAGAACTTTAAGCCATTCCATTCTGTTAGCCGTCCTGGCTTCTACCTATTTTTCGAGTCTGGTGATTACCGGGGTTTATCTGATCTTTTCGATCCCGTCCGAAACTGAGAATATTTAGCAATGATAATGAAACTTAAAGGGGAAAAAAACGTCCAAAAATCTACCTTGTAAGATAGGTGACGTGGGACGATGGCGTCATATCATGCGGTAATTACGTCATTATGTCCAAACAGCCCCAATTTGGATACGCCATCTTTGATTTTTTTTTTACTTTTCCGAAACGTTCGAAAACCGCCAAAAGCTACCTTAAACCATTCTCTATTTATTTATTTATGACGTTTAGAAATTATGCTTCCATGTCATTCATCAAGCGGAAACAAGTATTAAAATCATTTTATATCGTGTTGAACGTTTTTCATTATGGGAATTATATCTCTGGAAGTCGATTCAGAAGTATCCATGATCACTTATAACCGCGATAGCCACGCAGGGTAGAGGACCGGGTTGTTTAATAATCAATTAACATAATCCAGGATTAAAATTTGTTCGAGGGTTCAATTTCTCTTGTGTTGCTTATGGTTGATGTTGAGTTTGCGATTCGTCGAAAGCAAACCTTAAGGACAGAAAATATAAACAGGCAACCTCACTGAAATTGAAATCAAAATTCCTTCTAAGGTGCGTTCCATTAGGATGATTCGGATCAGGGTCAGTGATCCAAGATCACTTGGATCATGGTTCCTCAAGGAATCAGTGAACCACTCTTGGAAAGGATTCACCGGTTCCTAATCGAGCATCATAATCCACGTGACCTTGACATGATCCTGATCGGGATCACTCCAAAGGAACACACCCTAACTTAATCCTAGATTAGCGTGCTTTGAGCAACCCGGCTCATATCTATCATGAACGTTAACCCATAATTAAACGTTATCGAGGCTTTATAAATCTCCCTCATATTAAAGTCTCTTCTTGATCTTGATTAATTTTATCGTGTTTTGAACAACAGGGCAGATGGATAGAAAATACTAGTTTTCGAGTGGAATAATTTTTAGCCTTATTTTGTGTCTATTATGTTATTTTACAAATTATTTTTAGATAACAACGGAACTCATTGGGGACACAAACTACCTTAGTTCCTCGGTAATGGCTTTAAAGTAAGTAATTAAAAATGAATTTATTTCTGAATCATGGGGATATTGCGCTTTCTACTGAACTTGGCTAAACTAACCTAAGCACACCGTGCCGAAGTTAACATTTCTCCGACAATATTGTCACAAAACGTCAATATTTGGTTTTAAACGTTACCTAAAGCAATCAACAGACATGAACAAAACTGCAACAAATGTGCTTCGTGCTTTTGTGAAACGTAATCACAAACTTAGAATGAATAACATATACCGTCTGAAGCTATATTCTTGAGCTTTTTTTTTTCATTAATTTGTGAAGCTACGTACTCTCATTTCATAATCGTTGCAACTTAAAGTGCTACTCGATGAAAAATGTTGTTCTTGTTTTCTTTCAATTCCGATTTTATATTTGGCAAGAATGCGCCATGCTAATTATTGTGCCGCAATTTTCAAAATAAGTCCGTTTTTTTGAATGACAATTAATTTCTTGCTTAAACTGTCTGCCATTACCAGTTTCGGCTTCAGTCGAATTGCATTGAGAGAGCTGGATCGAGAGAGAAAATGACGTCATCTACTCACTAAATTGGTATGCAGAACAGTAACTTGCTTTAAAAGCTGGTGGGTAATAGACGTTATTTTCTCTCTCGATTCAGTTCTCTCAATCCACCTCGACTGGGGGTTTGAAAATTGAGGCGCAGTAATTGGCATGGTGCATTCATACCAAATAAAAAATAGGAATTGAAACAAGAACCGCATGTTTTCATCGTAGTAGCACTTTGTCGCCGGTTAAGTGGTATAAGAAGCTTTAAATGTCCCCCCTATTCCTGGTCACCGGCACTGTTTGTAACACTGACGTACCATACTTGTAGATCAGAGGATGAAACCCTGTTGTGTGATATCGATCTACTGAGCAATACTTTGACGTGATACTATCAGATTATCCATACCAAATTTTACCTCGTTTGCTTTCCTTCCTATCTCTCAGAAATTCCCAAGGGCCTAACTCAAGCGTGCTTGCAGACATCGAGCTGCAGTTTGTATCGGACGAGCTGGATCCGATCAAACATCTCCGAGCTATAGTGTCAAATGGACACATCTCCGGGATGATGGTGTACCCAGATTACTTCGTTGTTTTGGGAGGTAAAATTGACTTGCCCGTTATTGCATTTTAGGATCAAAAGAAAACCAAGTCGTCAGATTCCAAAATTTGGCTATTTTCTGACCGCAACTCAACTCTCTGATCTGGCCTCGTCGAATTAGAATCTTCTTTCACTTTTTTGAGGAGGGGGCGGGGGGCGTGGGATGGGGGATGTGAGATGTTTCAGGGGGAGAGGCAGCTATCATCTCTTGGTGCCCTCAGTTAGTTCCTGCTGATGAAGGTCTAAGTCCTTTAAAACCTTGCCAAATATCTCGTTTGGTTTCGGCTCACTATAAGCTTCATTTATTTGAAAGGGGTAACCTTGGATAACCAACAAAACGGGTTCCCTTAGATAGCCAGCAAGATGCTTTGAATCAGGGTTTCGGTTATCTCTATTCTCGGGCAGATCGTCGACGAATATTTTTGAGTAGAGTCCACTCCCAACGAAAAGCTGATGACAATGTGGGACGTACGGTCTAAAGAAGTTAACCCCGTATTTATCAAAAAAGGAAAATTCACTTTGACTCTGATTTTTTTGCGAGGATAGCTAAATAACGTAACTCAGAGCCATGGTGGCAAGTGACAGAAGGGAAATTTTAGAATGCTCGCGCTAATCAATTTCACCTCTTAACGTTGATGATTATTACAGACAACAAGAAACCAAGTGTAGCAGACCAACACAACAACAATTCACCATCTGCTCCCACTTTCCCAGCTAACTTTGCGACCCTTAGTAAGTACAACCAGTGGTCAGCATTGTTTGCTTTTAGGGGGCTTGAAAAATCACTGTTTTATGAGCCATATTTGTTGTTTATGAACGAGACTGGTAAATGATATTTTTATATATTTTTGGGGGAATTTTCTGGTACAATGTTTTATTAGTTCAGAAATCGGTTTAAAGAAATCACACAAAACAACTTGCTAAGTTAGGATGCAGTATTAAGGCAACCACATGCCACACCAAATCCAAACATGACTGTCTCAAGCGACTTTTCCACGCTTACATTTATTCGCTTCATTTTCTGATTGTCACTGATTAGGGACTTTCAGATCGAAGCACGAGATTGAGCAAGAGTGCGGCTTTTTAAACCAAGTGCTTAGCTTTCGATTATCACATTTCACACCAATTTCTTAGCAACAGCCTTCTTTTCACACCTGCTTAGCAACATACAGCGATTAATTGGGGCTCTGGGAACTTTATATGGATTGAAATTCGAAAGCCTCACTGGAATTCGATCTCGTACTCGTGTTCCGATCTGGAGGTTCCTAACTGTTGTTTGTTAGCTTTTTCATCTCCGCTGCTAACATATTTTAACTGATTTTGTTTCAGTAAAAGATTTTCCTTACGATGTGAAAATCCAAGTGCCTTGGCATTCCTTCCTAAGCGATATAAACAATTCTGAAACGAAGAAAATTGCTTCCTCCATTGAGGACTCTGTGAGTATCCTCAATATGTAGTGGAACATATTAGGCTTTAACAAACCTCTATATCATGATGTCCTCGATGCAACGGACGATATATTCTTCATTCCAGTAGTTAAAAGTAAAATATACATGTATGAAAAAGATGAAATGAAACCATGTTATAGCGAACATATTTGTCAATCCCTTGTTCCTTTGTTATATCGAGGTTACAGAGAAGAGGTTCTGTACATCAAGTTGTAGAGCGTTTTGATATGACGTCACGACAGCTATACTGTTGTTCCAAATCAATAAAAATGGCGGCCATGTTGGTGTCCCAAACCAATCCTCCGGGAATTGAACTCTATTTTTATGCAAACATTGACTTTTGTTTGAGCAATCCAATATGGCCGCTTGTCACTCACGTGACGCGCGACCTGATTACTGAAACAAAGGACAACGTTTGCAAAACAATAAAGTTCAATAGGCCATTTACGAGTTCCCTTGAGCCTCTATTTCAAAGGAGTCTAAGTGCGAAAGTTTTTTGATGGTAATTAGTTTTGCTTTCCATATGAATGAAACTCATTTTCATTACAAAGACTTTGCAGTTAGACTCGCCTTGAAATAGAGGCTCAAGCGAACTCGGAAATGGCCTATTCCCGGAGGATTAGATTTGGTACAGTACCAGCATGGCTGCTGTAAGTTTGTTCATTTTAAAACACCAACATGGCTACCATGAGTTGCACTAGTCGAAATATTGGCCTATTAAAAGCGCCCTTTGCCGTAGTGCCAGCCTTGCAGTTTAAATTGTTTGCTACCATGACGTCATATAGAAACACTCCTTTTATAGACTAAAGGAAATCAAGCATCGTTGGTTGGCTGTGTGCAGTTATGCCATTTACTAATGGAGGTCTTCATTTTTATCACAAAGACCAGAATCGAATATTACAACTATTTGTTTACTTTTGTCTTAGCTGAGAAAGGTCTTCGCTGGCGATCCAACCTTTATTGACGTTAAAGTCATCGGCTTCAAGTAAGTCCTAAATTTGTTTATTGATTTAGTGAAACTTACCTGAATTATTCATGTTATCTTGATCATGCGCAAATATGGCCTTGATTGATCCCCGGGGAGACTCGCATATGAAAGGGCTGGGATTTTCGTCTGACATTTTGAATTAAACCCCTAAAGGAGACCGAGCTGGGCGTGGCCCAAGCTTGACCCCTGAAAGAGACCATGAAAACTTTGATTATATGAATCGAGTAAATAAAACGAATTTAAAATATTCAGCATATCAAATATATATTTCTATATCCCTTTGTGTGCAACTCTAACAAAGACCTTCATGACTAAATATAATGGCGTTTTGCCCAGAACACCCTAAGTGACCCCAAAATCCGAAATTCACACCCCTAAGCTAAACGACGAGCATCCCTGCCCCCTCCGTATGTCCCACTCCGGGTGATTAACATATGAAGTACAGTTGTAACCAAAAACATGAAGCTTTAAGCTGTTTGCTTTATCAAATATTCACGAAAGTTGATTATAATTTAAATCTGAGCATTTTTCATGTCTTATCACAGTGAGGATCCTGACGGCAATCCGCATGCGCGCATTGTACTCCGATTTAAATCGAATGGAACCGACCCTGAGGAGCTGCTAAAGAATTTGGTTACCGGCGGTCATTTAGGAGATGTGCCGATTTTTAACGATTACCTGAGTAAGTTCATTATAAACGTAAAGCCTTTGAAGTCCAAGTGGGTCATAGCTCACGGTTGCTTTCTATCAGGTTGCTCAAGCAATTAACTGGTGCCCATTTATAATGCTTGGTGGAGAGAGCCACTCTGAGAGTAAAGTGTTTTGCCCGAGAACACAACGCAATGATCCCTGCCGGATCGTACGACTAGGAGTACAGCGCACAAGCCATTAGACTACCGCACAACAGTTCATCGAACTGGCGCTAATTGTTGTTTTTATTATCATTTTAATAAATCAGTTTTATCTCAAGTCAAATTACAATAACTTTGGAATTACTAATCGCTGTAGCTCATCGTAGAATTCATTTTCACCAACGTTCTGTTTTCCCACCAATGGCGAGACGTCTTGTATTGGTTTATAGCTGGTCAATATCCGTAGTTATTTTGTAGTAGTAACATTATTTCTGGCCTGATGTATCTACAGTGTATAAATAATAAAGATGATGAGTCACCCAGCACTTGGAATAATAACTCAATGATGATCATCACCATACGCTTACTAACTAACTGTTACTAACTGTGATTATTAGATGGTCAGATGGCCCCAGCTCAAAATCCTGTGGCTCCACAGCCGGACGCAGTACCTATACAGAACAATACAGCCCCTGCTCCGGTTGCTCCATCCGCCCCTGTTCCGGCTCCTGCCGTACCAGCGCCAATGGCCCCTGTTTCGAATGTCACCGTGGCAGAGCCCACCGCCGTTCCTTTCGCTCCTGCTGCTAGCCAACCCACCGTGCCCCAAGCACAACCTTCTACAGTACCAACCAATGCTCCGATTCAATATGTACAGCCCGGAGAATGTGAGTACTACTATTAATAATAATTTAGCCTGAAACTAGTTGCAGTTAAGTTCCAATTGAAAATGTGTGAAACGTTAGTGACTGTACCCTTTGTTTCTACCTGAGGCTTTTCTTTCCAGCTTGCCGGGTCCGATCAAAGGCTGTCACCAGTTTAATGGGGCAAGCCTACTAAACCTCTGAAAGTAGACTGAGAGTGTATCCGAGTTATGGCACCCAGATGACCTGGCGGTTATATAAAATGAAGAAGTTTTTTGTATATTTTAAGCAAAAATTTGGCATAAACCACAGGTTTTCTATTGATTCCCTTATTGATCTTCCATCAGAAACGATAGAGGCACAATAGAAATTATGAAGACCTCTACAAAACTAAATGAAAATGATGTGATTTCTTCTATGTGGGGCAAATTTCCGTGAATATGTAACTAGGCAATGCCATAAGTGGATATCTTTTTATGTTAACACAGCTTTAAATGGAACCGTGAGGTTGAACGAGTCCTGGTACGACTACATGGGAAATACGCAAAGTTCAACATTCAAGATATTGGCAGACGATATTGATCAAGCGGTGAGCCTATCTAAATATAAAAGTTTTAGACAGGATTAGTCATCTGGTTAAAGGACAGTTCGAGGGAAGGATGGCTGGACATCGTGTTTCATTGATTGATGGATTGATTGATTGATTGATTGGTTGGTTGGTTGGTTGGTTGGTTGGTTGGTTGGTTGGTTGGTTGATTGATTGATTGATTGATTGATTCAATTTTCAACTAATGCTAAGAATTAATTGTCTGGCATCATTTTTTAACTGCATCCTATTTATTCATTTTTGGTACTGTGTAGATAAGAAATGCGTATGAGACTTACAATTATACCGTCACATCTAAAGTAACAGGGCTAAGGTAAGGCCATGATTGCTATTCAATTTCGCGGCACAATTTGCTGGCACTCACTTCATATAATTGCTACCACAATTTTTCAGCGAGACCCCTGATAAACAAGTGCTGGCATCATTTACAATCAACTTTCCTCCCGGAGAGACCCCGACTCTTGTACCTCTTCAGCAGATTGTTCTGGCGGGACTTCTAGGTGGAATTCCTGTATTCCGTGACTCTGTCCAGCAAGCAGGTTTGTTTATTTATCAACAAGGTACACTGCTGTACTACTAGAAGCATTTTCATTTGGCTTACACAACGATTGCTTCATTTTCAGGTTACCCTGCTGCTCCAACGTCTTCCCCTCCTGCTTATTTTCCAACAAATGCTTCAACAGGTATGTAATAGAATGACTTACTCTAATGAGTTATTACTTCATCTTAAATCTCTTTTACCAAATCTGACAACCATCAGAATCTGACGTTTGACTCGATATACATGGTGCTGACGAACAACTAGAGCTTGGTCAAACCCCCATAAAATATACTTCTTTTTTTTCGAGTAAAGCCGGAACCAGATTGCTGGGACCAACAACCTCCCTCCCCCTCCCCCCACCACCATCCCATCGCGATTTGGTTACTTTATCCGCTTCATTGTTCTCTGATGCTTGCGTGGGCGGAGAGGCCTGTGAGGACAAAGAGTCTGTCGCGCTCAAAGACACAACATAGTTACTTTGCCCCATCCCATTCTCTTAGCTTACATTTAACTTTATTTTCTTTCAAATCCTCCAGTCCAGTCTAACGTCTCCATGGCGCCTGTCTATACAGTTCCCGCGTTTAATTACACTGCTGCCCAGGCCTACCCTACAGCCCCTCCTGCATACAACGCTATAGTAGCTTCACCAGCCACCGAGGTCGCGCCTACAGCAGGTGTTCTGCCTCCAACACAAGCAGCCTCAAATGCTACTGTAGCACCAGTAGTACTGCCGACCGGTTAGTTTTGGTTTTATTTATTTCTGTTCTTCCGCTTCGTGAGCGAGCTTGTTGAAGTGCTACAATGGAAGGGGGACGCTTAGTATTAGAACTGTAATCATAAGATCTCGCAATGAAGAGATGCTGAATGAGAGTTTTCTGAAATTCTAATCGACTGTCATAAATTAGTCGAATAATAATTGACTGATTTATCGCGTACTACAAAATACAGAATGGTGAAACGGCCTCGGCTAAAAGAAAGGATCGCGTTTGAAGGGAGGAGAAGGAACTGGTCGGCAGTCACTTTCTCCCCCGCCTTCCGTGTCCTCCGTCTTCCTGTTTTCTCTTCGCGCGCCAGAGAGCCTGCTTACAGGATCAGAAACGCGGTGTGAGAAGAAGTTTATGATTTGTTAAATAAAGTTCCTGTCTTTCTGTCTGAGCCATCGGCTTCGCCGCTCAGCTCTTCATTTTCCAAGCATTTTCGCGAATTTCTTATTTCAGCTTTGAAGTAAGGAACAGAAAAAGGCTTTAAAAACCGTAGTTTTTACCAATATCTTTTTTTAAAAGCCAAAACCCACTCATCTTATTACTCGTTTGATTTCAGGAACTTTGGAACAGAATAATACGGTCGCCTCGATATCTGATCAGTATGGTAAGTATTCGCAATTTCTCTCCCATTCAATTAAAAATTAAGCGTGTAATAGACCAAGAACTAAAGCGATAAATTGAGTCAATGTAAAAATTTTTCAGCTTGCAGTTTTTTTCTTTTTTCGCCAAGCTACATGTTCTTAGGAACTTCAAAATCATTTCCTCTCGAGGAAGGCAGAGAGAACTATGAAAATCGTCAAGTGATGGGATGTTTTCGTGATTAACTATCAAATTCTTAGACCTAATATTATAAGAAAGGTGTGGCAACGCGTAAGAGCAAATGAGAACCGAGGCCCGTACAGGGCTGGGTTTTTAAACCAGCTCGTCAGATTTTGCCAATGTGCAACCAGCTCAACCTGAATGGCCACCTAATAATGTTTATTTCTTTTGTAACTCAGGACAAGTTTCTAACGTTCCAACACCACCTGCTGGTCTGGATAAACTTTCTACACCGCCCGGTTACACGGGAGGGCTCATTCCTTTACCAGAAGGTATGAAATAAAGTAACGTTTGATACCTTAATGCCTCTTCTTTTCATATCGGTAATTCTGCGTTGAAGTTTACATTTGAAGCTCACTGGATACTTTCTGTTCGATGTACCTCAAATGTAGTGCGTTAATTGGTATTCAAACTCTTTGAAATTACCCCGCAGTTCCGGAGTAGCACTAAAGTTTTCTATTCTTTTAAGACTGAGTTTTATGGAATTTTATATTTATTTTCCGCACTGTACTTTTGAGCCAATCAAAACATCAACAATCGCAAATGTCAAAAATTAATCACAAACTTTAACAAGTGGCAATGGTACGATGCCTTGTTGTTGTTATCGTCGTCCTCGTCGTCGTCGTTGATGTTGTTTTGGTCTTACCATCGTTCCAGCCGATTGCAAATGGCAACCAAATCAATTGCTAATCAATAAATGGTTGATGTTAACCAATCACTTTTCAGGAATTCCTAAATCATGCGCAGAAATCCGCTCTTCTGGAATTGGAACCCAGGACGGCGAGTACGTGATTCAAGCGCGGCCAAACTGTCACTTGAACATCATCTGTCAGAACATGGATGAGCCCAGCCCCATAGAGTTCCTTGGTGGCCCTCAGCAGAGATACTGGCTTTACTGGCATTATGCAATCCTTATAAGGCTGTCAGCTTACGATAAACAGCACGTGGACAAGAGAGCATGCCTCGAAAACACGGGTATGTTCTGTCTTAAGGCGAGCGAAGCGGAACTCGTATTTATTGCGTCTTTTTGCAACAACGCTAAGTTAAAACGATAGAACATTCCTAAAACAAGAAGAAAACAACCGATATACTCTTATTTAGTAGCTACCTTGCGATTAGAAATCTAACTCGGCTAACTCCTCCCTCCTTTTTCTACCCTCCCCTCCCTCTTATATCAATCTGCCCTATTCTAATGAGCCTTTAATTTAATGTATATAAGTGCTCAGGGTACCAAGTCTTTCATTTTCTGATAAAAAATGCAATGACAAAGTTCTATTTAGAATTTTAGCTTTTTTCAAGTGTATTGAAAAGATAGAACAAAGTCCTTTCTTCAGAAAACAAGAACCCTAGCTTAACTTTTTACCTTTTTAACTTTTTTTTAAATTCGCATCCGGAGGCGATAAGCACCTCGCACATTGAGCCAGATATAGCTATTGAGAAAGATTTCAAAGCAAACGGCTATGTTACTTTTTTTTAACAGCGGATGGTCGCCAGTTTATCACCAAGGTGATGGACGCGGGAGTGAGGCAGGGAAACCCCCTTGTTCACTGGAAGACTAATATCAAACACATGATCAACAATTTCATTGGCAAGATGAAGAAAAAGAGAGACCTGCAAGATGTCACTTTGAGTACTAAAGCTATGAAGATTTACAAAAGGTGAGGTGAGATCAACGACTGATTTTGAATTAGCCTTATCCAGGCTCGGGAGGTGTACGGGAGACGGGATTCCCAAGGTTGTGGGGCGGGAGCCGGGAGTAAAATGTACGGGAAGTGGGAAATTCAGATCACCCTGTATTCTTCTCCACTTCCCCCCCCCCCCCCCCCGCCTATTACCCCCCTCCCCCCACACTCATGCAACGTTCCAATGTAGTCAGAACTTCAAATTAAGTGGCTAATAATCTTGTTTTTAACTCCTAGGTTTGCACCATAAAAGAGGATTGTCAACAAAACATGATTTTAAAATTGCTTTTTTTTTTCATCACAGCCGGAATTGTTCTTCTGATAACTTAAAGGCCATTTCCAGTCCGTACTGCGCAATCTCTGCCTGCAATGTTTATCAAACCTCACACGATGAAATGTAAACAAGCCAAAATGAAAATTATGGGTACAAACTTACCTTTTTCTTTATTATTAACATCCGATGTCCTTGCAAAACAATAAGAGTAGACGAACGTCGACGATATTCTAAACCGACGTTTCAGCTCATCGAGAGCTCCGAAACGAAACGACTTGTAATGGCGGACTCAAGAACTTCATGTACACAGTTACCGAAGTGTAAATCTCGAGAATGCGCAATACGGACTGGAGCTAGCGTTTTCACCAAGATACTCAGTTGAGGTTTTCATCACTTCAAAAGAAAGCTATTTTAAATAAAGTAGATAATTATTTATTTTGAGTTTATTGATTTTCAATAGAGCATTTCATTCCTTGAAAGAGTGAAGATTTCTCGTCTCTGCTAATGTAGCCTGCAAAGCAGGCGGTTTTTGTGGGGGAATGCTTCGAAAACGGCGATCACGAAAGACCGGCCACCAGCGCGCGAACACTGGGGAGAGGAAAAAAGAGAGGGGTAGGGGGTAGGGTGGAGGTTATTTGGTCTTTCGTTATCGCCGTTTTCGAAGCATTCCCCCCACAAAAACCGCCTGCTTTGCAGGCTACTGCTAATGCAATCGATTATTTTTTCTAAAAAAATGCCAGTGTTTCAGTTTAATCACCAAAATATCATGACTTCAAGCGCGAGTATCAGACATCCATTCAAAATTTCAAGAAACTAGAAATCTTTTGTCACAAATATTAAGAACGGCGTGATTCCGGCTACCAAATTAAACACTAGCTTAAGAAACTTAAAAAGGAATAATTCCAAATTTGTACTGAATGCTTCAAGGAATTTTCGCATAATTTCGTGGCAATGTTTGACCCAACACTACACGCAACTTTGAAGTCTTTAGAAATTGCAGGTATACAGTAACTTTGAAGAGTTAGAGCAGATATTTTTATTTCTTGAAATTGATTGCTAGTGGATCGATTTAATGGATGGCTCGTTGAAGTGAAGAATTCCATAAATGCATTTGCCGATCACGTTCAAAAGTTTCTATTTTTTTTTTTTTCTGTTACGCCGGTCACGTATTTCCATTGTTATTTCTTGAAAAAAAAATGCAAATCTGCAAGAAAATACGTACAACGAAAATACGTACAACGAGCTAATATATAAAATGGGATGTGAAGAAAAATTATATCCTAGATTTTGTTGTGATTGTGCTGTCAATGTTTCAAGGGACCAAAAAGAAGAAGAGAAAGTATCTAACAAAGTCTTACTGGCTTGTCGATGATGTCTTTTTTTCTAATTTTGTTCTTCAAGAAGTCAAATGGATGTTAAGGTAGCCGGCCGCTATAAGTGAAGCGAACTGTTTTTTCCATTATAAACAACACTTGGAATCAGAGCAAGCAGAGCGTTGTTTACCAATAAGGCAAAAAAATTAAAGGTTTATTTTGTCTAGAATGCTGTGTTTTGTCTTTTTATAAGCTCGGTGTATTAACCGTGTAGGGTGGGGGTTTCAGACCCACACCCACACTATACTGCAAACTCCGCAATATTAACAAAAGCGAAGCTCTTTAAGAAAAAAAATAAATTTTAAACAGCTCATCACTTCTGGAGAAGAAAAAAGTAAGGCAAAGGGTTATTCACGGCATGTTTCATTACACAGAAGGCGTCTTCGTGTTATCATATTTGTTTGGAGCAGGGTTGGCGCGGTGGTCAATGTGTCCCGGGTTCGATTCCCCGACCCGGCGTCATATGTGGGTTGAGTTTGTTGTTGGTTCTCGTCCTTCCTCCGAGGGGTTTTCTCCGGGTACTCAGGTTTTCCTTCCTCCGCAAAAACCAACATTTCTAAATTCCAGTTCGAACCGGAAACAGTAGATGAAGCGCTACTCGGTACTCGGTACCACTGCAAATTCCATTATTATTGTCATTATCATCATCATATATTATATCGTTCCACATACATTACATACATTATATCGTTCCACATACATTACATACATTATATCGTTCCACATACATTACACCATTATATCGTTCCACATACATTACATACATTATATCGTTCCACATACATTACATACATTATATCGTTGCACATGGCTCTGTCGAGATTGAGAACACCCAATATAGCTGAAAACAAACATTCAGCTATTTTGGGTGTTCTTAGTCCAAAACAGAACAGCGGGCGGTCTTTGTTTGGTCATCTCGTAATTATTTCAATTTTTATCATAAATTAAGCATTAGCAAGTAATAAGAAGCATAAGTCAACGCGCACATTACACAACAAAACTGCACACAAATGAACAAGGGAATGATAGTCAGTAAAACGTCTTTTAATTTGTAGACTGCTAGCAGTCTCTTTGTAGACAGTCGCGAGGGCGCGCGAAATAGGCGAGCGAAAGCGTAAAACTGGAGCCGCTGGGCACTCTCGGCTATTTCGCGCGCGATCGCGACTATCTAGAAAGGGACATCACTGCTAGCAGTCTATTTAACTTGTCCATTCCGGGGGATACTCTCCTATATAGGCTATGCGGGACATGCCTCTGGATACAAAGGGTATGGTTTTTGGCCTCTCAGCGCGCCCTAAATGTAATTTCAAGCCTGTCTTTCCTAATCACGTCTGAACACGTCCTATGTAGAGTGTGGTTTCAAGACGTTCCAGGGTTTAAAATCCACATCTGTCAACATTAATTTTCAAGACTTTCTAGATATTAGCGCTGCACCTGGTATAAAAAGGGTTGTCCTTTGTCCAAAACGGGTAGGTGGTTAACGTTATTTTCGTCCTAAAGGTCAGGGTTTCAAATCCCCAGCGGCACCCCTGAGGGGCAAATATGGGCCATGTACTCCCCCGGGTGGTTCATTGCAGTTGTATTTATATAGTATTATAGTAAGTTGTATTATTGTATTATAGTTTTATTGTTACAGTATTAATCATAACCCTTACAATTTCCTCACAACTGATTGGTGCATAAACTGCTGTATTTTGCATTAATTAATCTGCAAATTGTAATCGGGCAGTGTAATCGGACAGTTGGCTGTAATCGGACACCTGTAATCGGACAGTTGCATAAGCCAATCATTTTAATTGCTGCCAGCTAAATCCACCACTCACCACATTGATTACAATCACTATAGCAACAAAAACTTACCCTTCCCAGCTGGGGCTTTTCCAAAATGACTCAAGTTATTCTCTGTATATTTTTCGGAAATTGTAATTATCATATTTTAAGAATTGCTATTACTTTTCTTCAAGGAAAACTTTTTGTTTTTCGGAAATTGTAATGGTTATGATTAATTGATAACAGGACATCGTGTTGTCCAATTCTGTCTGCAATCATACTCGTGATTAACAAATCGGACTCCCGCTTCGCGGTCGTCCGATTTTGTTAATCAGTCGTATGATTACAGGCCGAATTGGGTTTCACTCAGTCCTATTACCATTATTAATTAGAGCTTAATAGTTTGTTGCTCTTTTGTGGCGATCTAATATCAAACTTGAATAAAGCATTTTTTCTCTCTGATGACTTGACACAGTCTCGTCCCCAACTCGTTCCCCGTCTTTTAGCCAACGGGGCTTTGGGCACAAGAAACGAAGGGCTCTGGGACAAAGGAGTTTGAATTATTCGAAAGCTTTTGATTTCACTCACCTATTTGATTTATATTTATATTTTTTACCTGCCCACATTAGCAAACAGCGCAGTGAAACATACATCCCCAGCGAATTCTGTCGAAAAACGCTCCTTTGTTGAACATTGCTTAAAATAAATGAAAATTTGCGGGTAGCGTAAAAAGTTAAACCACCTTTTCTATGTTGGCGGTTCCATTAGACGCAAAAACTTCCTTTCAATTAATCTGGATAAGTCTTTCACGACACAAACAAACTATCAACTCATTCACCCGGATTAAAAAAAAAAAGAAAACCGTCAATTTGTTTGATAGACGTACAGCCATCTACTGCAGTGTCGCTATGACTAAAACTAAAACAAAAAAAATCATTCGCAAAATTCACTTCATTTTAAGCTGTATTCATTTTGTTGAAAATATATGTAGTCTTAACTAAATTAATGTTAACAGCCATAATGTAAAATCTCAAAAAAATCGGGCTCTCAACTATTTATACGTTTTCCCTGTGAAGCACCTACACGTTAGAAAAGCTTATATATATACCGGCTGTGTAGGCGATGAGAATGTATATTATACGTTCTATTATACTTACCTTTCTTATTTTGGCTGAAACAGTTCCTTGGCGAACAGAAACACAAATCGTTTTTGTGCTAAAATCTTCAACAAGAAGCTCGACAATAAGTGCTACCTCGGCATTGTTGAGTGACTATGGATGTTTGCGCTAAAGGCTTTCTGCTTTCAACGCAAAAATTCGGCCAATTAAAAGTACGTAAACACCACTCAACTACTTAAAGCTGCATTCACTCCGGTCGGCTTGTATATCAATGGATTAAACCACGGCAATTAAAGGACAATTAATCTGCAACTCTGAAAGGGGATACTAAAAAACGCTTAGATAAATTACTCACCGTTTTAGTAGGCTTTTCGTGTTTTTTACAAAAACGCTGTGCTCAAGAACATTCCTTTTCTATAGCGTGAATCAATTTGGCATGAATAACCTTAACTCGCAAAGAGAAGTTTAATGGAGAGTTTTTAAAATCAAATGGACCTTTTATTCCTGTGTATACACGGCTAGTACTTTACGCTTTTAGCACTTTCAAGTCCGCAAACAAAGACGTGTGATGTCCATTTAACATTACACGCGTTTTAAGCTTTCTCATGAATTCCTTTTATAAAGAGCCCATCCTTCGGCCATTAGAACTTCTTGCGCTTAATGCATCTCTCAGCGAAGATATAGGTTGCTTTCATTTTGAAGTGTAAAGCTTTTAACCTGGAGTCCGTTTATTTGCTTGGGTGAATCTGTCGGAAAAAAAGATGATTTACGACCTGTGGAATATTTAACAACGGGAAAGAAGAAAACTGTAAAGTGCGTTAAAAGCGAAGGAAAAAATACAGAAATCCGGTGTTTTCCTTTGACTTGATTAATGGTTTTCAGCCGTAACGCTATTGAATTTCCAAGATTAGCGAAATTCTACTAACAAAATCTCATTCATTACATTTTCCATCTGGCAGGTGCACAGAACAAATTCATTCGTCAATATTGTTTTGATGCTCAGAAATTTTCAGAACTGAAAAATGAATGAGCGGTGATCGGTTCGGAGAAAATTAGTAATGTGACCGGCGGAACACTTTTCGATATTTTTCTCCATAACTTAGGCCTTATATTATTGTCTCGAACAGCTTATATACTAACCTGCTTTCTATTAAACAATTAGACTACTCGCCCTCGTTTTTTTACGAGGCGCAGTCGACCGAGTTGACAATCGTTTATAGAAAACGAGGACGAGTAGACTACATTCATATACTGCTATTTAAAGAATTGCATTCCAAAAGCTAACATTTTAACACGTTTCTTTGAAGAGATCAAGAAATATTTTAATTTGCCTTCAAAGGGCAATTCGCGCGCGATCGTTTTCTAACGCGAACAGAAAACAGTGGGGAACCAATCAGATTCACGGATTTCCAATAGAACACAGAATCAGATGAGTTTCCACTAATCGGTGGCAAAACACGATTTTTCTTGATTTTGTGCATAAAGTTGCAGGTTTTGGACTTTGTTCAATTTGGAATTTCCACTAAAATAATTAGACTGCTCGCCCTCACTACACAGTAGTGCCTCGATGACTAGGAGCCGCGGGGGTGGGGTCGAGGGGGGCTGCAGCCCCCAGTTGTCAACATTTTTCGGGCAACGGTAGTTGGAAGAAAACAAACAAAAAACCTACAGTCTGTATCAAGCTGGTGTTCAGACGAAATGGTAGATTGCTTAGTCGGATTTTTCATTACGTGCTCCTTGCCATGGCAACAACCTATGACGAGCGTGCAAGCTTTTGTCGGCGGGCTATTTTTGAATTGTAAAAGTTTCAATAGAGTGTTTTCACATGACGCCACGGTGGCCATATTGGTGTATTCAGCAATCCAATATGGCCGCTCGTCACGTGTGTGAAAATACTCTATAAGAGTGTGAATGCACCATTTTACAATTATGTGAAATGTAACCAGGCCTCTGTATGAGAGCGAGGTCTGGAGTGACCTTGTCACGATAAAGACCAGAAACTAGTTAGCATAAGAACACAAGGATTTACATATCAAAAGAAAGAGGGTTTGCATCAACACAAGGTCACCTTCAGCCTCGTTTCCAGCCAAAGACTTAGCTAAGCACAGAACTATATAATTTGGTTTTATCAACTGGGTTGATAATGTCAATTGGCCACCGTAAAGAGATTCAATTGCTGACGTTTCGAGCGTTAGCCCTTCGTCGGAACGAATCAAGGAATTGTGGGTCGTGTGTTTTTTATATACAGAAAGATGGAGCTTCGCTATTGGCTGGTGCCTGGTAACGTGTAAACAACGGAATAAATTAGTTGAATGAAAAGCGTTCGTTGATACCGTGAGGATTAAGAGTGCCGATTTGAAAAATAAATTTTTGTTCTAGAGTTTTACGGCTTTCTGCGTAAAGCATAAGCAGTTTTAGCTGTCAACCGTCAAATGGCTTGAAATGTTTACAGTCAAACGTCAACAAAAATATTTTTGAAGGTCCACGGTATCCCCCCATTGAGACCGTCTTAGTTCTCAGCCAGGCTAGCTATTGGGATTTGTTTACCCTTGTTCAAGGTGCCTAGTATGGCTTTTGCATGTTTCTTCTCAGGTCCGGTCCCAGTTGTCAGTAAATAAATATTTGATGTTGCATCCACGTATAGAGAAGAACCCGTACGTTATGTGTCAAAAGACCACCTTTTGAATAAAGGGATCTCTCTTTTCTTTGTAGAAGTTAACCAGTTATTGCTTCCACTGGAAATGCCTTATAAGAAAATTACAAACAAAAATAGAAAGTGGATGAAAAGATTTCACGTTTCAATAAAATGCGTCAGTTTGATTTACATTTCTGCTCAGTCACAGGCTTTGTTTGCATCGATTCAAACCCACCCCGTAAATACGACCAAGCTTTTAAAAGCTATTAACGGACTTATACAGTACGTACTAGAATTTGTGTACAGCCTATTTCAGTGAGTAATTTTTGTAATGAATAGACGGGATTGATTTTCTGGTGGGCGTATGCTTGAGTGGGCTATTTATCTGTAGCTTGTCGAATTTGTCAATTGATTTTGGTTGTTGTTGTTGTTTTTCTGTTTTTCGGTATTGTCCATGCAAAGATATTTCACTTTTTTGGGTTGCTGAAATCACCATTCTAGAAATTCGATTGAAACTAGAATATCGTTCAGTAGGAGAAAAGTGTACATACTGCGGGATGCCTGGCTGAACTTACCCCGTGAAGCAGAGAATAGCGAGATCCAACTTTCATTTCTTTTCAAGGCCGTTGTGGATCTGCATATATGGGAAAATGGTTGGTTCTATAATATCGAGAAAAACTGTTACAATACTTAGTCGAAATTTCAATACATAAATTGCAATTCATAGGTATAGAATTAAAATAAAGAAAACAGAAAAGTATATTTTTCATGCAGGAAACAGAAAATTGAAAGGCAAAAAAATTGAAAGTTTTTCCAAAGAGTACAATGTGGTACAAAATTCAAGATATTACATTTAACTTACCTACCGTAAGCCGTACTGCTGCGATATTCAGATGCATATATATGGTTCCATCAGGTCCAGCTTTTGTATACTGTTAGTTATCTTCCTAGCAGGTCCGATATCAATCGCAATCAACCGCTAAAATTTACAGAAATTATTACCAATTCAAATTTAACTAAGCTTGATCGTAGAAACAACGTCGTTTTGCCATAAGGCAAGATAAATAAAAGCCACTTTCTATTTTAATTGATGAAACAAAATAACATGAAAAAATTAATATGTGTCACACAGTTCAGCTTAGTTTAAATGTACTGAGTCTTCTCTCAGTCAAGATACAAAGATCTGTCAAAAAATCTTCTTCAATTAACAAATTAAAGGAATAACGAGTGCTCTTTTAGATGTTTTCAAAGTTATTGTGAAAATTTTGGTAGCCGAGTGCAGAAAATGATTTCATTTATGATTCCTTTTGCTTATCTCATTTTCTTTCAGTGATTCCAAAAAAATTAATAATCACTTTATCTAACAATACGAATAAGCTGCATGTCTCGAAAAACAGAGCACAAGCCCATTTCAACTCGCCTTTATCTGCAACTGTTTTACCTGTTAGCTTTAATCCGATCATAAACATACCATAGAAATAACAAAAAGAATGGAATTTCACCTCGCGTGCTGATAGTAACATGTCCTGAATAAATTTTTCAGTCGAAGGCATCAAAGTCATTTTTTTTTCTCGACTTTTTTTTTTTGGTTCCATTTTGACATTAATTTTTCAACTAGCTAGAAACCAAGTTAGTCTGGGAGGCGGACAACTACAAAGTCGCCACGAGTTGTTAAACTGCACATGTGGTTCTTTTCGCTTTGATAAGCTGACAGGTTCGGAAAAACCGCAATAGAAAGATGCCAAAAGTTGTCATGTGCTTTTGTCCCATTGAAAATTGAGGAACTTTAGACAAGCCGATTATGTATGCAGTGACATTGTTTCAAAAAACTAATTCTTAAGGCTGCCGAAAATTTTTGTTTCTTAGTTTTAATAAGATCGTATTTTCGGTTTTTAGATCAATTTCAATTTTTTTAATTGTTAGCTTTAAAATCCTTTTCTGTAATATAAGTTTTAACTTTAATAACAGAATCAATTTTAATTAATAATTGAGACTGAAGGTAAGATATCAGTTATCGAAAGCTTCGCTATCTGTTCCTTTCAAATATCAGGCCGTTTAGCGACTTAGAAATTTAAACATTTTTATATTAATCGCTAGCTAAGCATTAATTTTATCGCTATTGAGATATCAGGCTTTTTCGTTGTTGATGAAATGATGAAGAACTGGGAGAATCGTGGGAGGAACGTTAAATCTAAATTTCTGTCAAAATACCCTCCTTTTAGTACGTGTGAAGCAGAATGCGATAAGGAGAAGCCGGAGTTTCAGGTCAATTGAGTTTTGTTGTTTGAGTTTTGTTCAATCACGGTAGAAATTATTTTAATCTGCATTGTTAAATAAAATATGTATGTATGTATCACGTCCGTTTTACTTAGAACTGATGGGCAGGGGTAACAAAACGTGCGTGAGGCCTGGCAAGGAAGGAATCGAAGCGCACGGGGTATACTGTCCACCATTTCCCCCCCCCCCCCCCTCCAACGTCGCCCGCACTCCCTTAGTATAGTTACCTTTTCTCCCCTTCCTCTAGCTTTCTTGTCTTTTCTCCACTGAAGGAGCCTCTGTCATGCCTGCAACGGAGGAGAGGGAGCTGTCTGTCTCTCGAAAGCTTGCAGTTCTACTGGTAGCAGTTGTTATTATTTTAGGGGCTATGGGTATTATTCCTGTTGTTTGTTTTATTCTTTTCACGAAGGGTATCGAACACCTTACGAGAGCTGCTACCTGATTAGTTGAGTTTTATTTTTTGTTGTTTTTCTTGTTGTTGTTCGCATTTTTTTCCTTTTTGTTTCTGCTTTTTTGACTCTCCAGGAAAAGACAATAAACTAACTCTGACTTATCCTATCTTTCCTTTTGTTTACGGTTCCTCGACATTGTGAATAATTTGAACCCCAGGCAAT
Source organism: Blastomussa wellsi (assembly GCA_947652115.1). Taxonomy (NCBI): domain Eukaryota; kingdom Metazoa; phylum Cnidaria; class Anthozoa; order Scleractinia; family Plerogyridae; genus Blastomussa; species Blastomussa wellsi. Next base: position 20,762,347 of record OX393568.1, on the reverse strand, counting down.
AAATGTGGAGGAAAGCCTCTTGAATCACAACTGGTATCGCGTCTGAGGTATAAAGTAAAGAAGAAAAATAAATATATTGCATGTTGTAATAATAACAGTTGTAATTTTCCAGGAAAAAAAGAAAAAATAATTGTGATACTGTTTGAATGGTTGAACTTTCCTTAAATCGATGATATAATTTGGTTTTACCAACTGGGTTGATAATGTGAATTACCCAGCGTAAAGAGATTCCAGAGCTGACGTTTCGAGCGTTAGCTCTTCGTCGGAGGGAATCAAGGAATTGTGGGCCGTGTGTTGTTTATATACAGAAAGATGGAGCTACGCTATTGGTTGGTGCCTGGTAACATGAAAACAACGGATAAAATAGTTGAATGAAAAGCGTTCGTTGATACCGTGAGGATTAAGAGTGCCGATTTGAAAAATAAATTTTTGTTCTAGAGTTTTGCGGCTTTCAGTGCGTCCTTGGTGAAGGGAAAGGCCGCAGACTGCCATATGATGAAGTTTTCTTCAAATAATTACGTCATTGATATGCAAAGTATTGGCAGATAATATCTTCACGTTATATTTATTGTTGTCGTGGCTCTCAGAATCCGTTCATACCTTTTATACACATAACATTCTCCCTTGGTTACTCAGTTTCTATAACACCTTCGAGCATAGATACTCAAGAAAAGATCGAAGCAACTCTTACAGCAGGTTTTCGAAGTTCTTAAAGGCCTCAGTTAGCTTCAGGCATCTGGAAACGTAGAAGAGTTTTGTACCAATTGAATACGATGTCTAGGAAAAGACTTGTCAGGCAAAAGATCCTGTCGTTATTTAAAAAGAAAATATAGCCGGCTAAGGAAACCACAACACTCAACCAAAATCTCAGAAGAGATTAGTGTGAATCTCGTAGCACTGGTTTACTTGCTAGCGCAGAAGGAATTCTTTACTCGCTGTATATGCCATAATTTAACCATTCACTCACCTATCGGCTTGTTCAATAACAACTGTTTGTGGTATCAGTCAGTCATCCTTGGGTGAAAGTGCAGTGGACAAAAAGCTAGTCCTGTCCTAGTAAACTGTTTGTTCGGTAAAACGAAACAACCGATGACCAAGTCGGGTTCACAGAGAGTGAAGAATTTTCAAGGAAGCCTCTTGTATCTCACGGTTAACAAATTAATTTTATCACTGTCAACGACAAAATTGGCACAAAAGGTCCAGATGTTTTGATCATAATGGACAAAAAAAAATTTATATGCGAAAAGGCTGTCAAGTTGAATACTTTGGCAAACACTTTCTGCAATTACCTTTTTTCAAGGTGCCTCTTATGATAAAATGATTAACTGGTGGTAAAAATTTTTACTTTGTGTCTTACAGCTTAATTAATAGAATGACACACCTAAATTTGAATTTGAAATATCTTCCACCACTCGAAGGCTAGACAAATTTCGTATCTCCGCGTGGCCATGTAATATCCTCTATATATCTTTTGTGCGGAACCTCTTTGCAGCTATGGTCTCCTGAATGACAGCTGTCGTGTGCTCAGTCGTACATCTTTCCTCTAGATAATAACATCTGCATCATTGTGTCAAAACAAACGTTGACATTTCTAGACAATTTGTTTTTAAATTTATTATTTGTAGGTGGGATTTTAAGCCTATTCGGAAGCCTATTTCCAGCTAAAGATAATAATAATAATAATAATAATAATAATAATAATAATAATAATAATAATAATAATAACAGTACCAATACTCAGTAACGACAATGACAACGTAACGATAACGATAACGATAACGAAAACGATAACGGTGACGTTTACGATGACGATGACGATAAAAAATTTATAACGATAATAATAATAATAACCAGATTTCAGCGTTAGTCAAGTTTTTTCCTAATATAAACCGCCAATTTCATTTAAAATTGAGTGTTTTTCTTTAGTCATAATTAACAATTATTGGATAGAGGTTTTACGTGTCAGAATGTTTTACGTCACTTTTTAGCGCCCTGCCGCAGTGCAAGCTACAATTGTAGCTGCAGTGGTGCAAATCTCTGCGGAAGCCTGAGAATGAGACGCCTGGTTGATTTCTTTCCTCCTCTTTCGAGTTCGACTCTGCATCGGCATGTCTCGTGATCGGAGAAGAAATATTTCTTGAAGGGAAGTCATGCATTTCTTGTACGTGCTCTCATCCTTTTGGTTAGCCTATGTGTTCTATATACTGTCCATTCAAGTCACACAAGCGAACTTGTTAAAGAGTGATCACAGTCTATATAACGGAACGGATGAGACACCTCTGAAATTGATGTTCAAGAAATTTGTCCAAACGCACAACAGGACATATGTGAATGATCCGTATGAATACATCAAACGGCTGGCAGTGTTCAAGGTAATGTATTGATCGTTGCTTGACCATCTTGCTGGCGAAATAGATAGTTTAGTTCCCATGCATGTGGTTTGTGTATCAACAATCAAGGCCACGGCAATGCGACGTGCGCGATCATTCGGCAAATCAAGACAGCATTCAGTTAAGCAAAAACATCAAGAATTTTGTGCGTGATACATAAAGTTTAATCATTTTTAAATAGCTTCAGGGATAATAGAAACCGAAAGTAAGCTTCAGGAAGTTTTGATGAGTTAAAAATCAGTTCAATTATTTCCAGGTACGTACATTATGAGAGATGGGGGGGGGGGGGGAGGGGGAGGGGGTGTTATGTGACCAATAAAAGAGAGTGATGCTCTGTCAGTTAAAAGCCTAGAGCTCATAATAAATGTAATAAACAGAAAATGCCAAAAATACCCAGCCCCATTAAATACAAAATAATCAAACAAATGCATGATTTTGCTAATGCTAGCTCCAGTCCCTTGTGGGGCCAATATTTGATCTTTTTGAATGTAGCGCTGGATCCAGACCTTGGGCTGGGGGTGGGGGTGAAGGCGGTTTAGAAAGAATAGGTGGAAAGTCATGTGCGACACTGAATAGGTGGACCATTATCAAAAATAAGAGGGGTGGGACCCTCCCGTAGGTCCACTGCTTACACGTACATGTAACAGTGTGCAATTTAAAATACCTCTCTGTGTAGGAAAGCCTAGCAAGACATGCCAAGTTAAATGCAAGAGAATTTGAACTTAATGGAACAGCTTTGTATGGAGTAAATCAGTTCTCTGATTGGACTCCTGAAGAATTTAGAGGTGGGTGTTTCTCTCTTTTGTTGGAAATCATATAGTCAAATGCATACTATTCATTCTCTACCAAGCACATTGATCGATACTTTTCAATTCTTGGTTTTCATGTGACCTCATAAGATTCTGAAATCAAAATTCGCTAGGCCTGCTAAATTTTCGTTGCCACTAGGTGTAAGACTAACTAAAAATATATCTTTTTTGCAAATTTTCAGCTCGATAGTGCCCTTTGTTTTGAAAACAGAGCATCTTGAATATTTGAGTTCTCGGCCGTATGTGACATCAAGCTGAGAACCGTGACAAAACTGTTTTGTTTAGAAAAAGCCTATCCTTTTTATCTTCAGATGTTTGAATATTTCAGATATATAATAAGTGGTGTTTATGTGTACATGTAAGTATAATAGCTCATGAGCCAAAAATAGTCGCTGTTATTGCACAACTGAATTCCAGATGGTTTCGAGTGCATCACGGCGGCCATATTTGTGCCCCTTGGAAGGACACAAATATGTCGTCTCCATGCTGAGCTTTGTAAATTTGTGTGGAACTATTCGGCAAATATTTCAGGCTAAAAACACAAAACAAACAACAAAACCTGTTGGCCAGATGTCCAAAAGGCTATTTTTTTTTTTTTTTTTGGGGGGGGGGGGGGGAGTGAGCACTATATTTTTATAAATAAGTAAAAAAATTATAAATTACTAATTAAAATCCTACCATGGAGATCTAGACTATAGAGTACTTCTATTGGAACAATTGATTCTCTCCCTGGGATAGGGATAATAGTTCTTTGCAGACTACCTCTTGGGACAGCTCTGTAGATGCTTCACATTAGAAACCAGGATCATCTCCAGGTGCACTGTAGGATCCACTTTGATCTAAGTGTAGTCTTGACTTGAAGCAACTAGCTAGCTTTATTAGTAAGGAAGGGCACAATGTCAGATTGCAAAACAGTCAGTACAAAATATGAACTGTGTGCTGCGGACTGAGCATTACGGGAGGAACCCTAGCGCAGTCTTGACCTGTTTCCACTATAAGGTACTTTGATACAGTTTAATTGTGTACTTAAAAATGTTATTTGACTGGTCCATAGAGGGAGTAAAAATGAGCACTGTTTCTATTTTTATTACAATGGTTCTATTTTGACACTCAGTTGACATTTATACCAATCATTAATCCATGTTTTATACCCAGTCCATAAGTTTGCAGGCCCTGTCTTGTCCCGACCGGATATGGCAGTCTGCTGCATATGTTACTTTGAACGATCAGGAGTTGTAAACGAAAAATTAAATTTAATGGTAATTAGTACTTTTCTTGACTGGTTTAGATTTTCTAAAAAGAGGAAGCCAGGAAAATGACCTTTTCACAAACAGTGTTCTGCCAACAGACTGTTGCTCATTAAAGCTAAATGCTTCTGCAGCACCACATAATCAAGACTGGTAGGAGATACAATGAGTTGCTCTACTATTAAGTGATGAATTTTACTTTATTGCCTAGTAATTGCTAAACAAATTATTATTTTGTGTCCTCAAATGAGCCTAGTTTACTAAAGGAGGAAAGAAAATGGGTACAGTATCAATCCATGCAAGGAATATGTACTTTACAACTGTCTTGTTTCATACATTTGTCACTCCATTGTGCACAAAGACATGCTTCTTAACCATGAGAGCAGCCCTAGTTAAGTTTTTGCCAGTATTGTTGTATTTGACATTGTTTTTTTAAGTGCTATGAACTGCTGTCGTACTGGCCAAACTGTTTAAAGGGGCACTGTCACGATATATTTGCCTAAAACTCTTATAAAATCATGAAATGGTCCCTAAATGTATGTAATAAGAACTTGATCAGCTCTAACTAAATGATAGTAGTTAAAGTCGCTCAACCAGCCTCTAAGCGTTCTGATTGGTCCATACAGCACACGTGACACGTCTCGACCAATCAGATTGCCGGATTTAATCCAAGATGGCCGAAATACTTTTTAATGAGCAAAAATGATTCAGTCTTACGTCATCCCTGAGGAAAACTGCTCCCCAGCCCTCTACGGAGGTTCTGGACCCGGCTAATCGATAAAAATCGATAATGGGATTACGTCATGGCTTTCCGGTCCCCCGCTCCTGAAGGGAGCGTATTATTTCCAGTCCTTTCGCTAGATGGGGCACTTCTCTTTGGAGTTAAAAATGAGGAGGAGAAACACAGATTGATTTTTTAGTGGATTTGAAATGGAAAATCATGAATAGACTGCTTAAACCTCGCTGATGAAGGATTCATCTATCCTTTTACGGCCTTGAAGACATGATGTCATGGCGCTTACAAACGTGTTTTGAATTCGAATCACGGACCTGTACACCAAGTTAATTAGGCTTTTCAAGACTTTTGAACACAAAATGGTAATGTACAATGTTGCTTCGAATTTGTATGTAAGTTTTAGAAAGATCGGTAAAGCCACTGAATTATGAATTGAATGCAAAAGCCGTGTGCTAAAATTTGAACTTTCCACTTTTAGCATGAAGCCGAGTGAAGTGTGAATAAACTAATTACGCATGCAGAATTGCACGGCTTTGAAATTTTCGATATTTTGATATTTTGAGTACATTTCGTGGGTTCATCTTCAATGACATTTAATTTTAGCCTTTTTGGAGCGAATGAAACCGATGGGATGACGTCATGGCTTTCCGGTCCCCCGCTCCTGAAGGCAGCGTATTATTTTCCAGTCCTTTCGCTAGATGGGGCACTCCTCGGGGATTGGTTACCCGCGACTCGTGTTGGGATCCCTGACCTAGCGAAAAGAGCGGAAAAGGGTATCATCGGGGTGCCACCCCGACTCATTGTCGCCGGAACTATTTACAAATGAAACGCACGGAACTATTTACAATATTTACAAATTGCAGAGCAGCTCGGCCATCTCCACATCGTGCTCGTCCAAGTCGTGCTTGTAACCGTACGGGTAGGACGTGAAGGTTTCAAAGTCGACCACCCTGTTGTCGAAGACTAGACCGTACTGTTTGGTTCGTGGGGATACTTTCAGGCGTTTCGTGGCAGGATCCCGTGTGAAAAAATGCGGGTTGGTCACCTCCACGTCTCTGCGATCTCCTTGGGGATCCGTGAGTTCCTCCAACAGGTTCCTCTTGAGTATCTCGTAGTTGAGTTGCGCGGAACCACGTACGGATTTCAGGGAGAACCCTCGCACCTTGCAACAGACTTGACCCTGGTCGGACACGAAGCCGTAGTTTTTGGGGCCACCCGACACGAACTCTGTGATGTAGTCGTCGGGTCGTCTGTGATCTTCGAGTTCGTCAGTCATGTCTCCCAGGTAGTCGCCCAAGGGAATGTCGACAAGACCCGGTTTCCACTTGTACACCACAGAGTCCGTGTCGAAGTAGATGACTTGGGTGGTGAGTTTCTCTAGGTACGAGTAAAGTTTTAAACGCGCCCAGCAGGTGGTGAAGGCGGCTACGAAGATGTTTGTCTTCCCGTTGTCGACCTGGTTGGAAGCGATGTCGGTGTATAGTACTTCCAACACTTCGTCGTTGCAGATGCGGATCTGGCTGATGTTCCACAACGGGTTGGAGACGTCCCGTCTTCGTGTTTAAGCTTTCATTTATTTAAGCGCTTTCAGTGTCGCCGGAACTATTTACAAATTGAACGCAACGATATATGAGCGAGTGCTACATACGTAGAATAAAATCACACAGAGATTTTTTCAAAATTGTTTTAATTACAATTCTCATACATGGCATTTCTAAAGTTTACAAAACGTGACAATCGCTTGCAAAATAAAAGCCCAATTCTCCTATCATACATGGCATTTCTAAACGCGACAATGCAAAATAAAAGTCTTCACGAATTTTATAGTAGCGTGTGCTACATCAACAAATCACAGATGTTGTTTTGTTTAAAAAATAAAAGTCTTCACAAATTTTATACGTTTGAGTGCTTTTTCAAGATTCTCACCTAGAAAAACGGTTGTAAAGTTCCACTCCTCAATATCGTAATATTCTCCATAAATGGAACCGCAGCAAGTCAAGAAAACTTCATACGCCATACTTACTTTTTCAGACTCAGCTTCAAAGGGTAACTGGTGGTGTGGGATGGAAAGCGAACGCCCTTCGTTCGCGCCTCTTATACTTTTCGAACGGATCGAAAGGCACCAATCACAACGAGGATCGGTGCTTGTCTCCATTGATTGACTACAAATACCCCCCCTACCCCCCCACCCCCCCACCCCCTCATTCCATGTCTAACCTTGTCTGACCTTGTCACCGATTGTCGTGAACGTGGGCAAATTCAAACTTGTCCGCTCGTCGAGTTGAACGTAGTTCGTAGTTTCATTGAAATGGAAAATCAAAAGACCTCTGGTAAAGAAGTAAGGGGAAAGAGAAGCAACTTAACAGCAGAGCAGAGGGAAGCGTTGTTTTTTCGGTACTATTTCTTCATTCTCCCTTACGAGCTGTTAGAAATGATCCGACGATACGTAGTAAGTTTTTATCGTTGTTGTTGTTGTTGTCGTCGTTTACCGTTTTGGTTTGTTTTTAATCCTCGTGTTTTGTTGTTGTTACAGAACGCTCAAAAGATCAGAGAGAGGGACGAGATGGGATGGCAGAAGATCAATGATTAAACCCTGACCCTTGTTAACAATAAAGAAAGCATACCCTATCCCGCGGCACATACCCATATAGCCCATATATGGCAGGAACACGTACCGGCACAATTTGAGGGACTGGCGAATGCTTAAAACCTTTAAAAGATTCGTAATGCCCAGACAGCCAACATATGGCCAGGTTATTGGAAGCGGAAGTTGTGACGTTTTTTATTCTTGGGACTTTTAAATTAATAAGAGGATACCCTATTTAAGGACCAAACCCGAAAAATTATATCCTTTCTCGTAACGTTTTCAGGTTGACAGACTGTTTCCTTTTCGTTTAGCGAGTTGTTTACGCACTGCAAATTGTAAAATGGCCAAATAATAAAATTCAGGTACCCTATCTAAGGATCACACCGCCAAAAGAAGCAAAAATGATACCCCATTTAAGGAACGGTAACCTCTAAAAACCACACCCTATACCGCGACACATACCTATATTGCCCATATATGGGAGTAAACACCCCACCCCCACCCTGGGCCAAAATTACGGTCGGCTAAATAAAATTAGCAAGATTTACTGAAACTTCGTGATTCTGTTTCAATAATCAATCGCCTCATCATCAATCTGCCATCTCAAATTCGTGGAGTATTAGTTGGGTATTTCTGTCAGAACCGGGTGTGTTAAATGAAAAGCAAAACCTATTAAACAGTAAAGGAAACTTTTAAGATGGCTCTCTAGTACTGATATGCCACCGTATATTATTATTGCCTTAATATCCCCCCATAACGGCTATTCGAATGACTGCTTTTGGCCATAAACCTGGATTTTATTTATCGCTGTTTTTTTTTTTATAACAAGACCTCTCCTCGATTTCCATTGTCAAGGCAAAGAAGAAACGCGGTAAAACTAAAAAAAAACAGTTTGAAAAATTCTATCTTAAGAACTTTGGAACTAGAAGTTTCGAGCATGCAGTTCTGTTCAAGGTTGACTTATTACATCAATAAGCCTGGGGAATTGAGAACATTGAGGGATACTTCAGTTAGCGGTGTTTAGACAGGTGAACTAAAAACATTTCTCGTGGCGCGATCGAAATGAAAAATTATGATGTGATGTGACGGCTTGATTTAGTTTCAAACATATATTCACACGACGGCAAGTTCCAATTGAACTACAGCCAATAGATCATACCCCATGCACCACACACGCACACTACAAAGGAGCGCGGGATACTTGTAAGTTCTCGCATGGCGCGTGGCAGATCAGAAAAGTCCATGTTCACGCATAACGACACTTTGGTGAATTTCTTTTGAATGAAAAAAAGTTTTACATCTATTCGTCTTACGACGTTCAGCGTATCATTATCCCGTAATGTTTTTATCACTTTTTTTTTTTTTCACGAATTCATATTTGCGTTTCAAAAAAATTAAAACGGCTAAATTCCTATGTAGCAATTCCATCTTTAACTGTTCTTGCAAGCAAAAAGTTAACAAATCCCGGAAGTCAGGCGAATTTTGGTTTTTGTTATCGTTCTGTGATTATTTTTAATATAGCGATCTAGCTTCATTATCCAAAGTGCCAAATAATACAGTTACTGTAATAGAAACAGTAACATAGTGTTCAGCTTTATTCTCCAAAGAAATACACACCCTTAGAACAACACACGTAGAACATACAAATCCATCTAGCTTTCGACTGTAATTTTTTACGGTATTTACGTCTTGGGAATAATAATAGCTGCAGCTGCGTCCTATACTGAAAGTCGAAAATATAGCGCCAAATTAAATATGTGATATCCCCGTCTACATAGAGACTAAAAGAACCAGTCTCCGTTAC
>OX393568.1:20629324-20752574 GCA_947652115.1 Blastomussa wellsi | reverse complement strand
ACGAGAGATATATTCTGGAGTGGTTTCTGAGTAGTTTGTCGTAACGGAGACTGGTTCTTTTAGTCTCTATGTAGACGGGGATATCACATATTTAATTTGGCGCTATATTTTCGACTTTCAGTATAGGACGCAGCTGCAGCTATTATTATTCCCAAGACGTAAATACCGTAAAAAATTACAGTCGAAAGCTAGATGGATTTGTATGTTCTACGTGTGTTGTTCTAAGGGTGTGTATTTCTTTGGAGAATAAAGCTGAACACTATGTTACTGTTTCTATTACAGTAACTGTATTATTTGGCACTTTGGATAATGAAGCTAGATCGCTATATTAAAAATAATCACAGAACGATAACAAAAACCAAAATTCGCCTGACTTCCGGGATTTGTTAACTTTTTGCTTGCAAGAACAGTTAAAGATGGAATTGCTACATAGGAATTTAGCCGTTTTAATTTTTTTGAAACGCAAATATGAATTCGTGAAAAAAAAAAAAAGTGATAAAAACATTACGGGATAATGATACGCTGAACGTCGTAAGACGAATAGATGTAAAACTTTTTTTCATTCAAAAGAAATTCACCAAAGTGTCGTTATGCGTGAACATGGACTTTTCTGATCTGCCACGCGCCATGCGAGAACTTACAAGTATCCCGCGCTCCTTTGTAGTGTGCGTGTGTGGTGCATGGGGTATGATCTATTGGCTGTAGTTCAATTGGAACTTGCCGTCGTGTGAATATATGTTTGAAACTAAATCAAGCCGTCACATCACATCATAATTTTTCATTTCGATCGCGCCACGAGAAATGTTTTTAGTTCACCTGTCTAAACACCGCTAACTGAAGTATCCCTCAATGTTCTCAATTCCCCAGGCTTATTGATGTAATAAGTCAACCTTGAACAGAACTGCATGCTCGAAACTTCTAGTTCCAAAGTTCTTAAGATAGAATTTTTCAAACTGTTTTTTTTTAGTTTTACCGCGTTTCTTCTTTGCCTTGACAATGGAAATCGAGGAGAGGTCTTGTTATAAAAAAAAAAACAGCGATAAATAAAATCCAGGTTTATGGCCAAAAGCAGTCATTCGAATAGCCGTTATGGGGGGATATTAAGGCAATAATAATATACGGTGGCATATCAGTACTAGAGAGCCATCTTAAAAGTTTCCTTTACTGTTTAATAGGTTTTGCTTTTCATTTAACACACCCGGTTCTGACAGAAATACCCAACTAATACTCCACGAATTTGAGATGGCAGATTGATGATGAGGCGATTGATTATTGAAACAGAATCACGAAGTTTCAGTAAATCTTGCTAATTTTATTTAGCCGACCGTAATTTTGGCCCAGGGTGGGGGTGGGGTGTTTACTCCCATATATGGGCAATATAGGTATGTGTCGCGGTATAGGGTGTGGTTTTTAGAGGTTACCGTTCCTTAAATGGGGTATCATTTTTGCTTCTTTTGGCGGTGTGATCCTTAGATAGGGTACCTGAATTTTATTATTTGGCCATTTTACAATTTGCAGTGCGTAAACAACTCGCTAAACGAAAAGGAAACAGTCTGTCAACCTGAAAACGTTACGAGAAAGGATATAATTTTTCGGGTTTGGTCCTTAAATAGGGTATCCTCTTATTAATTTAAAAGTCCCAAGAATAAAAAACGTCACAACTTCCGCTTCCAATAACCTGGCCATATGTTGGCTGTCTGGGCATTACGAATCTTTTAAAGGTTTTAAGCATTCGCCAGTCCCTCAAATTGTGCCGGTACGTGTTCCTGCCATATATGGGCTATATGGGTATGTGCCGCGGGATAGGGTATGCTTTCTTTATTGTTAACAAGGGTCAGGGTTTAATCATTGATCTTCTGCCATCCCATCTCGTCCCTCTCTCTGATCTTTTGAGCGTTCTGTAACAACAACAAAACACGAGGATTAAAAACAAACCAAAACGGTAAACGACGACAACAACAACAACAACGATAAAAACTTACTACGTATCGTCGGATCATTTCTAACAGCTCGTAAGGGAGAATGAAGAAATAGTACCGAAAAAACAACGCTTCCCTCTGCTCTGCTGTTAAGTTGCTTCTCTTTCCCCTTACTTCTTTACCAGAGGTCTTTTGATTTTCCATTTCAATGAAACTACGAACTACGTTCAACTCGACGAGCGGACAAGTTTGAATTTGCCCACGTTCACGACAATCGGTGACAAGGTCAGACAAGGTTAGACATGGAATGAGGGGGTGGGGGGGTGGGGGGGTAGGGGGGGTATTTGTAGTCAATCAATGGAGACAAGCACCGATCCTCGTTGTGATTGGTGCCTTTCGATCCGTTCGAAAAGTATAAGAGGCGCGAACGAAGGGCGTTCGCTTTCCATCCCACACCACCAGTTACCCTTTGAAGCTGAGTCTGAAAAAGTAAGTATGGCGTATGAAGTTTTCTTGACTTGCTGCGGTTCCATTTATGGAGAATATTACGATATTGAGGAGTGGAACTTTACAACCGTTTTTCTAGGTGAGAATCTTGAAAAAGCACTCAAACGTATAAAATTTGTGAAGACTTTTATTTTTTAAACAAAACAACATCTGTGATTTGTTGATGTAGCACACGCTACTATAAAATTCGTGAAGACTTTTATTTTGCATTGTCGCGTTTAGAAATGCCATGTATGATAGGAGAATTGGGCTTTTATTTTGCAAGCGATTGTCACGTTTTGTAAACTTTAGAAATGCCATGTATGAGAATTGTAATTAAAACAATTTTGAAAAAATCTCTGTGTGATTTTATTCTACGTATGTAGCACTCGCTCATATATCGTTGCGTTCAATTTGTAAATAGTTCCGGCGACACTGAAAGCGCTTAAATAAATGAAAGCTTAAACACGAAGACGGGACGTCTCCAACCCGTTGTGGAACATCAGCCAGATCCGCATCTGCAACGACGAAGTGTTGGAAGTACTATACACCGACATCGCTTCCAACCAGGTCGACAACGGGAAGACAAACATCTTCGTAGCCGCCTTCACCACCTGCTGGGCGCGTTTAAAACTTTACTCGTACCTAGAGAAACTCACCACCCAAGTCATCTACTTCGACACGGACTCTGTGGTGTACAAGTGGAAACCGGGTCTTGTCGACATTCCCTTGGGCGACTACCTGGGAGACATGACTGACGAACTCGAAGATCACAGACGACCCGACGACTACATCACAGAGTTCGTGTCGGGTGGCCCCAAAAACTACGGCTTCGTGTCCGACCAGGGTCAAGTCTGTTGCAAGGTGCGAGGGTTCTCCCTGAAATCCGTACGTGGTTCCGCGCAACTCAACTACGAGATACTCAAGAGGAACCTGTTGGAGGAACTCACGGATCCCCAAGGAGATCGCAGAGACGTGGAGGTGACCAACCCGCATTTTTTCACACGGGATCCTGCCACGAAACGCCTGAAAGTATCCCCACGAACCAAACAGTACGGTCTAGTCTTCGACAACAGGGTGGTCGACTTTGAAACCTTCACGTCCTACCCGTACGGTTACAAGCACGACTTGGACGAGCACGATGTGGAGATGGCCGAGCTGCTCTGCAATTTGTAAATATTGTAAATAGTTCCGTGCGTTTCATTTGTAAATAGTTCCGGCGACAATGAGTCGGGGTGGCACCCCGATGATACCCTTTTCCGCTCTTTTCGCTAGGTCAGGGATCCCAACACGAGTCGCGGGTAACCAATCCCCGAGGAGTGCCCCATCTAGCGAAAGGACTGGAAAATAATACGCTGCCTTCAGGAGCGGGGGACCGGAAAGCCATGACGTCATCCCATCGGTTTCATTCGCTCCAAAAAGGCTAAAATTAAATGTCATTGAAGATGAACCCACGAAATGTACTCAAAATATCAAAATATCGAAAATTTCAAAGCCGTGCAATTCTGCATGCGTAATTAGTTTATTCACACTTCACTCGGCTTCATGCTAAAAGTGGAAAGTTCAAATTTTAGCACACGGCTTTTGCATTCAATTCATAATTCAGTGGCTTTACCGATCTTTCTAAAACTTACATACAAATTCGAAGCAACATTGTACATTACCATTTTGTGTTCAAAAGTCTTGAAAAGCCTAATTAACTTGGTGTACAGGTCCGTGATTCGAATTCAAAACACGTTTGTAAGCGCCATGACATCATGTCTTCAAGGCCGTAAAAGGATAGATGAATCCTTCATCAGCGAGGTTTAAGCAGTCTATTCATGATTTTCCATTTCAAATCCACTAAAAAATCAATCTGTGTTTCTCCTCCTCATTTTTAACTCCAAAGAGAAGTGCCCCATCTAGCGAAAGGACTGGAAATAATACGCTCCCTTCAGGAGCGGGGGACCGGAAAGCCATGACGTAATCCCATTATCGATTTTTATCGATTAGCCGGGTCCAGAACCTCCGTAGAGGGCTGGGGAGCAGTTTTCCTCAGGGATGACGTAAGACTGAATCATTTTTGCTCATTAAAAAGTATTTCGGCCATCTTGGATTAAATCCGGCAATCTGATTGGTCGAGACGTGTCACGTGTGCTGTATGGACCAATCAGAACGCTTAGAGGCTGGTTGAGCGACTTTAACTACTAATGATTAAAAGCAATTTCTTGAAGAAAGTCCACACTGCAGCAACATTTTTGCAAAATATCAACAATTTTTGAGACAAACTCGAACCTTTGAAAAACTGACTTCCTGACGCTTTTTCAAAAATCCATCCTCACCATTGTTAGCCATTCTCACTTCCTAATGGGTTTTAATCATTTGTCGAGTACTGTTCAGCTTCCAAAGATCAATGTATGTTTTTGACATTTCCAAAATCATGCTAAAAATGGTGACAATGTCCCTTCAAGTCTTAATTCTGTGATTTGGAACACTGGTCTGATGTCTTATCTCTGTTCAATCAGTGCTGTAGCTAGCAAGTGGCATGGCGAGGCTGGTGCCTCATCTAGGTTTTATAAAGTCCAGTTTAACCTCTCCTTACGTTCACCGGCACCTGTCTAATAGGGATCCTCTCTAATATGGACAACAGACATTATATCTCAGACCCAGGGAGCAAAATACATATAACATTTTGGCTTAACATTTTTTTCAAAATTTTTATTTTCATTTTCTGTTCAGGAGAAAAGATGAAAAGGTTACAGCAGTGAATAATCAGGGAAAGGTACTAAATTAAATGTAAACCATTTAATGATTTATTAATTTTTACAGCATGTACTGAGGAACAATTAATGTAAAGTAAGTTAGAGATGTGACTGTTTAACACACAAATTATTCCTGCCTGATGTATTTTTCCGTGATTAAATAAAGACAATGATGATGATGATGCATTTTGTTTACATGCATCTATTGTTTAACAATTTCATTTGTTTTTCTTTTTTTCTTTGTGTTCATTTTCATGTCCTAATCTGTGTAATCATTGACTAGTGTGGAAGCTGTTGGTGAGTATACAAACTGTATTACATTTTTCGAAACAAATTGTAAGTGTATAAACAAAAGAAACAGGCACCAACAAAACCTGCTGACATTACAGACATACATACATACATACTTTATTGACTTTCCCCAAGGGGGCTTTTCAAAGACAATATTCAAAGACATTAACCTGAAAGGGGAGTTGTACTTGTGTAAGATCATTGATAACATTGTCAACAATAGATATAAGCTTGGTGTTGGTGTGATGGAGGTTGCTAGAGCTTAGCATAATTTGGGCATAGAGAGGTATCCATGGCAACACCAAGTGCAGCAGCCATACTACCCCATTGTTGTACCAGTATTCAGTGGTAAATGTACCTACAGTACATGTATGTGACTCAAATACAAAATAGGCTGGGAGGAGTGATAGGCTGTGAGGAATGGCGCCATAGGGAATATCTCCAGAAGCTTGTTAGGAAGGCAGAAAGATACCTTAGCATGTTGTGATATGATACAGCTAATTCCTTAATGAGTGTAAAACTTATTGAATCCCTGTAAGGGCCTGAGGCCACCCAGCAGGTCAGTCATAATTATGATATACAGCAAGCATGTTTTGAGATTAACCAGGGAACTTTATTCACATAGTGAAATAATGCTGGGGGTAACCCTGTGATGGACTAGCATCCCATCCAGGAGTGAGTAGAAATACTCCTAGTCTCTAACTGATAAGCTCCAGCCTGATGTCAGTGTTCTAACTTGTTCCTTGCATTCTCCTTTGCGCAGGGCATTCACTGCAACTGAGTGTGTTGAGAGCCAGTGGGCCATTGCTGGTAACCCTCTGACAGAACTCAGTGTTCAGGAACTGATTTCATGTTCTAGACCCAAGGGTTGTTCTGGTGGAAGTACGTTAGGAGCTTTAGATTGGCTTCAAAAGAACGTGAGTTTAAGCAGAACAATTTTTACAGCAAGTGCCTCATTACCAACATCAACTCATTGCAGATGGAAAGACCTATACCCATAAAATGTGCTTTTCTCCTCCTAGAACCATGGACCATATACTGTTTATATGCACATTTAACTGTTACTGAAAGGAGTAACAAACTTCAGCCTTTAGCAAGACAACCATATGCACACTTCCATCATAACATTTACTATAATATAACAGTATGTAGCTGTCAATATTTTCATAATTGACATTCCAGCCAACTTAATTTTCCCCTCTTTTCTACATCTACAGCAGCTTCCCACGAAAATGTAATAATTTAAAAACAAAACCACATGTTTTTGTTTAGCCTGTATAGCCATTCATTTTCTGGTGTTAAACAACAGCCAGAAATATATCTGCTTTCACAGGCTGGATGTAGTTTCAGTTTACAAAATAATTAATCATTTATAATTATTCCTACATTGCATGGATGTTGATTAGCACTTTTTCAACAATTGTGCCAGCTGTATTTGAAAGTTTGATTTCATTCTCGAAATGTCTTTTCTTTCAGCAATACACTCTTGCTCCTGCCACTGAATTCCCATATGTTGATGAGGAAACGACATGTAGAAAGAACCTTTTGTAAGTACCCAGTCACTGTGGTGTCTATTTCAAGTAGGAAGGGGGTCCAGCAGCACCTCGTTGAAGCAGCAATACCATTGGGCATAGAAACAATAGATAACAATCCTAAACAGCCTCTAGCCCTGATAACAATGAAGTCTATTGTTAAGGAAGACAAAAGAAAAACTAGGTTTATTTGAGGTCCTGGACTACCATATGAAAGGCCATACTTATAATTATATGTCACAATATTTTAGCACATTATTATACAGTCATGTAACTTATCATTGTTAGCGTGCAATCATTTCAATGATTTGTGTACAGATGCTTTTGCACGCATTGCAGGCCCATGGCACCAAGTGATAAGGCAATACATGTAGGTTATGTTGGTCATCGTGAACGTTGTACAAAGAAAAAAATGAGTTCCCGATTGATAGGATTAAGAGCAATGACCTTCCCCTGGGTGGGTGCTCTACATCATGTACTAGTTTCATGTGTGACTTGCGTCTCCTGCATACTGTTAGCAAATTATAGTAGCACTTCACATAGATTTTCAGATTTAGATTTTTGTATACCTGCATAATTCTTTTTTTTTTTGTTATTGTTGTTTTTTATTTATCTTTGACTACTATAACATTGTTTCCCTTCTCCTTCTGTGATTTAGAAAAGAAAAAGGTGTAAAAATCAAGTGTGGGTGTCCAGTGTTGATGTAAGTGGTCCTTTAGTTTCGGTGAACCCGAAAGTCGTCTCGTACAAAGGAGCCATGTAAAACGTTTCGCTTTCCGTGCTATACTTTCAAAGGGTTTCTGTTGTGCTCATTATGCCATATCGATGCCGCTAAATCGCAAGCCCTGTGTTTGCACGCTGTCAGCCTTAGTTTTTTTTATGAAGGTGTAGCTTCCCTTCTACTGTATGTAGGGGTTCCAAGTACCATTTGACGACGAAATCGCTGTATGTGAGAAGGCACTGAAATCGTAGTTTCGTTACGAAAGGTGACCGGTTAGCTCAGTTGGTAGAGCACCGGACTGCCGTGCGGTGGGACGCGGGTTCACACCTCGGCCAACACTCAGGGTCTTTAAATAACTGAATAACCTTATCCTTCTCGGATAAGGACGATAAACTGTAGGTTCCGTCTCACAATCCTTGTTCCTAATAACCCTTTGTGACGTTAAAGAACCCACACACTGTTCGCAAAGAGTAGGGCATGTAGTTCCCGGTGTTGCGGTCTCGCCTTTCTCGCCTTTCCTCGCACAGGCCCTCGAGTCCTGTTCGTGCTCTTTCCCTCTGAGCAGCTTTGCCCGGTAGAATGGGGAAAAACAAAAACTTACGGAGTGTGATACTGGCAAGTGCTCGTGTCATTTGTAATCAATTGCTCTAAAATGATTTATCAGAAAAGCAGGGGTTACCGGCAAGAATATGGCAAACTGGTTTCACAGTTTTGGTCCTTGTTGCATGCGTAAGGCTGACAGGAATATTTTTGTTTTGGTATCCTTGCAGGAAGGCTGAAAATACAAGAATGAAGGCGCTAGTTGGTCTGCATGGTCCACTTGCTGTTGATGTCGATGCTACGATGTGGCACGATTATCTTGGTAAGTGTTGTGTTTGAAAATATGTACGTGTTGGAGTAGTCTCCTTCGCAGCCGTTTTTTAGGTGTCACCCAAAAAACGGCTGCGAAGGAGACTACGGTGTGTGAAAATATGCACGTGTTGGAGGGGAGAAAGGGGGAGGGGGGTGATCCTCAATTATTTGGAATTTTCACATTGTATGAGAATCCAGCTGCAGCGCAACGCCGTACAGTGTAACACAACGATTCGCTCCAGTTAACGCTTGGCGCCGCACTGTCGCCACTGGAAAAAGTTTCTGATTAATTTAACGCATTATTACATCTTTTTGAGAACGTTTTGATAGTTTTCGTTTGAAGTGGCCAGTTAAAGTGCTTGAATTGTAAGAGGCAGAGATGTCGAGTTTCACGTTCGCGGTCACGTCCTCCTCCCTCGCTTTTTGTATTTGATTGGCTTCTTGCAAAGGAAGCTGTCGTAAAGTTACCAAAGAGATAATTGTCACAAAATTAATCCAAAACTTTGTCTAGTGGCAACCGAAGGGCGCGCAGAACTTCAGCTATAATGGCTAGGGCGAAAGCAGAAGAACTTAGGGTGGTGCGGGATTGGTTTGAAACAAAAGGTGCCCTAAACGAGTTAAAACCTGTTGGAGAGTGAAGCTGGAACATGGTGATTTCCGCAGCGTAAAAATTATCAGTTAAATAAATTCTCATTCGCAGTTTCTTATAGTTCGTTTAATTTTACAGGCGGTATTATACAACATCACTGCACAGACACTGATATAAATCATGCCGTACAAATCACTGGATATGATTTTAATGGTAAGATGTCCGTTTGTAGTTTATGTATATATAAAATATCTTTAGAATGTTTTCACGCAATGGATACTGTCATTTATTTTCAACATGGCATTGGGAAGCTCAGAAACTGTCCAAATCACAGTAAACCCAACAATAATCTAATAGTCAACAACATCACAACTAAACCAACCAATCAGCTTTAACGGACCAGACTTGTATAAACATTATCGACTGAAAACAACTTTTCATTTGACTCTGAAGATGGCATCCGCTCAGGTTTATAAAATGTTAGTCAACAACACTGAGTTCTTTTCAGAGTAACACTTGCCCAGACCGTCGATCACTGTATATAATGGTTTGACTTTTAAAACCAGTACTCAACTCAGGAAGAGAAAATTGGCTAACGCCGGATAGGTTACCATAAGCTTACATCTTTGGGTGGGATAGAAATGGATGTACAATCGGATAGAAATAGCCTCCGAGAGCAGACGATTTTTTTTCGGCTCTAGTTTCTCCCCGGGTGAAACGAAGGATAGATAGAAATGGATGGTTCTCCTAGATGTCCACCCCTCTTAATTTCACTAGAACACCTGTCGAGGTTTTTATAATCTGAACTGTTAGCCGTCCTTTTGACCTGCTGGGGGCTAGGTCGAGAAGACTGCTGATATTTCAGACTAAGGTTTTTTATCAATTTTTAAAACTCTCATGGGAACATGCTAGCCTATTTTGCTGTACTTATATTAGGTTTTGAGGAGATACCATATGACAGCGATTTTTAAAGTAAATTGAATTACCTGTACCTTATCTTACATCTTGAAAAAAGATCGTGAAATTAAAGACCTGCGTTAAACGTTATGGTGAAAATTAATGGCGCGAAATTTAAAACCCTGGTTAGAAAGAACCCTTTTAGTAACTTCAGTGCAAATTTGGAATGTTCACGCTCTCTTCCTCCGAATTCGCACAACAGACCGAAAGAAAACACCTCGAAAATATTGAACTGCGTACTATGTCAACCTGTGTTATGTTTTGGTTTGTAATGGTTATGTTCAATGTCATTACATATAAATAAAATCTGGCTTCATGCGATAGCACTCATTCTGCGATTTGTAGTGTATTAAATTTTTGCGAAACTTCGTTCCCTTCAGCACGTCATGACTTTTCTGCCAAATCGCAAAATTACTCTTCCGAACTCACGAAATTAAGTTTTCGTGAAAGTTAGTTGTATTAAGCTTTTCTTTTCTTTTTTTTCCCTCAGGCAACATTTGGTACTGGATCGTGAGGAACTCATGGGGAGCCAGTTACGGCGACAATGGATACTTGTACATTAAAATGGGTGATAACTTGTGCGGTGAGTTTGAGCTCCTATAAAAAGCTGCTCAACTCCGGATTATGTTTCGCTACTGCCCCCCCCCCCCCCCCCCCCCATGGCGAGGAAGTAGCGATACCTGTCCCCTAGTATTTTGTCATGTTGCCCCTTCACATTTCTTCAATACCTATTTTTATTATATGACTGGCTCTGTGAGTGGTCAAGATGAAGCAAATCGCGTGCTATCATTCGCTACCGGTGATCACGCGAAATTATTTGCTGTGTTTGGCGTCCTTTGGGTCATATAATAAATCCTCATTGACCAAGCTCGTTCGGTCAAGATGGCTGGACATTGGCCTCGTTTTTTTGTGTATTTATGAGGGGGGCAAGGGGGGGAGGTCTTCTCACGAAGTCACGATGATCACAATGCAGTGAAATTCAGCTACGAACTCAGACTTTTGCATTTCACGCCTCACGGAATACACTTCAATCACGATTCACGGAACAGTTTTTTCTCAAATCAGGATTCACAGTGCACAAAAAACCGGATCACGGTGTCACGAAAATAACCTTGCCCCCGTCCATAAACACGTAAAAAAGAACTTGGCCAATATCCCGCCATCTAGACCTGGCGCTTGGCCAATAACCCATTTGTACACCTGGGTGGAGAGAGGCACCGTGAAAGAAAAGTTCTTTGCCCAAGAACACAACGCAGCGCCCCCGCCAAGGCACCCAATTAAGAGTCCAGGGCATGGTTTTTCAAAGCGCAATAAGCTAAATCCAGGGTTGATATCGAATCCATTCGCTCCGACGAAGGGCTAACGCTCGAAACGCTAACGCTCGAATCTCTTTTCGGTGGCTGACTCGTCCCCAGTCGTCTCTCATGCGAAAATCAGGCGCGGAGCATGATGGGAAGGTTGCAGACGAGGAGCTCACGCCTTTCCTCCTTCCCATCATCCATCGCGTCTTGCTCTTTTCTTATCACAGACCAACTGGGACGAGTCAGTTACGACGAGTCAATTCACATTATACATTACATTATAAACCCAGTTGATAAAACCAAACAGCTTCACTCTGTCTCGTGTTCAAGGGGCGCGGCCGAATTTTGACGCCTCCGTTAACCAAATCAATTAGCAATCTCCCCTGAGAAAAAACCTGTCAAATCAGGGAAATATGATATGATTACAAGTGATGAATGTCACTTTCTGTCGGCTTTCGGTCATTCAAGTTGCCAACGCTCTGCTACGCTCTGATGAACTCTACTGTCCCTTCGACCAATCAGGTGTTTCCGTTGCTGGAGCAACTAACGCAGCGAACACGAGACAGAGTGAAGCTGTTTTACAGTCTCCCTAGTTTTTCCGCCCCGTCTCCCCCACGCTATTAACCCCACCGCCACCACCCACGGGCATTTTGAACTCTCCCCAGTTTCGCTCGCATCGAAAGACCAGCTCCGGGCTCGGATTGCACTGGGAACGAGTTTGGTTAGCTAAATCACCCTGGTTAGCCTATTATAACACTGCGGTTAGCCTACTAAGCAATCCGGTTAGCCTACTGAGCACTGCGGTTAGCCCATTAAGCAATCCGGTTAGCCTGCTTTTGCATTCCGGTTAGCCTACTAAGCACTGCGGTTATGCGGTTAGCTCTCAAGAATGGTAAGGGTAACACGATAAAATCTTAAAATTTTCGGTGTTCGGCAGCCGGGCCTCGGTAGTGTAGTGGTTAGTAGGTATAGCTCGTGTTCTGAGTGACCCGGGATCGATTCCACCTCTGTGCTTTTATAATTGACATTATTTTTTCTCTTTATTAGACGAAAAAATCAAAGTCTAAAAAAATCTAAGTGTCCCGGAGCCATTCCTGCATTTAACGCCATGTCGAACTCAACGATCGACATCTACGATCTCACGGAAAAATAGGGGACTGTGAACAGTCCACTACCTTCCAGTTTTGACCTCGATTAATCTCAAAACTCTACAAAATACGGCCCACTGCACCAACCATCAGGCCGATCCCGTCCGCCCCTCTAAGTGCGAAAGACAATACGAATAATGGGGAATGTCTGCTTTAATTTCAGGTGTAGCGTATTCGCCTTCCTATGTTGTTATCTAATAACACACACGACGAATCCAGCTTCAGCTCCAGACCCATTACCAGATTCTCAGTCGCTTTTTCATTGGCATCATGGGAAGGATTTGCTTAGGCCGCATTGGATCAAGGGAAAGCTGAGAGTACGCCGAACACTGGCTACAGGCTATAAGTACGCCGAACACCGGAATGTTTTCGTACAGTTTGTAATAACACCCAATCAAGATCTTAGAGTAACTTCAAGTTGAAAAGAAAAAGTGTATTTCAGTTAACAAAATATATTAGCAACAAGCAGTGAAACGCACATGCACTGTATCTGCCCCATTCTCTCAGTTCATCTGCTTTTGTGAATTTTTAACTTAGAGTTGCAAATCATACATGGACTTCAACAAATTGTTTGATTTTGAATAAATTATATAATTGCGATCTTTTATTCATACATTAATTTTTCACCATGTGAAATAAAGTGACGAAATTATTGTCGAGTTATCACTTGCGCCACAATAGGTCAACCTGGAAACCTACTGCCTACACCTTATTTAATGGTCCTCGATGTAATACGCGCGGATTTTTCCGAGACCAATAGACCCTATGAATAAATGGCCGGCGGTTTAAAATTAGTTTTGTATTCATTTAAATAAGCCTTACCAACCTCGTTTTTGAGTTGTTAATTCAGAATAATTTTTACTCTGAACGAAGTTAGCGAGGCTGATTTACAAAAGAATTTTAAACTGTCAGCCATTTATGCATAGGGTCAATAGGGAGCAAGAAAAATAATGGCAATGAGGAAGAGTTACAATCTAATTTCACTCAGTCTACGGTAAGGGCAACGCCAGAATTTTTCCCTTGACCCTAGCACGAAGTGGCCAGCACAGGGTACGGTTGCCACTTACCAGAAACTAAAATGTTCCCTGACCTTTGAACAATTATCCTTGACGTTAGATTAGATAAATTAATTAAAGAAACAACAGAAACCACTGGCCAAAACTACTGCATCTGCACATGCCACTCGAACAGTATCAAAATCAATTGTGTTCCACCATGTTTTACTGAAAGGAAATAAAATTCCCTGACTTTACCAAACATTTAACATTTTCCCTGGCCGTTTACAAAATTCCGACTTTTCCTGGCCTTGAAAAATTACTGATTTTCCCTGACCGTATCAACTCTGCCAGCAGTATTGGTACTCCCGGCCATTTCTATTCTGGGTTTGAGAGACGTATCGCGAGCGTCTTTGAATAGGCAGAGTCGCAACACTGGCCCGAGTTAGCACTCGAACCAGGATCGCTGGAACCGAAGCCCAAGGCGCATAAAACCAACAAGCCGACCACGCATGCACCACGTGAAAAACACATGGATATTGTAAGGAAAAAATACAACAAATGAATAGAGGGGGTAAGTTTCTAAAGAAACTGTGGTGCTGCGTCGGTGGGAAGTATAACAATATAATTTGGTTTTATCAACTGGGTTGATAATGTCAATTGGCCACCGTAAAGATATTCAAGAGCTGACGTTTCGAGCGTTAGCCCTTCGTCGGAGCGAATCAAGGAATTGTCCCAATACAACAGTTTAAATTTAGAATTGTCCGTGAAAGGGACCTTTAATTAATTATTCGTTTATCCTTGTGAATATCAAACCGTCAAATAGTACACTAAATTCGGTGTTACAAATTACCATCAAAATGCTTCTAATTTGAAAAATTACATGGCTTTTAATATAGTGTTCTCACATGACGTCACGGCGGCCATATTGGTGTCCCAAACAAAGAAACTGCGGCCATATTGGTGTCCCAAAGCAATCCTCCGGGAATTGAACTCTATTGTTATGAAAATATCTTTTGTTTAGCAATCCAATATGGCCACTTGTCACGTGTGTATGCCACACGTGTGTGTAGCAAGCCTGTCAATCAGACATGTTTGCCTGGGAAGCCACAAAGTCATGTGCTGCTAAAGCTACACGTGGTTTGGGAAGCCAAGAGAACGGTATGTAGGTAGAAAGGATACATCTGGAAACTTCAATTTCTGGAAACTCCAAATATTTCGAACCAATAAACGTTCACCTTCCCACAATCAAACTCTAACTTTACTTGCGATTCAAGTGTCCGGCAAAAATGTAGCAAAACAAGAACGAGAGCTATTTTCGAGAAGCAAGCGGCAAATCCGCGAGCCGCGAGTTGCGTGGGCGCCAGATGGAGTCTCGCAAATTTTCTCTTTCGATACGGATCTTGGAGCAAAATAGAGACTGCTCGCAGTCTAGAAACATCGATGTTGAATATTCTCTAATTTAATTCGTTGTCACTTATCAGCAAAATGCTTCTGTATTGAAAATATGTCTTTAAATATAAAACGTTGTAATTGGATTACAAATGATTTTGACAGCTATATGGCATCATTTGAAAAAGATGCGCGAGTTGAATTTACTTTCTTGACGAATTTGATAAATTCTCTACTTGCACAAATCCCATAATACACCTCTTTTACCCCCAAAATTTTGCATAATCGCTGTTTGTAATTTCTCCTGGGACATGAAGATGTCCCAAGGGAAATCTAAAACAATGCCTGTGCAAATTTTTTGGGGGATAGAAGCGGTGTTTTGAATAAAAAAAACATCATTTGATTGCCTTAGACGATTAGGAAGCCAACGAAAAGATGAGCGAGTAGAAATAATTTATATTACGTTTTCTTTACAGTTACGTATAAATGCGAACATCGTCATTGTCATTCATGATCTCTAAGTATTTTACAAACTGTTAATTCCAATTGCGTACAAGCTGTTGACAAAATAATCGTACAAAACAATAAATTATTAAGAAATTGAATTTGTGTTGCTGTCGAAACAATTAATCTTATCAAAAAAGAAGGAACAGTTAACCATTGGCAAAAACTTCTAGGACGCCGACGTGTCGACAAGTTTGCCCATGAAACAAAACGGATCTCTGAAACATGTTCCTCAGCCGACTCTAGTAACAGCGACAACTACTCAGAGCGACTGTTTACTTGCTTCTGGCTGTCTGCCCTGCTCGACAGTTGGTGCGTTAATTATGAAGGCGTTTTATACAGAAGAGGGGAGCGCTGACACCTGATCCTCTTCACTGCTGTCGCTGAAGTGAGCGCTGTCACTCTCGTACAGCCGGCCTTCAACCAGTGAAGTGCGCAGGCGCACCTTCATGGACGAGCTGAGTGGCGGGATTCGGTCACGTGGTATCAGGAAGTTGGACAGGTTAAACAGGTCTACGAACACCTTGTAACGATCACTGAAAAAAAGGAAAGTAAAGCGCGAAATTCTAATGAGAATGACCCAAGAGGAATCGTACAGCAGATTCGAACAGAGCATTAAAGGGGCCCGAAACAGTACACACTATTATGCGAACGTGCAGCGATTTGATTTCTGATCTGACGCCGGCAGGAATACGTTCCAAAGCTGGTTTCTGTGCGAGAAATCGCTTTCCATCGATCGTGCGATGCTTGTTTAAGTTATAATAACAGTATTGAAGAGCATTTAACGTATTTTTTATGTGGACATCGTCGAGCTGAGAATTTTGATGCCCTCCAGAGGAAATACACGAGACGGATCGAAATGAAATGTGGTTTTTTGAAGGCACGTGAAAACTACAAAACAACTGCAAAACCCCTCCGTGGTTCACGGCGGCGCGCGGTGCTGGTTGAAAAAAAAAGTTCTGTGTATCATTTCACAGGCGCTTTAAGTCTCAACATTTAATACAAAACATAACGTTGGTTGACCAACCTGACAGTGGATCTGAGGTACTGGTACCCAGACGTGCCTCCTGTCCCTAATTTACTGCCAATCATCCGCTGAACCATCATCAAGTGATTGTCTGCAAAACAGTCAACGAATGACCAATAGTAGGTCCGCTAAGCGTGCATATAGAAAAATCGATTAAGTCGACGGCCTTTGTGGTTCTCCGTAACACAGTGACACGTCCATCGGCTAGCTAATAATACAGTGGACGCCTGGTATATCGAGCCTCCAAGGGAAACGAAAACTGGTTCGAGAAGTCAAGAGTAAACTTACAGTGTTCAACTAAGTGAAGCAAATCCAAGAAAAGATCTAGAGACAACTCTTGGTTGCGGTTTTTAGGAAGTTGGTCTGACCAGGCCTCGAGACCAACGCTAGCCACCTAGACAGAGACTAGTATGAATGGATCAATTGTCGTTCCTGGGTAAACCCCCACCCACCCAACCCCCTCCGGAAAGGAATGCCCCCGGGATTCCTGCAGACTCGCGCCTTCGGCGCTCGTGGTCGCGGCCAGGCCACTTCCGATACCTCCCATTTTATAATTTCAAAGTTTTGGCTAGAAATTGAAGTAAAATCAAACTGTCACGGCCACTGGGCTAATGATCTACAAAGTTACTCTCCAGACCTGTTTTAAATGGAGAAATCGGTATTCTACTGTATAATAAGAACTCACTGGAATACCCTTAGCAATTAGAACAGTTTGTTGCCATTTGAAAGAAAATCGTTTGCGCTAATGTGTCAAAATCGAACTCAACTTACATCGCCACTTGATCAACAGTGAGTCGATATCCATCAGGAGTTGAAGAATTTGAAACGGTTGATTAAATCGAGGCTCGTCACTGTGGGATTAAAAAAGACAAGAGACAATATATTTTGGAATGGATAATGAAAGAGAGGGCTAGAAAAGGCTTAAAACCAAAGTTGGTGTCCGAAAAGTACATGAATTCACGTTAATTTCATACATTTAAGTGCTTGACAGAAACCCACGGGACAGAAAAAGTGTTCCCGCCCTAAGACAGGTGTTCGGTTTATGGGAAGAAATGTACGCCACGTTTGTGGCTGGGAACACAACTAACTGACCACGTATGAAAGTTGTCCACTTATGGGAGGTCAAAAATGCGTTGCGTATGTGGCTTTGTGACCACTCATAAGAGTTGTAGTTGTTGGTATTTTATGTGACTCTGACCACGAGTGCCCGATCGATGATGCGAGGTTTGTGTTGGTTTAACTATACAATCTAATGAATATTAATAATACAATCAAGCATCACAATTCTCACCGATAAAAGTAAATCATCAGTGCTCCTTGCATTGCTTTGTGGGAAAACCTTCTCTCGCCTATGACAGGGCAAATGACAACAGCAATTTTTCTTTCACGTCTATTGCATCTCTTTTTGCACTACAGTAGTTCCGGTCATTTTTTTAACTATTAAAACAACAAATTACCTTTTTATTAAGAGCGATTTCAATTGAGTGTCGAAAGTGAATTGCTTTGGTTTCGCATTACTACGCGCCACTTTTTCAACCAATCAGAAGTAAAACCAAAACCAACCGTGACTCGCGAGTGCAAGCTTAGTCAGATTTAGCAATTAGTTCGTGGATCGCGGACTTCCGGTGTTGGAGGTGGGTCTCAATCCCTGCCGCAGACCGGAAGGGTCGTGGGCTCTGGCACGAGAATGAGTGAAGAACAGAACGCTTGTCTTCGCCGAATTTTGCTTCGTCCGTTTAACCTTTCCCTTGCCCGCACTAACTGCTCTTGGGTCTCCGAGTATGTAATTTCTTCTACAAATTATTCTTACTTCGTGTTACCAGAATAAGTTCGAGACTCTTTGCTCTGTGCTACCTCCCTCTTACCTCGAACAACAAGTTGGTTGTGCCTCTCCTCATTGAAGATCGATTCGAAATGGTCCTGTTAAGAGAGTACGGCAATTCAGTGTAAAATAAGTTGCCGAGTCAGCAAAACGAAGACTACAAGAATGAAAGCTTGCATCGTTAACAACAGTGAACACAATGACGTAAAGTATATGAAATAGTTCATACATGAAACTGCGAATGCAGATGAAAGTGAGAAATGATCATCGCAGTGAATTTCCACTTAAGCAATTGGAATGAAGAAGCCTGAAAAAATTCAGGGCTTCAACGGGATTCGACCCCGAGGTCACGGGTTCGAATCCCGTTGAAGCCCTGCATTTTTTCATACTTCCTTTATTCCAACTGCTAAAATTGTAAATTCTCTGCGATGACCATTTGTCACTTTCAGTAAAGACAATCTTGGTCACATGTGCCATCAATGCTTTACAATTTCTTGTTCCGAAAAGTTATATATATGTTAAGTTAATTTACCTCTTGTTTCTTGGCTTCTTTTAGCAAAATGGCCCTCCCTTCTTCATCTTCCACAGCCTAAAAAACACATATTCAATAAACTTTATAAAACAAATATTTACCTATAGCGATGTGTCTCGTGACGTCACCCATTGTTATTAATAAGCAAACCAGGATCTAATTGGCTGTTGAAAATATAAATTCTTTTGTACCATGGTTGGCAAATTTGAATATCAAAAGAAATGTGACGTCAATGTTTGTAAACAAGAAATATCGTTATTAGGCCATTCCCTGGTTTCCTTTTCCCTCTGTTTCCAAATGAGTCTAAGTGCGAAACCATTTATACGAAAATGAGTTTGCCTTGCATGAAAATGAGCATGCAGGTAAAATACATTTTCATATCAATGGTTTCGCACTTGGACTCGTTTTGACACTAAGGCAAATAGAACTCGGAAACGGCCTATTACAACCCGTACGAACGTTCGTGACAACAGAACAGCGAGACCAAAGGCGGCCACTGCCAGGTCAGTATTATCCAGTGACGTCACTGCTCAGGAAAGTGTTCAAACTTCTTGCTAAACGAAATCGGTGGAAAAGCCTACAAACTAAGCTATGTTACCTTATTGCTCGAAGAAATAAGGCAAATGGAACTACTGTAGCAGAAACGAAACCAGTACGAGATGTACGTCGTGTATGATGCACTCAGTGTCGAAAACAAGCTCCCACGAGAGTCAAGACAAATATCATACCTCGGCCTCCGCCTTCTGTGCTTTCAGCATGCTTTGAACACTCTTCTTATATTTCCTCCAAAAATCAAATCCACTCGCCTCAAGACCAGGAGTTCTCTCCAACCATCTCTACATAAAGTAAGAAATATGCATAACTATGTGTGGAAGTGTGTAATTTCTGGGTTTTGATACAAACTGAGAACAAAATTGACAAAAGTCGGGAGACGTTTTTCAAGATTACCCAAATGCAATCCGTTTCAGTCCTCTTTAATTTTCAAACTGAAATTGCCTTAAATTGTGTTTCGTGACCAAGATCCTTTAAGCTCCATAATTAAAAGCAAACCAACCTGGACTAACTCAAGTAGCGAGGGTGTACTTTCAGATTCCTTCAGTTGCTTTCCATCTTGGGAGTCAAACGCTTTACTGGAAAGTGAAACAGGAAAATATAAATCAAAATAAAAACAAATTTCACCAAAGCCGTTGAACAAGGTTACTGCAAAACGTCAACTACCAAACGACATATTTACATAGATGGAAACCGAAAAATAACGGCCTAGCTTTGTTAAACATTCTACACTAGTGCACTGCAGCTAAAAATAATGGGATGTTATCACGAGTTATATAATAACAAAATCAATGCGCGCGCTCTGATTGGTCAATCAGCTATGGTTTATTATGCCGGTAAACCCATGGAAAAATCACGCGTCTTCTGAATTATTATATAAAAGCAACTTTTCACGTGTTCTCCCAAACATCCCGCGTGGGTTATTACCACTATAAACCCATAGAAAGTGTGGTCTATTGCTTAACTACGGAAACACAAGGTTTTTCTCTAAATTGAAAAGGTCGGGCTGACTTTAGGCTTTTTTTGATATTTCGTCGTTATGTCTTCCAAAATTGAAATTTGCTATAATTATTCTTCAATAAACAATTTCATCTACGAGCGAAATGCACCTAGCCAAAATTTTAACAAACGTTTCTATTTTTAATGTGTCAAAAAGTTGACCCAAAAGCTTTTCTACTTCTTAACTTAAATGCGGCAATATCACGACAATTTTGGTGCATTCAGTTTTTAGTCAAAACGGGCGTTAAGCTTGACTGTTTGAAGTCGTTTTCTTTAGAATGTGCCAGCGTCTACGTAGCTTGCTCTCCAGCAAAACAGATTTGTACCATGTGACTACCAGCTGATTTATCACAGAGTTGGAAAACAAATCAAACTCTGGCTTGTGCGTTTATAATATTTTATACAAAAAATATGAAAACTTCAAAACTTACTCTCACAACAGCACAAACAACTATTACATACGCTTACGGTAATTGTGTAGAAACCGGGATAAGCTCCGACCTGATGCGCCACTAGGCCCGAATGCAGACTTTACCTTTTTACTGTAATTGTGTGAAATGTAAACGAGGAGATCTCAATATTCACCGTGGCAGAGAAGCAAAACATCGAGACTTATTAGCATCTCTTTAGCACGGAATTACACATTTTCAGGGTGCTTATGAATCATCCCTTCTCACCTGTAGTCTTGATAATTGTACCGTATTCTGTGACCCTGTCATGGAGATAAATGGTACTTAGTACATTGATGCAAAGTATATGAAATAATTGAAAGTGAGAAATGATCTTCACAGTGAATTTCCAATTTAATCAATTGGAATAGAGATACTTCTTGTTTACATCACATTTCTTTTGATATTCAAATTTGCCAACCACGGAGCAAAAGAAGTCATTGTTTCAACAGCCAATTAGGTTCTGGTTGGCATATTAATGTAGTCTTATAGATGATGTATTTTTGCAGGAGCGAACCTTTCAATTTTTATTCTTACAAAAGTTTCCGAAATGTTTGCCAATGGGTAAATGGAAAGCGACCCCAAGTCTCTTGTTACTCTCAAGTATACTTAGGTCGACGCACAGTACAGGCTAATGAAGGCTTCAATTGTACAATTTAGGGCGCGTTCGTTTGGGATCAATCCGGAATAAGAATAATTGGAATAATGTGGGTAAGCGTTTGTTTGGGAGCTATTCTCATTCCGGAATACCTGGATTTCCATTCCGGCTATTCTGCTCCCAGGAGCAGAATAGCCGGAATACATTCCGGAATACATTCTTATTCCGGAATGTCCCAAACGAATGCGCTCTTAATGACTCGTAGAATTTGTGCCAGACAAAATCGTGTTCTGAAACCGAAAGTCAAGAACGAAGAATAGAGATTAAATTCACACCTTATTAATTCCTAATTTGTTTTCAATGAGCCTGAACTGAAGGCTCTGAAATCCAGATGCAGGAGCCAAGTAGTCCCTAAAGAAATAAGGAAGGATGAAAACACACACTGTTCGAAACACGAAACACGGGAAAAAGTGCAAGAGAGCTATGGATGCCTTTGGTTTTACTTCTGATTGGTTGAAACACAGGTGACCAAAACGTACTACTGAATATAAAGGGTTTGAATGACACTTTGTATGGGTTAAGAATTTAGCTGAAAATATCTCCTTTTTCCTTTAAAAAGCTACAATAAAGTTTCAAACCTCTCCTGGAGTCCATTTTTGGCCTTTCCTGAGCTTTTTAATGCCATACGTGCGATTTTCATTTCAACGGTCTAAAACAAACTCTTATATTTTTATGTTTTGGTCACCAAGAAAGCGGGAAAACGTGTGTGATTGGTTTTGGTCTTCTTTCCGACTGGCTGAGAAAGTGGTAAGAGTTTTTTGAACCAATCAGTAATGCAAACCCAAAGTAAAACCAAAACTAAATTTACATCACTCTGGCAAAATATGAAGAACACACTCAGACAATTCACTGAACCAATCAAACCTCAAAGAGAGTATACAGGTGGCCCGTATAAAAAACATGTGAGCGAGTCACAGTTGCTTTTGATTGGTTGAGCAAGTGAAGCGGGATTTTAAACCAACCACCAAGCATAGAAAATGAAAACCACATGCAAATTAAAGTGGCACTAAAATGCAAATTATTCTATTCCATTCAATGATTGAACAAGACCTGATCCGACTTTCATGCGTGCACTGTACAGAGAATACATTTTATTTTGTTTTTTAACCGCGTGTTACCTACCTGAATTCCATAAAGTCCAATGGAGTCATGGTCTCTAAAATCATGATCTGATCTCGCAACAGCTATAAAGAGCGACAGTTAGTGATTTTCACAACTTTCACTGACGCTCAGGATGCAGCTGGCGTTAACCAATAGAAAAGTCAAATTAAAAAAAAAACACTCGAAAACGGAATGAATACAAGGACTCACTTTTTGAATCTGCACAATGCGTCCTAGTCTTGAGATTAAAACAAGCATCTTCCTTTCATCCATACCCTTTTAACAAGAGTAAAATTAAAGGCATTTTGAATGGTTATACTTGGTCAATTTTTTTCAAGATGTCAACTCCAGAGTATAACAAGAGACAGACTGTCTGACATAGTTTTAGGCTACAGTATTAAAGGGGAAGTACCACGAAGTTTATCACAATTTTTAGCCAGAATTAGCTAAATTTAAATTTCTAACACCTCGTCAATACTCATGCAGCTTCTATTAACCGAAAAGTGTCTCTTGGATTTTCGATGTGTGGCCATGATACTACTCAGGCTGGATAAGGATTTAGATTCCCACAGGGCAAGGAACAGAATGGTTAATGTTACATTCAATTCAGTATTGTGAAGCAAAGTGGCTGAAACACTAGTGTGCTGGCCTCCAAGCAGTTTGAGGTTCAAACCCTGGATGGGGCACTGTGTTCTGTTGTTGGGTGAGACCTTTACTCTCATAGTCATCTCTCCACCCATACATGTATCTACTGAAGGGTAACCCTGCAATGGACTTGAATCCCATACAGGGGGAGGGAGGGAGTACTAATACTCCTATGTGTAGTTGCCTATTTTTGATGTTTAGATAGCTCTAATCAGGTTTCCAGTATTAGCAGTGGGGTTTCCCCACTGCTAGATGTAATTGACACAGTAGTAATAATAATAATAATAATAATAATAATAATAATAATATACAATATTTATAGAGCGCTAATTCCCAATGGTCCAAAAGCGCTTTACATAATAAAAATAACAACAAAATCCTAAACCTACAAAACTACATTGTCATTCTATAAAAATTCCCAATGGAACAAAAGAGCTTTACATAATAAACATAACAACAAAATCGTAAACCTACAAAACTACATCGCCATCTTATAAAAACATCATTATTCTATACAACACCATAACCAATTTTAAAAAGCCAAGTCTTGAGCTTAGATTTAAAAGAAGAAAGGGAATTACAATATCTAAGTCTTTATATTTACTTTATAGTAATTGGGAAAAGCTCAGGTGTGGGTCATTTGTCCTGGTGAAGATGTTGCTTTTTAGTATAAACTATGCCTCAGTCCAGCCAGGTGAACATTTAAATGGGCACTGGATAATTTAATGCCAGGGGTTAAACCTGCAACGGACTACAGGTCCCACCCAGGGGAGAGATGAACTGCAGCTACAGTGTCGTAACTTAAGGTTGCTATAAGGAAACCACGAAAAGCCCCCATAAATATTAATTGTAAATAATTACAAAAAATAATTATCATGACGTTTTATATTATTATTATTATTAATAATATTAACATTAATTATTATAGATGAACCAACTTACAAGTTCTTCTAGAGTGAAGATATCCCTGATGGAGTCAAGTTCATGGATAATCTGTTTGAACCAAAGTTCGTACGCTATAGGAAGAAAGATAATAATGTCCTTTCAACAAAAAATGTTGTCAACTATACAGATAAACCTTATAGAAGTACTTAGCACTTACAAAATGCATAAAAATTAATGCCTTTTTCCTTTTTTTATTTTTTTTTTTACCAAGCAAAACAAGGTTAGTCAAATAATTAAATGCACAGCATTCAAAATACCTTGGTGTGTCACAATAAAGAGAAGTTCATCATGAGCTGTTGCGTCACCAAATGTGGTGCTAGCTGGCTTTTGACATTCAAGAAGTGTGTTCAGCTAAAACAAAGTGATAAATATGCCATAAATTACGGACAATACAGAGTAATATGATCCGTCTACTGCATATTAATTACATAATTATTTGTCATTATTGCATAATTGCATCAACTAAGTCTAATGGCAGTTTACAGGACATTGTACTTTATACACCCATGGACTGTGCATGTACACGCAGTACAATTTTAAAAACCTGTTGGCCCTCAGTACTCAACGGACCTCTTTTTTAAAAAAAAAACATGCAAATTTTTTGGGACCACTTTGTTTAATTAATATAATTATAGAATCGATCTATTTCATAAATGGCTGCCAATATTAAATTCTTTGTGTGCATAATAAGGATTTCTAACTTTGTTTAAAAGTACAAATTCCAGCCCTTTGATTTTGGGGAGCAGGGTTGGCGCAGTGGTGAGTATGCTCGCCTTCCACCAATGTGGCCAGGGCTGGATTCCCAGCCCTAGCGTCATATGTAGGCTGAGTTTGTTGGTTCTCTACTCTGCTCCAGAGGTTTTTCCCCAGACCTCCGGTTTCCCCTCTCCACAAAACCAAAATTTAAATTTGATTTGATTTGACTTATAATCAATTTAATTTGATTTCATTACATTTACGCTTTACAGTGTCCCCAATAAGTGCGTCAGTGCTAGATACAGTTGACACTCAAATAAAGTTCATTATTATTATTATTATTATTATTATTATTATTATTAAAGGCTAATTTAAATACATACAAAAGAATTTGAAACTGGCAGCCATGGCCATTTATGAAATGGGTCTAATGATTAAAGCTAGTAAATGATCTTAGTTTGTTCATATAACGTAACCAGCTTTTGCATTTGGAATCACTACCAAATACCAAGGATATTTGACGGCTTACAATATATTATGCTCAAAATATGTGGTTCGATCTTTAAAGGTTATACTGCCTCAACACACATGAAATAGACCACTCTATAAGTGCAATAATCTAGCTACCAATAAACATAAGTTTTAAAATTACTACTGAAACACTGAAACTACTTGCATAATTTATTGATGACTTAAAGGTAGACATCATGATGACTTAAATCAGATTCAAAGGCAAACAGGAAATATTTAAATCAAACTTTAATAAATGAAGTTTCATGTACATATAGTGTACACACCTTTCTCAGCTGTGGTCAGTAGGTGGGAAAACATGCTGCTATGTCACTGGATTACTTGGTAATTGCAAATGTAAGGTTTTGTCATAAATGTGCACAGCATATTTGTGCAAATTAATTCAAACTTGAGCAAAAAGTAAAACAACTTTAACAAAGAGCACATTAAAAAAAATAAAAGTTTGTTTTTTCAACACATTACATTTCATTTGAAACCTTTATAGTTGTTATTTCAATTGATGCAACCATTACTGACAATTAACTTTTGATTTTATAAAACATCTACACTTTCATTAACCATTTGAATCCCAATTGCTTAAATTGGAAATTCACTGCGATGATCAACCCTCTTAAACTCATGAACTTGTTTAATGTAACACACTTTTAGTCAAAAGAGTTGACATGTACACATTTTTCAAGCATTTATTGCAGAACTGTAGTAGTTATAATAAACAATAAACAATTAAAGCATTAATCCTTCTCATGAAAAGTATTATATTTGGCATTCATTTGGCTTACTTATTTCCCCTGAGAACTATTGCTTTGTCAATACATCATTGAAATTTGATTATAAATTCATAATTACCAGCAGGTTTCTAGGGCTGCCTGGTTTTGTTGACGAAAGATTAACAGTCAGTTACCATGCACCTCAAAGCAAACATTCTTAATTTGGAGTTCACTAGGAAATTTAAAACTTCAGGCAGAGGAAACCTTTCCTAACTAATGGCATTTGTCATGAGTTAAAAAGGTAATTAGACGGAGAAAGAACTATATATTAAGCATCATTTGAAAGTTGCATGATAAAAACAACAGACTGATATTTCAGACAAGATGAGCTTAATTAATTCTCAGACCTGGCAAGTTTAACAAAAGTAAACATTGCATTGTCCAATTAGATTTGCAAAAAGCAAACAATTTTGAAGATCATGTTTATTAATACTTTACTGTACAGTACAAGTTTTTTGTACCTGTGTGTAAAAAGCATAGCAGTACTAAAAGTTGTAGTTAAGATATGTATAAAGCAATTGTAAATCTGAGGCCAATATAAAGAGTTTTTTTAAGTTACACAGATGTGTTGCAAGTTCTCATGCCATGAGGGACAACCAGTCAAAATTAAAATTTCAAAACTATAACTACAATGGTGGGAAGGACCCAAATTATCTTGTACGATCATGGGCATCCAGTTTGGGGACACTCACACAGGGACACAAGATCCCAAAGTCTGACTATCGTGGCAAATGGCTTCAAAGGTTGAACCGTGTAGAACTGATGCAGAATGTTGAGGTGCAACAGACATTGAGGAACGTGATGAGCACATTAAAAGCTGGTAATGAGCTTATGCAAGATGCTGATAGTGCCCATGAGTTTGCTGAGAGAAGAAGGATCCAGAAATGTCATGAAACTGTGATCAGAATTAGAGCAGAGAATGAGCTGAGTAAGAGCTTGTCAAATCTGCCAAAAAAAGGTCAAGATGACTTAGAAACAAAACCTTCAGGTGTTGGCAGAAGTAATAGCAAGCCAAAGATAAATTTGCCAGTCACTTCATTTGAAAACAATCCAAAGATAAAGGCAAAGTTTGAAAACAGCACAAAGATTTCTCATCATGACAATTCAGGTAAGATTTCTACTGAATTTACTCAAAAAGGTGCCGAGAATACTGTTAACAACAATAACCTTTCCACGAGTCAAGTAGAAAGCCAAGTTCAAAAAAGAGAAATTTTGCCTCCAATTCTTCAAGAAGCAAGTCCAGATAAACATTATATTACTCCACACAGGGAAAGGAAAAACACCGATCACCATTCCTTGCCTACTCTAGATACTGAAAGTAAATTTTACGTTATAAAAAGAACAAGAGACATTCGGAATGACCGTAATGCACAGGTAAAAAGCAAAACCCTGTCATCAATGACTTCACAGCTACAAACGAAGTACTCTAAAGCTGGAAAAATTCCACGCAAGATAGAAATCTTTGCAGATAACAGAAAACTTCTTACTGAAGAATCAAAAGTTGTAAATAAGAACACATCAACTGTATTGCCTTTGTTGGACAGTAAGTCGTTTAGTGAAATTGACTGCGATGATTTCCTGAACGTGAAGAACCGATTGGATGGTCTCTCACCAACACCAGCCATCTTAGACCAATTACACAAGCCAACCAAGACAAAAGATAAACTGTGAATTTAATTTAGCATGTATCAAATTATGGGAAGATTTGTAAGAGAAATTTGGCAACTTAGGAGAATTTTTTGGGTAGACGGTTCACCCCCCCCCCCCCCCCCCATCAACGGCAAAAAAATTCCCTGTATGTCTATGCATATATGTATGCTGTGAGTCCGAATAATTGGATAAGATGAGTATGTAAGCCTTAAGTCCAATAGACCAATTCAAATAATTATTAATATTCTAACATGTCATTGAGGCTTGGAGGAAAAGATTTTGTATCAAGGCTTAGGGAAGAACAAATAATTTCTTTTGTTTTAGCCTCCCAAGCCTTGGCGCCATGTTAGAATTTTAATATATCGGAATTGGTCCATTTATTAGCAAGCCTAAGAATTTTTCGCATACAATTGTTTCCAAATTGGATGCCTAGAGATTGTTTCTAAGTCACTCCCCGGTCCACAAACATCCTCCCGGGAAATTCAAAATAAAATTATATCTGTTCATGCTTGGTGTTTTGTGATAACCCTCTCCTCCCCTCTCCCCCAGGAATTCAAAATAATCTGGTGGAGGAGAAAAGAGATTTTTCTGAAAATATACAATTTCTGTTCGGCTACCTCGGCGGATAAGTCGTGGCTCCGATAGGGCAGTGTTACCACATAAATAAACCCATCGATGT
Organism: Blastomussa wellsi; assembly: GCA_947652115.1. Classification (NCBI taxonomy): domain Eukaryota; kingdom Metazoa; phylum Cnidaria; class Anthozoa; order Scleractinia; family Plerogyridae; genus Blastomussa; species Blastomussa wellsi. The sequence continues at coordinate 20,724,093 of OX393568.1, read as the reverse complement.
ACTTAACAAGATTTATTAGATTTTTTAAGGTAAAAACAGAAAGCACTGCTGGGTCTGCAAACGATAAAAGACTGATCGAACTGACGCAAAATACATGCAATGAGGATAGTATAGCGAGACTAATCTAATAACAACATTCAATCATAGCCTAAGGTGTGGCGATTCCTATCGCAGCTGTCTGCACGGAAACTACGTAACACAATCATAAAACAAAATCAAATAGCAATAATCACGCAATGTTCAATGTTCTACTATAGCGTGACAATTTCCACAGCTGTCTCAGTCCAGTCATTGAGCAACAGCTCATGTGATGTACATTATGAGCATGCATTTTTATGTAAATACATTTTATAGTGCAAATAATAAGATACTGTAACTATAGTATCTCCTAAACCCTTTACCACCTGTCCTGATTTATTGTAAATAAAATTTTAGTGCAAAAATGTCTTTAAAAATGGACAGTAACAACCTTACACCATGTCTTATGACACTCGTTATAACACAATGTTATTCAAGATTGTGATAAAAAGAAAATACAAACATCTTCAAAAGAAAAACGGGAGGTTGTCCCTATAATTTAGGTTTCCCTATAATTGTCAAAATTATGTGCACATTTCAAAATTATCTGCACATTCAATGTTATTGATTCAATAATATCGATCCTTTCGGTTTGCAGGTGTCCATAAAATATCATACAACATACCATGGCCAATTGGTTTATAAAAATTCTTACTTAGTCTTTCAAAACAAATTGGTCAATTGTTATTGTATATTTTATGAATATCCTCATTTAATATTAATAACTTTAAACTATAACGACATTGTGATTAACACATTTTATGGAAAAAATGTCTACAACAATTGAGTACAGAAACTAAAATCAGGGGTGAGAAAAAAATTTAAAATCTGAGAGGAAAGGAGCTCAATTAATAAAACTACTTGCAAACTTTACTTATAATATTGTATTGGACGTCATCCCTTTCATGTCTTTTTGTCTTATGCATAATAAACACAAGAAAATTAAACCTTTAGGACTTATTATTAAAGGAAGTAGCTGTGATTCATTAATTCCAAACATTTTTGTGGATTTCTCGATTGCATAAGAATCAACGTTTAATATTTTCTTGGACCAAGTTTTATCAACACTGTTGTTGTCGTTTAGATCAGGTATAAATATTTCACAACGGGGTTTTATGATGAAGAAAGTCTCACATGCCTGTGATAAATTTCCGAAATTTAAGCTCCCATTTGTAATTAGATAGATGGTATTTTAGCATTCATTGATGATCACATTGACCTCAGCGCGAAACTACAACAAGAGAAAAAGGAAATGCCTTGCAAATAACTCACGTGTACAAATGTGATCGAAAAATTAAGATTTGGAAAATGCGAGGGCATCGCAAAGTAGTCTTCATGCTTCATAAACTTTCTAATAAATCAGCTTTGCTTGCGCAATGGCAAAAAAGGAATTGTCTCAGATTTAGTGTACTCCAACATCGAAGGAAGGTATCTTTGCAAGCATAAACTATTCTGTTTAACTAGCTAATGAACTGGATCTCAAACCTGAAGATAATCACCGTAGTTCATTCGTTTTTCATCACCAGGCAGTTTAACCGGTGCACTCGCCTCGCCGGTACTGTAAACACAAAATACCCTCGTCAACGTTTCCGATTAATAAAACCTGGCAAACATCAAATCAAGAAAAAAAATATTTACCTATCATGAGCGTAAGGGCAACTCATGGTGTTGAACAATTTGTCTAAAACTTTGGAGTAAAAAGGGGTACGTACAGAGCGCGCACAAACCAAACTCGCGGTTTTCAATGATTGATGGGCCGCTGTGGTCCGTGTTAACAAGAGCATGATACGCAATATGGGGGCGTTAATGGGGGCGTGACCTATGCTCCAAAATTACACCCCGCCAAGGCCCAGAGGGCCTCTTTTGAGCTATTACTTTGGTTTTATCAACTGGGTTGATAATGTCAATTGGCCACCGTAAAGAAGGTTCTCTCTGTGACGTTTGTAGTGCTGACTGTCGATCAATTTGCTGGGCGCGATGATGGCCCGCTTGAACAACAGAAGCAGGATAGCCGCGTTTGTCGAAGAAATTGCACATTTCCTCTGATTTTAAGGAAAAATCAGAGTAGTCACTACAAAGACGGCGAAGTCTAAGAAACTGAGAATAAGAGAGAGAAGGTAAGTCTGCAGTCGGGCCAAGTGACCCATCAGGCCGGAGCTTATCCCGGTTTCTGTAGCATGAAGCGACAGAGAGTATTTCTACTCCCCCCTGGATGGGATGCTAGTCCATCGCAGGGTTACCCCCCAGCAGTAAATTCGCCGGTACCCATTTATACACCTGGGTGAAGAGAGGCACTGTGAGAGTAAAGTGTCTTGCCCAAGAACACAACGCAGTGGCCCGGCCAGGACTCGAACCCGGACCGTCCGATCCGGAGTCCAGCGCACTAACCATTAGGCCACTGCGCCTCCACAAAGAGAGAACAACCCTCACAACCACGCAGTTAAATCCATCATTCTCAAAAACTTTAAATTACTTCAAAATGATCCCGACACCGGTAGAATCTTTTCGCAACTCCATTAATTTCATTTAAACGCGACAAAAACATAGGTAACTTTTTAGTCAGAAGTGCATTCCAAACTAGTGATCAACCCGGAACTTTTAAATGCGCTCGCGCACGATGCAAAACATGCCCTTTCATTTACAACGTTGACAAAATATCGGGACCCAAGCGATCTATCAAAATCACTGATCATTTCACCTGTACCTCAGCCAATGCCATCTACTGTATAACTTGCACTCTTTGCAAAAAGTTATACATCGGCGAAACAGGGAGACGACTTGGCGACCGATTCCGAGAACACCTTCGTGACGTAGAGAAAGACGACAAAAATGCATCGAAACCGGTCGCGAGACACTTCAATCTCCCAAATCATTCTAAGCAACATATGGCAGTCTGCGGCCTTTCCCTTCACCAAGGAAACACGGAAAGCCGTCAAACTCTAGAACAAAAATTTATTTTTCAAATCGGCACTCTTAATCCTCACGGTATCAACGAACGCTTTTCATTCAACTAATTTATTCCCAAGTTTTCACGTTACCAGGCACCAGCCAAATGCGAAGCTCCATCTTTCTGTATATAAAGACACACGACGCACAATTCCTTGATTCGCTCCGACGAAGGGCTAACGCTCGAAACGTCAGCACTCGAATCTCTTTACGGTGGCCAATTGACATTATCAACCCAGTTGATAAAACCAAATTATATTACTGAAACTTAGTCTATACACGAAGCCAGCTTATGCAGCACATCCTTTATTTTGTATGGCTGCTCAATTCGGTCACTCGTGTCACGCACTCTCTTCACTCTTCTGTGGTTATTTGGAGTCGCAACTGAGAACGTTAGAGAATTCGAAAACTGTAAGTGGAGGTGGCGTGAAATAATGTAGCTCAAAAATGATTATTTTAACTTGTTCTTTCAACTTAAACATTTACGCGAGGGCCCGCAGAAGGCTCACGAATTGGTCGGAGGTGAAAAGCAAAGGATATCCCATGTTTGAATAGCCAATCAGCGCGTGCCAACAGCGCTATCCACTGTTTCAGTATACCGTAAAGCCTCGATTAAGCGCCGGGACGACCACGAGCGTACGCGCCCACACGCAATACAAAAGTTCACACGAATTTCAGCTTTGATTTCTGGACATCCTGTACTACTTCCCCAAAACACCTGTTCTATCTTGTTCTGTGGAATCTCTTTTATCAAATTTAATCGTGTATTTGGTGACATTTAGTACAATAATATGGAAATTAAAACATAAAAGTTTCTATAATCAGGCCTGACGGTGCCCCTTTAAAGCCGTCAAACAGCTATATATATCGCTCCGACGAAGGGCTAACGCTCGAAACGTCAGCTCTTGAATCTCTTTACGGTGGCCAATTGACATTATCAACCCAGTTGATAAAACCAAATTATATCGTTATACTTCCCACCGACGCAGCACCACAGTTTCTTTAGAAACTTACCCCCTCTAAACAGCTATATAGCCTGGGAAAATACCGTACCAATAAACACAAGCTAATACAATCTACACTAAAATGCGAATAGTATAATTTTGCAGTGTAAAATGTTTTAAAGATAAAGCTAAAAATCACAGAAAATATACCATTGTTAAAATATTAATTTCATGGAATAAAGGCAACGAATGATCATACACCTTAACAAAGCCTCTACAACTAGCATAAATTATTACGAATTCAGTTGAAGACACATCGTCTACAGCTTTGAAAGCATAGTTGTTTTCTTTTAATGAAATTAGCACAAAGGAGATTATTTTAATTTTGACACTAGTAATTGTTTCTTTCTCTAGAAGATACATCAATGCGCGGTATAAAGCGTCTCTCGCTAGCGGCATATGGCAGGTGTTCCAAACAGCGGCATAAGTAGAGGATCATAGTTATTACGCGTTTGAATTGAGCTGACGACCGATTCAGTTCAGCAAAAAGTCTTCACATATTTAAATCCGTTGTCCCTTTTTGGTGCCAGATTAGAATTTTTTAAGTACTCCTTGTAGTAGCAATGGAACACATACAAGATACCAGAAGCCTTCTGGCAGTCATCATACACACTGTTCTTCTTGTTGCAACGACACTTTTGTCACTCACAGGAAACGCGCTCGTTTGCGTCGCTTTATACAGAAACAGAAGATTACGAACTATTACCAATATCTACGTTTTGTCTCTGGCAGTAGCTGATACAATAGTGGCAGTATTTTTATTTCCTTTTGGAGCAGTCGCTTCCGGGTTGCGTAGATGGCCATTTAGTTTCAACTTCTGCCAATTCACTGGATTGCTTGCCGTTTATTGGGGGCAAGTATCTACTTGTACTCTGGCACTCACTGCGATTAACCGATATTTTTGCGTTGCTAAGCCAGATAGGTACTCCGTGATCTTCACCAAAAAGAAAACAACTTTATCCATCGTCGTCGTGTGGATTTTTTTACTTGTCCAATCACTGGTTCTTTTTGCAGTGCCGGTTATCTACCGATGGAATCCCGATAACGTATACTGCCGAGCAACGTTTCCTGACGAGCGCACAGAGAACATATTTTTTGTCACGTGTGGGTGTGTTTTTGTCTTTCCTTTGTCATTAATATTATTGGGCTATGGTAAGGTTTACTGCGTTGTCAAGCAGCACAAAACTGCAATCTTCCCTTTTCGACAAGCAGTAAACGGCCAAGGAGCAACAATCAGTGCTCAAGAGATAAAGACATCACGATTACTTTTTACAACTGTACTTGGATATTGTGTGTGCTGGATTCCATTCATCATCATATTAATTTTAGAATTTGGAATCCAGGTATCAATTCCTTCCTATGCGCAGTCCATTTATCCCTTGTTTGCTGCTATCTCTTCCTGGATTAATCCAATGATTTACGGATTCATGAATCGATCCATGCGTAGAGAATTTCGTAAAACATTATTCTGTAGCACAGTTTAATCACATCTACATGTAAAAATATTTCTTAATATTATTACTAGAGAGTAAAAAGTTGTCCCGGGTAGGCGAGTTGTCCCTAGCAGAGCATTTACAAGGCAACTAGGGTTACCCTAGCGCCAGGGTAACGCTAGCAGTCAGCTAAGGGTTATGGAACAAGGCGAGGCGAGGTTGGGCGACGCGAGGCTAGACAAGACAAGAAAAAACAAGGCAAGGCAAGGCAAGGCAAGGCAAGACAAGACAAGACAAGGCAAGGTAAGACAAGAAAAGACAAAACAAGGCAAGGGAAGACAAGAAAAAACAAGACAAGACAAGCTAAGACAAGGCGAGGCAAGACACGACGAGGAAACACAAGACAAGACAAGACATGGCGAGGCAAGACAAGACTAAGCGAGGCAAGGCAAGACGAGACGAGACAAGACGAGTCGACGCGAGGCGAGGCGATGCGATGCGATGCGAGGCGAGGCGAGGCGAGGCGAGGCGAGGCGAGGCGAGACAAGACAAGACAGGAAAAGACAAGACATGACAAGACATGGCGAGGCAAGACAAGACAAGACAAGACAAGACATGGCTAGGCAAGACAAGACAAGACAGGAAAAGACAAGACATGACGAGACATGGCGAGGCAAGACAAGACAAGACAAGACAAGACATGGCGAGGCAAGACAAGACAAGACAAGACAAGAAAAGACAAGACAAGACACGAAAAGCTTTAGGAGGTCCGATCATACCGTTCTTGTGCAACTATTTTATGATCATCTAATTGATTTAAAGCCGTCGAATCTTAACCTATCTTTCGTATCTGAGCGACATAATTATGCTACCGAAGTGCGTCCCTGCAACACTTAAATCCAGAATCTTTTATAATAAATATAAGAAAATTTTGTCCAACTATTTTAGGATGCTATTATTGGAATGATATTCCTCTAACTATACGCAACCAGCCAACTAGAAAACTATTTTAAAAAGCACTTTACCAGTTTTATTTTGCTCAGTATTGATTCCAGAATTATATATTTATTTACTATACGACTAATGTTTCCTCTCCAGTTTTCTTTTTATCCTAAAATAAATGTACTTAAAGGGCATATAATTAGTTTACCATATTTTTGCCCTTTCCACTTCTTTTCACTGCACTTATGATGTTAAACCTATTTTATTCTTGTTGTTAAGTGGATAAATGAAATAAATAAATAATAAAATGAGAGCTTTCTCTGCATGCTTTCTTGTTAAAGCAGGAGATTTAAATACATAAGCACACATCTATCATCTACTTCTACTAGGTATCTCTCGCAGTGGCTATATAAATTGTACTTCCGTTCTTCCATCGCTATAGCGTCTTCTCCTTGAGACATATGCCATTTTTCCAATTCAGAGACTTATGGGACTTTTTTCAACCTTTGTGTCGATTAGTCAATATTGTTGTGCTGTAAAGCTAAATAGATATACACTCAGTTCTACTCACCAAAAGTAAAACAGTTCTGTCTCAATAATGCTAACAAAAATCCGTCTCCGCATATGCAATCAGTCACATTTAAAAAGGATTTTATTATTCACTATACGTCATCCCTGCGGGCCTTTGACGTAGTGAAAATCTATCACAAGTGCTAGCGGGCGAAAGTGCGAAAAAGCCCTTCGTGAGCGGAGATGGCTGACCGGAGGTGTCAATTAACTGGGTTAAATGAAAACATGCATGTGCCGTAAATAACTTTAGGTTGACTGCTTAAGCGAAAAGAATTTGGTGTATATGGCTGCAGACTTTCTCGGCCTTCTTGAGGGCTTTTCATGCATTCACGTTTGTCAAAGTATTTTTTCAAATTCAATAGACGTGACTATGACATCACATGCAGGTAACTATATATAGGTAAGGCGCAGGTGTTAAGTGTATTTTGTGCCCACACTGGTGACGTCAGCCGTGAAAGCTATACTTTGTAAATTTTATATATTTGGGTGGTACTTTAAAGTTTGGAGTTTCTATGTTCCGGCGCAAGGTGTCCGCAAATCAAAAAATGCCTGTATTTATGGACCTTTAATGCTCCTTAGCTTTCAACTTACATTTCTGTTCTAATTCATTGCCAAGGTTTTAGTGCTTATATGTCTAATGTTTCCAATGAACAACGTTAAAAAGCTAAAATTAAAAAGCACGCTGGTGATGACTAACTACAAAAGTTACTGGACTACGACATTCCATGGCGAATATCATGCAATGTTTGAAGTGAAACCACGAGCGAACCGTTCTGAAACGTGAGGATGGTTACCAAGCTAGCCTTTCTTCTAATTCGCAGGCAAGATGTTACAGGGGCGGCGCAGGGAATTATTCCTTTGTGGAGCATAACCGGGAAAATGTGTAATATTGGTGCGATGACGAGTGCCGAAAGCACGAGAAAACTAGCCAGGGTGTTCCGGGGATGCAATCTGGTGTAATCTGAAGGCTAAAAATTGGCAAACTGTCTCATCTGCGCTCACCTGCAGCACCGCCCTTGAACGACGTAAACCATTCTATGATCTATCATGAAAGTGTCTCGGCTATAACTAAACTTCTAATATAAGCAAAGCCACAACTACAAACCAGCGAAGAGTGCCGGATCTTGTGCACGCGTAGACTTGGATCGGTTTGCAAAAGAAACTTTCTACGGGGTATACAAAAACACAAATAAACACCCCAACTTCGGGCAAATATATTCTCCTTGTTGTCATCTTATTTTATTTCCGCTTCAATCTCTTCTCCTTGTTGTGGGGATCAGTTTACCTTAGTTTTTTTACTTACTGGCTATAACAAAATCATATAAAACCAGCGCGGGTGGAATAATTAAAAAAGTAACCAAAGAATTGCAATATTTGTGGAAGTGTAGCAGCTCTCGTAAGCTTGTAATTCAGCACTGGTAGCAGTTTCTATTGTTTTAGGTGCTAGCTGCATTGTTACTATTGTTTGTTTTATTGTTTTCACGCAGGGTATCGAGCCATTCATGTGAGACCTAGCGAGAGTTGCTACATCGCCCAATATTTGAACTCTGCAGCTGTTCTAGCTGACGAGTACACCTACCATATTTGCACTGTGGTCCACGGTATATGAGCTCAGATATCATGGCCTTTAAACCAATCAAAAGTCAGTAATTGCAATATAACATGGCAAGTTTTTACAACAGTCAATTTTTGTGTTCTATATGTCTTTCGCACTACGATGAATTCATGCTTCCGTGACTCGTTTGGGAATCGCCCATGCATGTTGGACAAATTGACCCCATTAATCAAATACTCTTTCTCAAAGATTTCATTTCTGTACATGTTTACAATAATTTCATTCAGTTACACTCCAATGATGGCTTGCCAATTCTAGGTTGTCCTGCTGGACAATTTGCCGGTACAAAAACGATTTTTACTTCTGGGTTTAAAGGTGTGCTTCTGTCGGGGAATAAATTTCTGGTCGTACCAAAGAATCAAATTAAACCAAGCACAAATACAAAAGGCACAGTTCTCAGTAACAGGGTTCTAACATTCCTGCTACATTGAACGCTTATATTATTATACGTGTATTCTTAGAATGGCAGGCATTGTCGCAACTGGTCTGGATACATATGTTTTGCTTGCCTCTAACTGCGATTATCTTTCCCGTCTCTTTCCTGTGAAGTCCACCTAAATTTTCACGATTAACGTCTGCTTTTTTATCAGTATGATACATCCGTTTGGATAGTTATTTGTTCATCGTTGAACTTGCAAACGAAAGCGGCTTGGAGCTGTTAGATTTATCTAGCTGGTAGGATTGACAGGTTTTTAAACTAATCCTTTTTGCAGAACAGTATCTTGCTAAATTCCTTTCGCATGGCTCGGTTCATGACGCCATAAATTACTGGGTTACTCCACGCTGAGATAGAAGAGAACAAAGGATATATCGCTTGTGCAGATGAAGGAATAGATACTAGAAAACCAAATTCCAGTATTGTTATGACGATAAATGGCATCCAGCAAATAAAAAATCCAACAACAGCAGCAAAAAGGACTCGAGAGGACTTTATCTCTTGTGCAATAATTATTCCGTGACCGTTGGCTTCTCGCAAAGATGGAGCTACGGAGTTGTTGTGGTGTCTGACAATACGATAGATGCTATAATAACAAAACAACACCAGTGAAAAGGGAACGATGTAAAAACTCGCAAAGAAGACAAAGGAAATCCTCTCCGAACGTTCGTCAAGAAATGTTGCTCTGCAGTACAAGTTCTCAGGAATCCAGCGATAAGTGATAGGTGTGGCAAAAAAAAAATCAATGTCTGGACGGCAGAAGAAATCCATACAGCAAGGAGGGAACTAGCAGTTTTCTTCTTTGTGAAGAACATTGAGTATTTGTGTGGCTTGACAACACAAAAATACCGATTAATCGATGCGAGTGCCAGAATGCACACTGATACATGAACCCAGTACTGTACGACAAATCCAGAGAATTGGCACAGGTTGGACTTGAATGGCCATTTTCGCAACGCAGAAGCGACTGCTTGAAAAGGATAACTACATGTTGACATCATCATATCAGCAGCCGCCAGGGATAGAACGTAGAAATTAGTGATAGTGCGTAATCTTCTGTTTCGGTAGATAGCGAGGAAAATGAGCGAGTTTCCTGTGAGAGATAAAATGGTCGCTTGTCCGAGCGCAACAGTGTGTATAATGACCTCGGCCCGACTCCTGCTATCTTCTTTCATTGTAATCTAATTGAAAGGAACTTTGACAAAAACGATCGATGAAAGGGTCTTAAATATAACGATTTGTTACCGCTTAGAATATTATCAACACAACCGCGAAGTGACTATCATAGTGCGTGCAGGAAATGTAAACTGTGCATCACCTGCTACACAGCCACTGACAGCTTAAGTCCGATACAAAAGGCATGATTGTTACATTTTCCTTCTTTATTTAATCAAATGGCACCAAACACTTTTGTGCATTCTTCTCTGGCATTCGCGCTGTGTCTTAAACATAAGGTTAAATAAACCTCTTATGAAGGATTTTAACAACAACTTCCTGTCAAGAGACAACGTGGGCCCATTATTAGTTCATATTATATATCAAGTATTATCATAAGACGGACTTTACCTGATTATCATATTCTACAGTGATTTAAATTGAAGATTTAGAGGGAGATTTCTTGAGCACAGTGGCGAATTAGTCATAGTTGAAAATACTGGAACATCATTTCGGCAAAGAAATTGAAATTAATTAGGAGCACGATGGCTCCATAAATTGCATGACTCGTCCAATTATTAATTAATCGTGACTGACAAATGTCGAGGTTGAAAATCTGACAAGCTCTACACTTCACATACTTTGTTATTTTCGAATTAAATTTTACAAAAAAGGGCATGCCCGCAACTAGCAAAAGCTAATCTAGGCGGGCCATGCCTTAATAGCCGAATTGCAAAAATATAGAAATACAGAAATTAACTAGAAAAAGTGAAAGCGTCACTAGCATATTCCATCGGTTCTGCAAACAGTAACAAAACAGCACTAGGGAACCGATTTATGTGCACTAATTGTGGAACATTGTAGGTTTACAATTACAGACATCTAATTGCAAGTCGTTGTAGTTGGACAGTGAGATTTATCGCGCTACAATTACGCGACAAATGGGCGCGCGTAAAACCAGCCAGGATCAAGAGTTTTGTCATAGACAGCATCAATGTGATAAGCCGCCTTAAGCTGTTCTTTATAAAAGCTGCTGGCATGTACAATTTGCCTTAACTTTATGAAAAGTCTTTGTAGGTTTGCTTGAAGGTAGACCACGGTTTTTTGCAAGTCGTCGTGAGCCTTGAGTACACAGATACATGTAGTTTTCCATGTATCTAAAGATGAAGCTAGAGATAATATGAGCAGAGAAATCACAGTAGTGAGTGAGCTCGCTTTCCACCAATGTGCTCCAGTCCGGCCCGGTGTCATCGATCAGTTGGATAGAGTTTGTTGTTGGGTCCCGACCTTGCACAGATTGTTTTTCTCCGGGTTCTCCCTCCACAAAAACCAACACTTCCAAATCCCAGTTCAATCCGGAATACACGACCGCACACGCTTATAGTTTTAAATACTACCTTGTCTAAATAAAGGTAATTTTTCCGTTTTCTCTGAGAGTGCCCAAATGGTGATCTTTGTACTCATCTTAATGTTTTCTGCAGAACAGAATGTTTCCAACCTCCTTCCGCATGGCTCTATTCATAACACCATAAATTATTGGATTAATCCAAGAAGATGCAATAGCGAATAATGGATAAATCGATTGTGTGGATAAAGAAATGACTAACTGAAAACCAAATTCCAAAATTAATAACACGATAAAAGGAGTCCAGCAGACAAGAAATCCTAACGCGGCAGCAAAAAGCATCCGAGATGTCTTAATCTCCTGTACTCGTAGGGCTCCTTGGCTGTTTATAGCAACTGCATTTTGCAGAGAAGGAGCGACAGAATTGTTGTGTCGCCTGACAGCACAATAGACGCTGCTGTAACAAAACACCACTATCGACATGGGAAAGATAGACAAACATCCAACCAAGATGTAGAAAAGTTTCTCTCTATCCTTGCTTGGAAACGTTGCTCGACAGTGTAAGTTATATGGATTCCACACATAGACAATTGGTGTTAATAACGTGTTTATAAGGGTCTGGACAAACGCGCCCAACCATACGATGAGAATGGACGCAATTGTATTCTTTTTGGTGAAGAACGTTAAGTATTTCTGTTGCTTTACAACGCAGAAATATCGATTAATCGATACGAGTGCCAACATGCAAAGTGATACCTGGACCCAAACTTCAACGAGCAAGCCAGTGAATTGGCAGAAATTGTTGCCAAATGGCCATTTGCGCACACCAGACGCGATGACATGAAAAGGGAAAATAATTCCCAACATAATATCAGCAACTGCCAGAGACAATACGTAAAAGCCAGTAATATTGCGTAGTCTTCTGTTTCTGTAGAAAGTGAAGCAGACGAGTATGTTCCCTGTGAGTGCAAGAATTGTCGTGACAGCGAGAATAACAGTTTGTAAGATTGCGGTTGTCGAGCTTCTTGTATCTTCAATTTGTTCCATTGCTGCAAAGCTGAAAACAGTTATCGATTAAAGTGTTTGTCCTTAGATATTGCACTTACTGTAGAATCGGATGTTAAACACTTAACACACGCTGTTTAGATTAGTTGTTCGGCAATTTTAATAAATCATTTAAATTAAACCGAATAAAGCTGCTGTGTCCTTTGAAAAAGGTGATTTATGAAATAGCCAAAACTACTACTCTTAAGTATTGTTTGATCAGAAATTTTCTCAACATCCTGGTAATAAAGATCGCAATCCCAGTGTGGATAAAATTAAAAAGTCGAGGTCAGTTTAGAAATCAAATTAAAGACTCTGCTGCATCAGCAGGATTTACTCTAAAGACCTCTAAAGATATTTATTTTAATGGAATAGTCAATAAATTTATTAATTTTTGTTTCAATACTGAATAAATAATACTGAAGCCTTTCCTGAACGGAATTATTGTGTGAAAACAGCAATGAAAGCTTTATACTGAGTAAAAAATCATTAGGGGAGCTACATGAATTTGTTTAATTAGAAAAACTAGATAATACAATTTTAATACGTGCATGCATGTTGACGGTGTGTGACGATTTGTATATGTAATAGGACTACATGCTGTCCAATTTGAAACTAATTGGATGAGAAAAAATTCCGAGGACTGCTAAATTGGACGGGGCCGTAGGCCGAGTCCAATTTGCAATTCGAGGAATTTTTTGAATCCAATTATTTCAAAAATGGACAAGCAAGTAGTCCTGTTAGCTATTAGTTATATTGCATCCAAAAATGTATGAACATGGCAAATGTTTCACCCTCCAAACTAGTTTTCTTGACAATTGATTGGTTTTTTTAAGGTATCCAGATTTTTCTTAAATTGGACAGTTTGAGCAAAAACTGTCCAGTTTATTTTAAATTTGTACAGTTGGCAAAAATTAATAAAAAATGGATCTGTTGACAAAAATGGATTTTGATGTAGCTATATAATTAAAAGCAAAATTGTAACTGCAGGCAAATTGTGGACAATTTCGCTTCTCCTTCGTCTCGCTCGTAGGTGTTCAGTTCACGATGAGCAGATTTTTGTCAACTGCGGAGAATGATTATTTAGTTGAGCTAGCAAGATGTGATAAAATTTTGTTTGCATGTTCGCTGAAAGTCGAATTGTGCAGTGAGTTGCTTAAAACAAAAGTTACAAAAAACCCAACATGCATGGAAAGCATGCCCCCAACACTGCACTATCAACCTACACCTTTTGGTTCATATTCTACAGTTGCCTTATAAGACATCAAAAGGTACCATATTACTTGTTGATTATTTTAGAAGTACTCATGTCGTCACAAAAACCGCCATCTTGGGTTTTATTTCAGTCTCTCGACGTTAAAAGTAAATACAAAATAGTTCTATGAAAGCAGTAAATTGGATTTTCAAATCGCAATTAAAAGGTGGCATTTACATCAATCTAGTGTTTTCCGATCAACATGGCTCTTTATTGGCCTCGGTTCATGTCCAGGGAACGATTTACGACCCATGCATAGTAATATTCATAGTTTAATTTACATCTGTTTTATCTAAACCATTTTACAATGTAATATCTTCTTAAACTCTTTTCGCATTGGTCTGTTCATGACGCCATAAATTACTGGATTACTCCACGCGGAGAAAGTGGACAACAACAGGTAAATGGACTCGACAGAAAATGAAATATCCACAAGGAAACCAAATTCTAGAATTGAGACAACTATGAAAAGAATCCAACAGATAAAAAATCCAAGCACAGCAGCAAAAAGAATTCCAGACGTTTTTATCTCCCGTTCATTTATCATTCCATGGCTGTTTGTTACTTGACTTAGAGAAGGGGCGATAGCAGTATTGTGTCTTTTGACAACGCCGTAAACCCGCCCATAGCAAAATAATACCATCAACATTGCTAGCAAACTCAAACACGCGCACATGTTGTTGAAAAACCTCTCGAATTGCTTGTCGAAAAACTTTGGTCGGCAGTATAACGTGTTAGGTTGCCATTGATAGGTAACGGGCGTGGCAACAGTAAAGGCGATGGACAAGATGAAAGGACAAATCCAAAACGAAACAATCGAGCCAATTGTTTTCCGTTTGGTGAACAACAGGGCGTATCTTTGAGGCTTTACAACGCAGATGTAGCGATTGATCGATGTGAGTGCCATAATGCAAAGCGAGACCTGAGCCCAGAACAGCGAAAGAACACCCGTAAATTGGCAATACGTGTCAGTGAATGGCCATCTGTGCATCCCAGAAGCGACTGTACCAAAAGGAAACACAAATATAGCCACCATGATATCAGCCACTGCAAGAGACAACACGTAGAAATTGGTGATAGTTCGTAGTCTCCTGTTTCGGCAGAAAGCGAGGCAAACGAGCGTGTTGCCTGCGAGTGACAACATTGTCGTTAAAAGAAATAAAGCAGTATATATGTTGGCCAGCGCAACGCTTCCTGTATTTCCTTCGGTCGGTCCCATTTTTGGAGCATATCAGTAGATTTCTCACGTTTTTGGCAATTTCGTTCGCATACTAATGAATGTTTACAATACGCTGAAATAAAGCAGTATATATGTTGGCCAGCGCTACGCTTTCTGTATTTCCTTCGGTCGGTCCCATTTTTGGAACAAATCAGTTGATTTCTCACGTTTTTGGCAATTTCGTTCGCACACTAATGAATATTTACAATACGTTGCTTCTTTTTTACAAATTGGTTTTGCGGTTTTTTTCATTAATGTTAACCTTTAGTCAAACAACAAAAGCATCCCATCCCGTTTCAATAATTGTCTTTATGAATACAAATCTGGAATTGGTGAGATTGAAATCAGCGTGTATTGTACAGTTAATAGTCGGAATTAGCAGTGAAGCAACACGAAATCAAATCGTGGGGCGATTTAAAAGCATAAAAAATAAAGATTCAATTATTTTCTGTCCTCCCCCCGATTAGTAATAATAAGCACTGCAATGAATTGTCCTCGTGCTGATGATGAATCGAAAAGTGGAAACGGAATAATTGGATATCACTTATTCATTATTCCTTTCATTTTTTTCTGAGTTATTCATTATTCATTTTTCAATTTTTCTCGATATTCATTATTCCGTATTCGAGTTTGTAGAGCAAGCTTATTGAGTGCTCTCCAAGCTTCCCGCGTGCACCATAACTCGATGATGTACAGCTAAAAGCATGAACCAATTGTTTTATAACATTGCCTTTGGAAATTTACATCAAAAAACCCGCGCCAGAAAAAAAATATGGCGAAGCGATTTGCTCACGTTATCAGCGTGCTCCACTGGATTTTAGAATATAGCCCTGTATGGTCGCCATGGAATCTTAGCGGGCTTTAGTTTCAAAAGAACATGGGCAAAAACTATAGAAGCCCGGTACCCCGGATGTAGTTTATGTTGCGTTGCAAATGTGCTTTAATCACACGGCGGCCATCTGGAGTACCGAGGGATTGAAAACTTTTGTTTTGCCACGCGGAAACTCGTTCCCAAATATTTCAACTCTCGGGGTACGAAATCTATTGTCTATGGCCAATATGGCCGCCGTGTGATTGAGGCCGATTAATATATTCTAAACCAGCTAGAAGATGGGTTTCCCAATGTCCTATAAGAAAATAATGCCCGCTTGAGGGTTAGAAATATTAAAAGCAGCTGAATGCCCTCGCCTAACGGCTCGGGCATCCACTAGCAGCTTTTCTATACCTCAAGCGGGCATTATTTTCTTACAGAACATGGATACCCATCTTCTAGTAGGTAAACGGAGCACGCTTACGTATTCTGAATTTGATTGCGCGGCTCTGCTAGCTAGGTTGGAATTAGTATTATAAATATCTAATAACATCAAATATGATAAATCTCTTAGAGATTTTGCAACAAAAGAAAAACAAAAAACGCGAATTTTCTAATTTAGAGCTGTTAAAAGCTGGTTGCCTTGGAAACGTCAAAGTCATTGGTCACGTGATAATAGTTTCAAATTGTTGCCAATACAATTTTAGGAAAAGTCATCAAGTTTAGGGGTCATGGCTTTAATAGTTTTGAAGTTGTAAAGCTTCAAAGTTGGCGCGGACCTCAAAAGCCTTCCTCCCCCCGGTCTTGAATGGTTACATCCATTCAAGATCGGCCAGTCCGGACAGGTGAGCCAAAATGTGAACATCACACAGACTGTTCTGGCAAGCTACTAACGAAAGAGCGATCGACAGAAAGCTGAGAGAGTGAAAAGAAAGATAACTTGAGCGTACTCTCAGCTCAACTCGAATATTTTCTTTAATTGTCACACACGTTTATTATTCATTATTCTTTTTACAGAAACTGTATTATTCTTTATTCCGAAAGTCCAAATCCTAAATATTCCTTATATATTTTCTTTTTTGAGGCATTATTCATTATATTGTATATATGTTGGCCAGCGCTACGCTTTCTGTATTTCCTTCGGTCGGTCCCATTTTTGGAGCATATCAGTACGTTGATTTCTCACGTTTTTGGAAATTTCGTTCGCACACTTATGAATATTTACAATACGCTGCTTCTTTTTTTACAAATTGTTTTTTCGGTTTTTTTCATTAATGTTAACCTTTAGTCAAACAACAAAAGCATCCCATCCCGTTTCAATAATTGTCTTTATGAATACAAATCTGAAATTGGTGAGATTGAAATCAGCGTGTATTGTACAGTTAAAAGTCGGAATTAGCAGTGAACATACACGAAACCAAATCGTGGGGCGATTTAAAAGCATAAAAAATAAAGATTCAATTATTTTCCGTCCTCCCCCTGATTAGTAATAATAAGTACTACAATGAATTGTCCTCATGCTGATAATGAATCGAAAAATTAAAAACCTTTAACATGTGTAAGCCGACAGTGTAAATATTTATTCACTGTATATTCGCGGATCTGTTCTGTATTTGAAAACTACAAAATTTAACGTCCGAGGCCTTTCTTAACCCGTTCTTGGAGCAACTGAATAATTCTCGATAGTGTCCCCTCCACTGTATCTTTGGCATGTTGTTACGGTTGCCTCCAACTCGAGACCCTCGCAAACATACGACTCAGCTCAGTTACATAACCAAGCTGGACTACAGCTGAGTTTTATTTTTTTTTTTTCACTCCCCGGAGGAAATGAGCAATTCTTTAATTGCAACCTTTCCGGTATAAACAGCCCAGGTAGATAAGGCCTACACCACTGTGCAATAAGTTTAAATGAAAGACGCGTAAAGACGTCTAATATAGGTGCTTTATAGCATCAGCTGATAATAAAATGGACGAGAGAATTTTGCATCTATATCTGTCAAGATATACAACTGCTATCTTGAGTTTGTTTATTAGCACGTGATGTGATATTGAACAATTGTGAGATGAGGTTTTTCGTGATATCCAGATATTCCGCGCGATTTCGCAGGATAATTGTTAAATATACCCCAAGCGATATTCCCCAGGTTTTGAATTTTAGATTTGTTCGCACGTTTATCCCGACTAAAGTGTTCGTTTGTATAGAACTGAACAGAAATGTTTAGGTGTTTAAATAGTTTTCAGGAAAGGTCTCCAAAATTGGGCGACCTAATTGAAAACGTTTGAAGGATAATAGGCACAATAGCCGCTCCATTTGTCGTGGAAATATGCTTAGATATTTGTCCTTGGACATTCGCTCGAGGAAAACTGTGAGCAAATATATATCCGAGGATATTTCCGCGCCAAATGGAGGCTATTGTTTATTTATCAAGGGTGAAATAAGTGTCATCAGCCGAAGACTGATTTTGATGAATGCCGGTCATAACGCCCCCAAGACAAAACGCCCCCGACATAACGCCCCCTATAAGACATAACGCCCCCTATCATAAGACATGACGCCCCCTATCATAAGGCATAACGCCCCCTATCATAAGACATGACGCCCCCTAAGAAAATACAAGAGCACAAAAGAGGCAATAAATTGACATGCTGTACGTTATATATATCGAACTCAACGCTACTAGAAAAAATGTTTTTCTTCCGGTCCCCACTTAATGCTTGTCAATTACCGATGACCCACCCAACCCCTTCTATTCATTTAAACCATGTCGCCCCCCCCCCCCCAAAAAAAAAAAAATCCTCGCCTTTCTCTCTCACTTAGAACAGAAGTTATTTGTCTTACTGCTCGTTGCTCACATGGATCGAGCAGAAAAAACAGTTGAGTCATAATTGACATGAACGGATGAGTCGCAACGCAAACAGGCCAGTGAACTGCAATAGTTCATATCATTTATTAATTTTATCGCTTTCTCGGAATATATAAATCGCGATAGGGGGCGTCATGTCTTATGATAGGGGGCGTCCTGTCTTATAGGGGGCGTTATGTCTCGGGGGCGTTATGTCTCGGGGGCGTTTTATCTTGGGGGCGTTATGACCGGTTACCATTCTGATAATCGACCAAACGATCGATTGAGCGCATATTTACTCGGCTTGTGCAATTCACGAAATAAACTTGATACATTCCAGGAAAGAAGCAATCCAGTGGTACAAATACGTTTTTAGTGTCTTGAATTTTTTAAGTAATTCTCGTGAGAGTGTCCCTTTAATCACGGGAATCCAAAAACTGAAAGATTACATTCTTCCTTACGCTACCCGCCTTGCTTAGTACACGATTAGTCAACTGCAATAAATCTCTAAGCTGGCCGCTAAATTTAAATCATTAAATATAAATATTTGCCTCTTGAAAACAAGACGTCATCGTTGCACCTTGTTTTATTAGTACTTAAAGGAACACTGTCACAGAGGTTTTGCTGTTTTCAGCTTCATTCATTTCTAAAATCATTACCCTTTACTCGTGCTCAAAATGCTCCTCGAATGGACTAACAGGAAGATATCAAATGAATTGTGGTTCATGCAGAGAGCAAACCAAAATGAATTTCTGGCGATACTTTAAAGGAATGGCTCTTGAATTTCAAAAACCTGACAAGTTTCTTTTCGAATTTCAATCCACTTCTATCCTTGCCGTCCTACGTTTTAGGCGGCAATAAACAGTTTCAGTGCAGTGATATAGTCCAGTACAGTGACATATAGTTATGTTTGGGTTTCCATTGATGCAGGAACATATTTCAGCATTTTAAAATGATACCAAAATACCTTGTCCATGTTCCTTTAACACTTGTTCTACTCTACACGGATGTTGCAATCAAACTGGTTAATATATTCTTTAGCCTGCGTGCAGCCGTCTATTTTTCCTGTCATTTTTCCGCTTTAGGAAAAATAGACGGCTGCACACAGACTATATATTCTTCAGATAGATGATCAGATGTTTCATTCATTTTTCATGTCGTTTTATTCCTTATAATGTGAAAGAATTACACGTGATATGATTCTGTACTGTACTTGTATATCACGAACTACATGTATTGGCTTTAGTTATACACCATATAGGTTCAATAACACAACACAGAATATTACTTGTAACTGAGAACGACATTTTTAAATTAAAAGCAGTCTTTCATTTGTGTTGTATTTCCATTTCACTACTTTTGGAATCCGTTGTAGAAACGTTCCTCGGCGCTTACATCATTCCGGTCTGGCTCGTTTGGTATGGGACGGTTGAATCCTCTCTTGGCCTCGAGGCTGCAGCCATTATAGCAAGCCGATAATTTTCTAGTGCAATCAGTGGCACATGTTTGGCCTGAACATAAACTCAGGCACAGACCAGCTATATTATCACAATCATTTTCACAGCTCGGAGATGCGTCAGAGTACGTCATTTGTGAAAGGACAAAAACCAGGGCAAGGAAAACCACAACTTTATAGTTCGCCATCTGCAAATGGAAGGTACCAGATTAGTCTCAATACCCCGCTAAGTGCCGACATCGATCGATGAGAATATCAACAAAGTTATTCAAAGGCGGCCACCTTCCTTAATAGCGTCGAAGTTTAAACGGCTGGAGTAACTTTTTGAACAAATTCAGGCAACCTCGTCCCCAGGGCCATCTGCGGTTTCAAAACCGCAGATGACCCTGGGGACGAGGTTGCTCGCAGGCTAGCTCAAATGAGGCCCTCTGGGCCTTGGTGGGGGTGTAATTTTGGAGCATAGGTCACGCCCCCATTAACGCCCCATATTGCGTCTCATGCTCGGGCTGTTGTTACGGCTCACCGCGGCCCATCAGTCATTGAAAACCGCGAGTTTGGTTTGTGCGCGCTCTGTACGCCTTTTTACTCCAAAGTTTTAGGCACATGTTCCTATAGATATCACTATCAAACAACTATATGCTAACTCCATGACGTACCTTCCGGTTTTTTAAGTTGCCTGCTGTCCAGTTTTTTTTATTGGATCGCGGGCTCAATTCTAATATTTTTTTATCGGAGTTTATGGCCGCCTTTACTAATATTGTTCACGGCAATCTTCAGGAGAGGCTCTGTGATAGCGTTGACGATTTTTTCTGATTTATTTCGGATATAGAATCTTTCTTTCTCTGATATTTCCGATATAGAATCTTTCTTTCTCTGATATTTCGGATATAGAATCTTTCTTTCTCTGATATTTCGGATATAGAATCTTTCTTTCTCTGATATTTCGGATATAGAATCTTTCTTTCTCTGATATTTCGGATATAGAATCTTTCTTGAGTAGCTGCGTTCTCTGATATTTTCAATGGCGGCATTTTCACAATTTATAAAGAGCAAACAACAAATATGGAGTTCCGCTTTTAGGTTCGGCTAATTCTATATATTAGAATATATATTCCCTTGTCTACCACATTATCAATCGAATCAAACCGCAAATTTCATATAAAAGGCTTTGAAACAACCCATAATGGCTTAAAAGTGTCAGACATTGTAATAGTAATCATTTGGCTTAATTGTGTAAACTAAAATGCAAATAAATTAGTCGAGAGGGGGACACTGAAAACTATTTCAATTCTAAATTTTGGCAAATAGAAAGCAGATATTACAATTTATGCATTGGAGCTTGGCTCATTGTAACTTGAAATTGAAATAAACGCTACTTTGATTAACTATGCTTTGATGTCGTAAAAGCCGTCGAAATTAGGAAATGAGTTTTCAAGAGTAAGACATCAGGTAAGGATCGATAAGGAAGTCGCTTGTCTTACAGCACTAAATTTATAGCACTTAATGTCTGACCGCACGCGAATAACTTTAATATGGACTTCAATATTCAGGTCAAGGGGCCCACACATTTATATTATATGAAAGGGATGACCCGACACGAAAAATTAATGATTTTATATAATGGATTTTGCTTATTTGAGCCTGTTATGGCACAATAAATTGTTCATTCATTTGTCAATGAAATGCGTTTGAACTAGGGTTTATAAGTTTATAGCCGCGGAAAATAATTTTTGGTGGCTCAAATAGATACTCGACTTCTTCTGCTTTGAAGTTGTCTTCAGTAAGAACGCGAGGCGTTTAAATCACGTTAACTGTCTCTTGACGCATCTTGTTCTATCTATCATGTTCTACATATACTAAGGAGTTTAAAGAGGTGAATGGCCAGCGAGGCTTATATATATTTAGAGTAGGTTTAAACTTATTTTTTCTCAAGTCTTTGACAGATTTCCTGTAATTTCAAAAGACGTTAACTTTCCAATTTCCTGACTCACTAAATATACAGCTCTTGTAAAGGTTTGTCCAGGATGAGTTGAAATCAAGCAGAGAAGAGTGCTTTGCTTTCTCTATCGAGCATCGCCTTCTTTGTTTGGTTTTTTCATTTATAAGTAAATTAACTACCAACCTCCAATTTAATGTTCGCACTGTTTGTTTGTTGTCTCTGAAGATGGTAAATCTTTGCCCTAACGTATTGAGAGCGCTAGTGGATTTTGGATAAGCAGATTTTGTAGTTTTCAGTTAATTTTCACTGATTCTTCTCGTCAGTGCCTCGAGACTAAGAGAATCAAACAATCACTGAATTCCGTTTCCGTCATTTCTAATTTTCCATCAGAAACACGTACAGTATGTATTCAAAAATGGCCTGACTTTGTCGTATGGCGATAAAAAGAACACAGAAGAAAGATTATTACTTACTCAGTACTTGCATTTACCGGTACGATCAAGCAGAAAATTTCCAAATCCGTAACTCTGTTCTAGGCGGAATGGCACCGGTTTCACGCTTTTATAAGCTTCTGCAATTACTTTATGCAAACAAGTTCTTATAGCTCTGACATGCAACAGCTGCTAAGCAGCTCAAGGGGAATTCCTTTTTACTTAAATATACATTACTACATTCAACCACGTCTTGAATTAAACATGTTAATTTATCATCGCACTCAATTTTATGCTGTGTTGCATTGAAAGGAAGACTTCCCTCTTTCTTCTTCCTTCTTCCTTAGTTTCACGCCCATGCGAAGTTCCTCACCAACAATTTGTTAGTTAACACTAATTACTGTATATTAAAGAAGGTGTGTTCAATTTTCTCCTACGTTGAATGAAAGAGCGTGTTAGAGCGTGTTCGCCTGTATAACTAAATGATTACACCTATTAGACTCAGTTGTGTAATACCAAGTTAAAATAAATGCCGGACCTAAAAATAAATGCAACCTACCTACCTACCTCGATTACAGTAAACGCCAGGGGCGTTAACTTAAAACTCGACGTGACAGATCCGACGTTTATTCGGGGGCCGGTGTTTAATCGGGAAGAAACGGTAAATATTTTTGTTTATTTTTCGAATGTGTTTATGTTTAAAATATTCATGAACAAGCTGTGTATAGAGTTACTCAACTACTTGACCATATTTGCGGATCAGATCGGGTGTCCTCTAAACGCCATATGTCGAACAAACGAACAACAAAACGAGTAATTATTAAAACACGGTGGGCCTTCTTCAGTTGAGTGTACTTGAGCAACTTAGTGCCACAGAAATATAGAACATATCACTGTCAAATGATACAAGATGGCGCGGCTTGTCGCCATATTTGCTACAATGCTCGCAGAATGTGCACGTTTTATGCCAATGAACACAAGGCTGACAGTCTTATTATGAAACAAAGTTGAGAACAGAGAAACTATCATGGGACATCTGGCTGACAATGATCAAAATTTAATCAAAAGAACCTCGCCTGACAAACTGACATAAACTGAAATAAGCGACTCGGAGAAGGTATCGGATGATGTTTGGGGGTAATCAGGGCTCTATTTTAATTCGGAGTCTTCTATTCAAATACCGATTAGGAGAAAATCGGGAAAGGCGTTATTTCAATATACCTTATAATTTACAAGTTGGCGGCCCTGCAAAGTGCCAATCTTTCCATCAACCTTTTGCGGCATAGGCCGCCTCACCTGGGCGTCACGAGAACACGTGGTCTCGAATTCTAATGAAACAGAAATTGTAGCTATTTGTGGGTAAATTATCGAATTTTGGCTGCGCCGGCTTGGACATTATGGCTTATTTATGTTCATTTACTCATATGTAGCATTTTTACCACAAATAGACTCTCTTTTAAAAAAGCATGCTTTGCCAGTAATGACAATTTTGGGAGTTATAACAGAAGAGTTTAATTGTTTCCTACTACCAAATTATGAGGGTAAAATTATGTGGCGATCTTTTCCGAAAAAAAGTTTGCAATCTAACAGCCTTAGATTGCTGTTTTGTGCTGAATGTATTATAAATACATAGCAAACCACAATTACTCTTAAAGGAACTTCTGCTTTTCAGAGGATTAAGTTTGTACCTATTAATCAAAAGTCGTACTCTTTAGATCCATGTATTTTCCTATGAAAAGGTAAAATTTCCTGTCGTGTTTGATATCGCGCGCGAACCTCGGTTTAGGTGGATTTCTACTGTCGCGTAATTTTCCGTACGTTAACGGGCGTGAATTCAATTGGCTTTACGTGCGTAAAATAAAAAAGAAGAAATGTATGAACGTCTGATCGCGTCTTCGGAAAAAGTTAAACCACATTCAACTTTTTCCCGCAGACGCGAAGCGTCCATGCATTTCTTCTTTTTTTTATTTTACGCATGTTCAGTGATCGACTATAATTTTGTCTGTCTTATGTTTTTCACGCTGTAAAAAATTCTGATATCTCGCAACTCTTAAAACACTATTACAATTGTCAATAAAAGGCGTTCGATGGATGCAGTTCTTCAAAAAATTGTCAAAAACAATAAAAAAGGTTCTATATCAGCTGGGTTTAAATTTCAAATAAAAAAATTAGATTTAAAAGGTACATTACGTGAGCCGAGAATGAGTAAGACCCATTAAATCTCTCAGCGTTAATTGATGTTTACATGTAAAAAGATGGCTACTTTTTAAACCATTTTCATGTTGTAGTAACTCACATGTGTTTCCATATGGCTAAAGAATCGATGTTTATATATGGTGGAGTGAGGACCAACGAAAATTGTACAGGCCAGAGTTTCTATGATCCCTTCCTTCTAAACTTTTGCAAAATTCTATAGCATGTTGCACCCGAATTCACTAATTGGTCTTGGCCCTTAATATATAAAAATACTAAAGTCATTAAAAGCGAAAATATTTGGCGCGAAGAAATTTTCCCCAAAAGGACAACCAAACCATATGTGGTCCAGGCAATCCCATAAGCCTAAGCGTCAGTATCGAATCGATGGCCATTTTCACTTTGCGTGAAGAAGTTTGGTTTGCAGTTTTCTCTGTGAAGAATTTTAGCAATTATGGATGATGACAGTTTATGTATCTCATCACGAGCCTACGGGCTCGGAACCTGATGAGGAGACGCCTGCATCCCCAAGGGGATCAATTCAGGGTGATTTTATGCTGGATCGGAAGATGGCGAAATAACTGTCGCTTCTCAGGATCAGTCGGCCTTGCAAGACACCCGTTTGTCACTGAACGGTTTCCCGCCTAATTCCACCCATCAACAAGCCGGCCGAAAGCGATCCTACCCAGCAAGTCAGCTTAGCGTTACAGCACCAAGCTGCCTTTCTATCATTGATGAGAAATCTTTAAGCAAAGCCGCTAAGGTTTCAGGTATTTTTATCGATCCCTTTGCCTCGGCATTATTGGCGGCAAAAGAAGAAGCGAAGAAACACGCTTCGAAAGTTACAGTGGTCGATGAGATTCCGCCGCCTTCGGGCGATATTGTATGTGGAATATCGACAATGACCTTAAGGAAATAATTGATATTTATTTCCGTTCATGTATGGAGGACAAAGCACATAACGAGCTCGTCAAACAATTTCCAAAGCCAGATGTTCCCGCTCTCCACGTGCCGGAACTTGATAAATGGTTTGTCCTTATTCAAGGTAAGCGGTCTCTAGCTAGTCTTCGTTGGGAACAAGATCTGCAAGTGACGGAGAGAAACTATATGGACGCAGCAGGTCCACTTTGCATCCTTCTCCAGCACTTAAAAAAGGACCCACAGGCCGTACAGGTCGGTGAGGCAATTAACCTGGTTCTCAAGAGCCTCCGCTTCTGACTGGGCATGCTGTGGCAACTGTTAACAAGCATAGACGTCAGGATATTGTTAAGTCTACACATATTACCGACACCACTGAGCTCGGTAAACATTCTGAATCTATGCAGAAGTTCCTCTTTGGTGAATCTAAAGCCAAGGAATTTAACTTTATGGGTGAACTGGCTGAAAAAGTCTCCAAAGCCATCCAGCCTCAGAATAAGAAATACTCAAGCAGAAAGAATTCTGGTAGAGGCACCAGTTCATCAAACACTCAAGGGCAGAATGATCATTCCTCTCATGTAGCCCGTTCGCCTTCTGGAAGTCAAGGCAGTCAAAGTTTTCACAAGAAAAAGCCTTACAATAACAACCGGCCTTTTCGGAGGTCGCCCTTCCAAGGAAAGCCTTACCTGGGGGGGGGGGGGGGGGGTGGGGCAGACCAAAGGCTCACTCTCGGACAGAGGTCCAACAAGCAGTCCTCGCAGGCTCCCAGCAGGAGCTACACACAAGAAAAACAGAGGTAAGCCTTCCTTCTACTCACTCACTTTCCCCTCTTCCCTTTGCTTACATCAACTTAGAAAACATTCCGAGGGCAGGGAGGCTAAAGTATTTTCTCCAGAACTGGGAACTCTTAACATCGGACCAGTGGACTCTCAACACTGTAAGGGGTTACAGACTAGAGTTAACAGCTAGTCCCAGGCAGTCAAGGCTGCCCTCCCCACATCAGTTGAATCCCAGTCAGCTTGCCCTAGTAGAGGACGAGATTGGCAGCCTCTTAGACAAGAAAGCCATAGTGAGTGTTCCTCACCACAGGACACTCTTTTACAGCAACCTTTTCCATGTGGAAAAGAAAGGGGGAGGGCAACGCCCGGTTATAAACCTATCCACACTAAATTCATTTGTGTGCTACCGTCATTTCAAGATGGAGGACTTGAAGGTGGTTGCAGACATTCTTCGTCCTCACGACTTTGTGTGCAAGATAGACCTCCAATACGCATACTTTGCTGTTCCCATCCACCCAGAACACCAGAAGCTACTTTGCTTTCAGTTCCAGAATGTAACATACCAGTTCAAATGCATACCCTTCGGTCTCACATCAACACCTCGGGTCTTCACAAAAGTGCTGAAGCCCCTGGTGGCTTTGGCAGGAGATTGGGTCTACGGATATGCATTTACATAGACGACATGCTAATCCTGAATTCTCAGAGGGAGGGCTCCCTGAGAGATGCCTCTCTAATTATCCACCTGCTGGAAAATCTGAGGTTTGTTGTGAACATGGAAAAATCTATTTTATTCCCTTCACAGGAAATGGAATTCCTAGGTGTACTGGTCAGCTCCATACACATGAGCTTTTTTCTCCCAGACAGCAAGGTTGCGAACCTTCAGAACGAATGCAGAAGACTTCTAAGTTCCAGGACTGCCTCCCAGTCAGACCTAGCACACTTAATTGGCAAAATGATCGCAGCAAAGGCAGCTGTATTCCAGGCTCAACTCCATTACAGAGCACTTCAACACCAGAAGAACTCCTTAGACTTCCAGGGAGTTCCCCTTCATCAGAAGGTAATTCTAGATGAAGAGGCCTTGTTAGACCTGGAGTGGTGGGTAACCAATCTGCCCACAGCCAATACCAGGCCTGTGAAACCCCTCATCCCCAACATTCTGATCCAGTCGGATGCTTCAGGGTCGGGCTGGGGGGCTGTGTGCAACAGGATCGAGACAAGGGAAACCTGGGCTCTTCACGAATCCTCACTTCACATAAACTGCCTGGAGCTGCTTGCAGCCACCTATGCAATCAAAGCCTTCACCAAATCCCTGTACAATGCTCATGTCCTAATACAAATGGACAATACATCAGCAATAGATGCAGATGCAGAGTCTCGGGCAAAGCCAGATGCAGCAGACTGGAAGCTCGATTCAGAAGTGTTCAAGGTTCTGAATCAGAGTTTCGATCCTTTTACAATAGACCTTTTTGCCAACAGGAACAATGCTCAGCTGGAGAGATTTTACAATTATCTGCCAGATCCTCTAGCGGAAAAGTTCGATGCTTTAGTTCAGCCTTGGAGGGAGGAGAATGCTTACGCCTTACCCCCTTTCAACTTGATCAGCAAGGAGAAACACTGTTGATTGTTTGCCCAGTGTGGCCAGCACAGGCATGGTACCCACACCTTCTACAGTTGCTAACAAGCAATCCAATATTGCTTCCGATTCACAACGAGCTACTGTTAGACCCATTGGGGAACAGACATCCCCTGATCGTCAACAACCCCTTGCCTCTAGCAGAATGGAGAGTCTCAGGGAACACCTCTCTTCAGAGCGCATATCAAAAGAAGCTACAGATATTCTCCTCTCTGCCCAACGCAGATCAACGAATGCTCAGTACAAGTCATGGTAGGCTAAGTGGTGTTGCTGGTGTCGCCAACGACAGGTTGATCCCTTTCGACCAGCTGTAAGTTATTTAGTTCACTTTTTCACAGAGTTGTTTGAGCAAGGTAAACAGTACTCCACAATTAATACCTACCGATCAGCTATTAGCTCCACAATTCCACCCTTGGATAGAACTCCCATGGGCCAACATAAAATTGTGCGCAGCTTCATGAAGGGGGTATTCAATATGAGACCACCTAAACCCCGTTATTCCGGTACTTGGGAGGTTTCACTGGTTACTGGCCTGTTTGAGAAGTGGCCTAATAACAGTAACTTAGAACTGAAACGTCTCTCAATGAAGTGTGCAATGTTACTTGCACTAACAAGTGCCAATCGACAGTCTGATTTACATGCCTTGGATTTGGCATTTGTGCAATTTCTCCCGGAGGGTGTGGAGTTCAGGATTCCAGGCCTCAATGGCCGTCGATTCGATACTGACACTTAGGCTTATGGGATTTCCTGGACCATATATGGTTTGGTTGTCCTTTTGGGAAAAAAGGGGGTAAGTTTCTAAAGAAACTGTGGTGCTGCGTCGGTGGGAAGTATAACAATATAATTTGGTTTTATCAACTGGGTTGATAATGTCAATTGGCCACCGTAAAGAGATTCAAGAGCTGACGTTTCGAGCGTTAGCCCTTCGTCGGAGCGAATCGACGAAAGGCTAACGCTCGAAACGTCAGCTCTTGAATCTCTTTACGGTGGCCAATTGATATTATCAACCCAGTTGATAAAACCAAATTATACTTTTGGGGAAAATTTCTTCGCGCCAAATATTTTCGCTTTTAATGACTTTTTATATATTAAGGGCCAAGACCAATTAGTGAATTCTTCGTGCAACAATAATAGAATTCTGATTGTACTTCAGCTTCTTTGTAGCCTCGCACAATCTACAATTTTTAAGCGTGTTTTATTTTAGAAAATGAAATTCAGTGCAGCTTCAATAGCTAGGAGGCCGGACGCAGTGGCTCAATGGTCAGTAAGCAACCTCGAGTTCACTACCTTGTCCACTATCTTTAATTTTTATTGTTTTACTTTTTTCCACGCAGTACTCTGAACATTCTCTTCCCCAGAGGCCGCGCTCTTTTTGGTCAGCACCAAGAATCGCGACCTCTGGCCGCCTCCACGATTCACGGACTCACTGTCAAATCTGAAAAATCAGATTGGCTGAAAACTACAGGACAAGTATTCTGTGTATTGACCATTTTCGCATTGCTTATAATACACCTTGTTTTGCATAAGCATTGTCTTCCGATTCTCTTGGGACGACTGTAATACCCAGGAGAATTGGGAAACAAAGGTTACGCAAAATTTTGGGAGGTAAACAAGGTGTATTATGGGCAATGCGAAAATGGTCAATGCTTATAATTTGGGAGCGACCAGAGGTTTCGATTATTGGTGCTGACCAAACGGAGCGCGGCCTCTGGGGACGAGAATGTACTCTGAACTGCCGCCTCGGTAGCTCAGCTGGTAGAGAACCGGACTGCTGTGCGGAAGGTCTCGGGTTTTTGCTATCTTTGCAATGACCATCTGCAAATGGTTAGACGTTCTGTTCTTCTCGGAGAAGGACGAAAAACCGTAGGTCCCGTCGCCTGCATCTTTAGTATTACGGTAAGCATGAGACGTTAAAGAACCACGCACTTCTCGCAGGGAACGAGGTTCCCGGTCTGGCCTCGATTCACGGGTTGGTGCTTAGCAAAGGGATACCCTCACTGCCACCTTTTCCCCTTGGACTCAAGAAAACTTGCAGGAGTATGATCGCAATATGAGTATGAGAACGTTTGTTCATATACTGGGCAATCCTGACGAAATGCTGACGGCTGCAACCTAGTCGCTTTATGCTTCCAAAACCGGAATAAACTTCAGCAGTGTGGGTCTTTTTTGGGCGTTTCAATAGACTTTCAGGAAGCTAACAATATATTGCCAAATAACTTCCATACACGTACAACCTATTTTCTGTTCATATCCGATTGGGTGAAAACTAGTATTCTGAGCCCGCGTTCTTGGTGCTGACCAAATGTAAAGCAGAAAGCGCGTTCAACCTCGTCCTAGTGTCATCTGCGGTTTCAAAATAACGTCCGCAGAAGACTGAAACCGCAGATGGCCCGGGAACGAGGTTGAAAGCGCTTTTGGGGGTCGAGATTAGTTTGAACAAAGCACAAAGTGCATGTACAGTATCCTGTGAATATTGAATCTCGGACGAGCTGTTGTTCAATAGGTCAAGAAATTAAAACAGAAATAAAATCACATTAAAACAAGTACAATCTATTTTCCCGATATTTCGGTTTGAAAAACAAACCTTCTACGGGGGCTTAAAGAAAATGAATGCAAAAAATACAAAATGACCGTTATTTATAAGAGCTTTGAAATATAAAATGAGAAGCTACGATAGGTTAAAAAGTGTCTAATATCGTACTTGTTTTAATGTGATTTCATTTCTGTTTTAATTTCTTCTCTTCGCCGTGGGGATCAGTCTACCGTTTTTTGCATAGTATTTTTTTTATTTTAACTGATCCAGGCCTACAAAGTTCCGGCACCATTCATTGGTTTGTCGTTGTGGTCTTGCCGATGTTAGAAGATTCAATAGGTCATCAGTTCCCGCGAGAACCTTGCCATTCTAACAGTTTTATGAAATTTTAGGACAGACTGTATTGTAAAGTGAACACGTGGACAACTTCTTTCAATATAATACGTGTCTATATGTTATAAATTTGTGAGCCCTATTCTTCGCTAAGTTTGTATTCAGTAAAGATATTTTCCACAGAGGGAATAAATTGCTCTCTACATGAGTGGATAAACCATAACAACGGTACCCACTTTTTAGCTATTGATCTACCGCTGATAGCATTATCAATCCTTTCAGTAATTTACACAGTACACACAGTACTATGGCCTGAATCCTCTATCAGGCACATTCATCTTTAGTCAAGATTTACTCGTTATTTAAGAGGTAGATTTGACGATTTAAATTAAAGTTTATCACTAAAACAGGACTTTAATATGTTCAATTTTGTCCGAATAATTGTAAGTTTGGTCAGCAGAGAAAATGAATTGTTCTACGTACGCTTATATATAGTTCGCGTTTTATGTGCTCGTTATTATTAGCAAATATATACAGTTACACAGCTTTTCAGTGTATGTCGGTAAATCTGATGTGTTTTAGACATTTCTCCGTTAAGAAAACAAAACTGATTGACATGCCAACAGCAGTTCCTTTCCAAAAGCAACATTTTAGGGTAACTTCCTTTTGAGTAGGTCACGTACGACAAAGGGTTATATTTTAAGAAAAAGCGCGGTGAATCGTCGGATCATTTCAAGCATTTGTAGGATAATGTGGACTAAAGGAAAAAAGACTGATATACGGTTTGTCCTTAGCTTACAAGTTCGCCGCTCACCTTGCTCATAAATGACGAAAATCCAGAAGGCCGGTTTGAGTTGAAGATTTCGTGGAAGCGCCTCAGTGCTTTGGTAAAATTCAATAGTATTCAGTGATAATGATTATAATGAATGCATTGTATGTGAATTTAAACAGTTTGGCTCGAGCAGCCTATAGCCTGTCAAGGAACTACAATGAGATATTTCCAAGATACGAAGGGCGTTTACAAGAATGTTTGTACAACGGGCGAATAACTCTTCAATGAATTTCTTACTGATTATTCTTGCATGGGGGTGTATAGTAAAATAAACGAATCGTAGCCCTTCGCAGGCAGTAGATCGAGCCTAAACTGAAATGTTTTCCATTTTGCTTGATCCTACTGGCTGTAAAACGTAGGGACCAGTCATTATTAAATTTTATGAACGTCAAGGGGATAACTCGAGATAACCAGGATAACAAAACCAATAAATCCATGAATGGTCAAGGGGGCGGGGCGAAAAAATACAAACTTGAACATGCATAATTGTATTGACTGATATTTTGTCAAACTTAATCTGTGTGCAGTCAAACCACTGGAAATAAATGCCATATTTCCGAGTAGATTTTGAAAAATATTTGTTCTTATCCAAACTGAGTGACATATTGCTGCTGTGGCCACAAGTGTTCCTTGGCTTTTACCATAAAGTGAATTTTTTTTTCAAACTTCATCCCTGGTAGCTTTTCCCTTTCTCGAATTTACAAAGCGTAAAAATCCAAGGACGAAGTCAGCCATTTCCGAGATGCTGTTTTCCTCTATGTCAAGACGAGTCTTCGGCACAACCTTTCATGTGGAACTGATCAATTTTGTTCGCACGTCTTTTGTCTTGAAAATCAAACTCATTTCCATATGAAGGTTGCACTGATGTGCATCAAGAGTCGTTTTGAAACTGGTAGAAGGTAACTCAGAAATGACTTATTGGCTTCACGGTCATAATCAGTTGAAAGACAATTAAAGGTTTGCTTCCGACAGAATCTTGTTTTCTGAAAACAAAGGCTAAGAAACCTATTCCACAAAGTTTTTAATTAGGCTTTCGATGGGTCAGTCTTATTTGATTAGTCATTTGCTGTATTTAGCCAGTCGGTGCTACATTTCTTGGTCACACGCTATTTTCATTATCAAGTGGTCAAATTTCTCCCCCACCTGTTGTTACATCGCAGCCTACCCCCTCCTCCCCCATGATTTTTCCAGTCCTGTGAACTCGTGACCAAATGACGAGTTTCCGGTTACGCAAAATGTATCAAAGTCAAACTAGCGCCGTCGTATCATGCTTGCTGGAAATTTACGGTACTGTTGTGTCTCCATCATGTGTACCGTATCACGAAAAAAACGAGACTCGACTTTACATTGTCTTTGACCAAATATTTCACAAGAAACCCATACTCCACCCAAGTCTCAAATACAAGTTTGCATTTATGTGGCATGGGAGCTTCTAAGAGTTCATTGCGACAAAAAGGTAAGCAAAAGATAATCTTGTTGATCGCGTGTGTCTAAGACAGTTTTCTCGCTTTTGTCCTTGGTGTCGATAAATGTGTATTTATATCATAAATAAATCAAACTTCAAGTTGGAACATGGATTTCATTTCAAACTGTTCATTTTTCAGCAATTTTCTTAATACTCACGTTTCGAACACAGCGTGACGTCATTTCCACAGCCGGCCTCTGTTTCTTGGCACTCGTCACGCAATCTTTTGACCTCTTCCAGTTACGAGCCAACATTATGCATGAGAATTGTAGCCTGTGTACAGCCGCCCCTCCCCCCTTCGGTTTTTTTGGAGGGGAGGGGTGGCTGTATAGAGGCTATAGAATTGAAGCAGAGGCAAACAGTGGAGAAGACGACGTCATGCTATGCAAAAAGCCAAAGTAATTAGAATTTATGCAACATCTCCTTGGCCTTACGCATTGCAACCTTCGGGTTCGCCTCTGGATTCTGGTTGGGGATTCTAGAGCGTTTTCACTCAGGTGACCAAAAAAAAATCGAAAACCAGTCAGTGGACAAAGTCAACGATATTATAGAAGATAAATAAAAAATACACTTCTCCAAGTTTCAGGTGTGTGCGTTATTCCAAACTTCAGATATTCGTCGAAATGTTCCGCGCAAATTTACAGAGCCCAGTATGGAGCCGCCATATTGTGTGTACCTTCAGTGGAACGTGTAAACATCTGGAATTTACTTTGGTTATCTTGGCGACTGGTTACCTGTACTGTACAAACCAATATTTATATAAACAGTTTACCTAATACTTAAACTTCTCAAATGGCTAGAACTCGGTAGATAATTATGTTTTTCGACCTTTATGTCACGCACCGCCATAACTCTGAAATTCAAAGTGCGCTGGTTCCCAGACGAAGGACAGATATAAATTTAGCACCTCTTATGCCTACTGAGTATAAAAGGTTTGGTGAAAACGTTTTATTGGCTATGCCGGGGCTATGCCATGCTGATGAGACCTAACAAGGTCGAGGCAGCTGTCCTTGGCTGCATTCGCGTCCCCAGAGGCCGCGATCCTTTTTGTCAGCACCAAGGAATCGAGACCTCTGGCCACCCCCAGCTTGTGAGCATGCGCAGAGTACTCGTTCTGTAGTTTTCAGCCAATCAGAATTGTCAGATTCGACAATGAGTCCGTGATTCGCCGACTTCCGGTTTTGGGACACGGCCAGAGGTCGTGGTTCTTGGTGCTGACCAAAAGGATCGCGGCCTCTGGGGACGAGAATGTCCTTGGCTGCCACTCCACGGGTAATAGCCTGTGCGCATGCGTACAGGTTTTGGCCAAACCGTGGGGATGTGTTGTGTGGCCATTGCACTCAGATGGTTTATTATGACATTTTTGCAATTCACGATATCCGGCGATCGAGGAAGGAGGTAGTGATACAGACAGGCAGATAAACTCACCAAGACAGACAGACAAACAGACAGACATGTAGACCAATAGACAGGGAGGCAGGTTGCCTAGTTACTAGGCAACGGGGAAACGAGAAACGAGCACTGACGTCATACTATACTGTGAAGGCCTGGGAAAAAAGCCGTACAGGAACTAGCAAGGAGGCAGATAGCCTGTGTAGCCGGCGGGATTTGCTCAACTCCTCGCTAGTCCCCACTCGTCTTTGCCGCACAAAACGACGCGCGTTCTTCCCGCAAAAACAACAGCCCTTCGCCGCAAATCCCGCCAGCTACGCAGGCTAGCAGGTAGCTAGACAGTCAAACGGAGAGAGCCAAATAGATGGACCGACAGACAGGCAGACCAACAAACAGACAGACAGTCACTCAGATAGACAGACTGGCCGACCTGACAGGCAGACAGATAAACGGACGGAGAGACCAAACGACCGACAGGTAGATAAACAGAAAGACAGACAACGAATCAGAGGCATTAAATGTGCCACCATAATTCTATGTCATCAGCGCGGCATTTTAGGGAAGGTGCTTTTTTCTTGGGGGGAGGGGGGTTGAGGGCTGGCCCTCCCTCGCCTTTTAATTAAAAAACTCCTGACCCCTCACTTTTAAGTGACTGTCAAACGTGTGACCCTCCCCACATGGTATGTTCCATGCTATAGAAACCTCAGAACATTTCGCTTGTTAACGCAAAATGTTTGGATATGAATAGATCTCGATAATGAATGTGTGCGTGCTGAACTATGGCTCTATACGGACGGAAAAGAACACGAGTACTCCGAGAAAATTGTGTCCTATCATAACACATGTAGAAACCCAGTAACCTTGTGAACCAAGTACCTGCACCAAATTAAATGAACGAAGGTGAAAAGAAAAAACTTAATCTGTTAAAGAAAAATGGAAAGTAATATCACAAAAATACTCATTAAAAAATTCTGGAAAAGGTGTGTGACCCTCCCCTTGAATAGCTGACAAAGAGGTATGGCCCTCCCCTTTTGGTGCGCACTTTCACGGATGATCCTCCCCTCTGAGGCCCCAGCCCTCCCCCCTCCCCCAAGAAAAAACGTACCTTCCCTTAAACGGTTGGAGTGCGGTACGAGGGATTTGGTTTTGTTATTAATCTGTTGTTTTACCATCTTCACAGGTTCATCTGTCACCTCTAATATCTATGCAACAAACAAAACTGACGGCATAAAGCACCTGTACGTACGCTTGCAAGGTAAAAAGCTCCGCGACAAGGAGACTTACTCACTACTTGGCAGTAACAGGCCTACTACAGAACATGATGTGGATTATCACAGACAACAAGAGGACAAGCTATTTTCGACTTTGATCCAATCAGGATTCTGTTTGCTACAGCCCGGAATTCCAAAACGTTTCAGTGTGGGGAATCCTGAACTCCCGATGTATGCCTCCGTTCATGATGGCTGTAACTTGTGGCTAACCGATGTGCCCGTGGAGCCTTCAAAATATGGTTGCATCGCCATTAAGGGAGACGAGCATGGCATTCATATTCAACCATCGAATCCTACTCCAATGTGGTCACGTGGTACAGAAGGCGATCCTATTCCGGAAGGAGTAATGCAAGCCAATAAGGCTAATTCATCAAGGCAAATGTACTTCGGCCGTTCCCAGGGAAACCTTTGCTTTGTGGGGACTAAAGATGACCGGTTGGACTTCTGGGGTGCTATGTTTAATGAATATAAGAAGCAACTGAGTGGAGATTTACTGATAGATACCGGATTTGACGTGATTGAAGCAAGACGGGGAGATGTTCTGCCACCAAACACTCTTCAAATTGACGGTGTCTACGTAGGACGTTATATCGGTGAATATCTCTGTCCAATGGATGTTCGTGACGGCAAGGTGTGGAATTTTCAATCCATATTTAAAATAAGTAGCAAGAAAGGAGAGATTGTCGTAATGACCAATGATCCATATTGCTAATAAATTGCTTGTCATCATTTTGCACGAGACTGCGTAAAACAGCGTGAAATATCATTGCATTTTGCTGGGTTGGTTTAGAAATCGGAAACGGCCGCTACTTATTTACCCGCTCGACAGAGTTCATCTAAATCCTCGCCTCTCGAGTTTTCTTAAGCTTTGAAAAAACGCGCGCTACTTTTGGAAAATAACAGAACTTTGAAGAACGTTACAAAAACGTTACTGCCATAACGGGTGGGAAGGGAATAATCTTTATTAAGGCAAAACAGCCAGTAATAGGACAAGTTTTCTGTAGGTGGAAAAATTAGGCAAAGAACTGTGTCCCACCGTCCTAAATTAAAAAAAAAATAGTAATATAATAAAATGATCACACCAGAGACTTGTAAATTATTCTGCAAAATAACGCTTTCTCCTTTATTTACCTTATTCGTTTACAAGCGAAACGAATGAATTTATATACCAAACAAACTGACCTGACAAGTAACTGGTCATTTTCTTTAAAGAGGTTATCTAGAGTATATAATGCCATATATTAAAATATTATTCTTCACAAATGGAATATATAAGTGTATGACAGTAATAAATAAATATATACAACCCATGTATGAACAAATTTTGGTATACAAATTTTTAAGAAATTACCAGCAGGGAATATATATGATTTAACAAGACATCAAATAGATCGTTTAAGTAGCTTACTTGTTTAAGATTTCTTACTTTAAATGTGCACTTTGTTGAGTGCCTCTGTGGAGGGATATACCGTTTTCAAATTACAAATTTGTTTTGCCAGATATTTGACATTTGGGAACATGACATGACATCCTAGACAATACCGAAGTTATAGACTGAGCAGACAATAAATGCATACATCAAGGACAACTGTTCTACGACGATATGCGTTACTGTAATTGCACGAAACAGTAGACATATCAGGAAAGCAAGGAACTGAGAAATTTAAACGCCTCAGGTTCAACGAAAAGACAAAGAGTAAATATTATTCGATTATATATTTCTTAGAATTAATTGCCGCTATTTTGCATTAGAACGAAAAACAACCATCAACTCAACACAAACGAAACTTACAAAATTCACGTTGCATT
Organism: Blastomussa wellsi; assembly: GCA_947652115.1. NCBI lineage: Eukaryota > Metazoa > Cnidaria > Anthozoa > Scleractinia > Plerogyridae > Blastomussa > Blastomussa wellsi. Next base: position 20,686,413 of record OX393568.1, on the reverse strand, counting down.
GCAGGCTACCCAAACTATAAAGCTACAAAAATACAACGCTTGCTTTATAGAGTATTTTTCTCTTTAGTCAGAGTAAAAATATAACTTAAATTACACTTTTTGAAAGCTTTTGGTCAGTTTATACAACAAGAAAAACGTTAACGTTCCAATATGGCGCCGGATAAGGCAACATTTCATAATAGAGAAAATGTCTTTTTATACTTTCAACATAAAATTCTTGAAAGCGAACCGATCTGACAAGGAATGGTTCTCTTATCTTCTGCTACACATCTATTTTACATAAACGCCTCTGGATTAAAATAGTTACTCAATTATTTCTGTAGCTTATTATTGTGTTTCCATTAAATTTGATTTGATTTTTTGGTCAACGTTTCACACCCAGTGTGTTTCGTTTGTGCTGGGACTCACAGGCGACTTGACTTGTTTTGGTGGAAGGGGGTTGAGTCTTTCCCTAAAACGAAAACAAAGTAATGAATCAACATCAGATGCGGTTGGCAAAAGAAGAAGTCACGCATGACCGCTTAGAGGCCCATAAGGCTGGAAGTGACAAGGAATATTTCTCCCCCCCGGATGGGATGCTAGTCCATCGCAGGGTTGCACTCCGGAGAGCAAATAGACCTTATTCACGATAACCGCCATGTTTGTTTTCGCATTGTAATGTAAATTAGGCACGTGCTTTGTGAGGGGGCAAACAAGCTTAAATCGACAAATTTCAGCTGGTTTCTTATCACGTCTGATAGTTTTTTTTTCATAGCCTTGCTTTGGTTTTTGCTTTGTGCTTTAAATATTCTAAGTTTAACGCAATTTTGGCACTTTTATAGAAAAAAAGTCAAGCTATCGAGTAACTATTTCGAACTAACCTTGTAATGAAATCATTATTCCATAACTTGGCTCTTAAATGTGACTTTACCGTAGATACGTCACTATTTAGACCGTCCGGTTTTCCGAGAGACGGCATCATTTTAATGTTTGCCCCCTGGCAGACAAGGTGGCTAATTTGCATTACAATATGATCTCTTGTCCAGGAAACAACGCAGTGCCTCAGTCAGATCTCGAACACGGAATAAATCGATCCGAAGGCCGGCGCACTGACCTCTCAACTTATAGGTCCCCAAAATCAAAATCCTTGTATTATTTGTCTCGCGGTAAAGCTGAGGGTCCCAAGTAGAAAGCCCAACATGCACAAAGCGAGAGTCATTATATGAGATAGTTTCAAATCGATCTGTGGCAGTTGTAATTTGACAACTGCTGAAAAAGGCGGGAAAAATCGCACGTGAAATTTAGAAAGTTCTCTCTGATTGGCTGTGCTAGCAGGGCCTTCGACTTTACTGCCGAAACATATTGCACGACATTTTAAACCAATCCCAAACACGAAAACATGCAATGCCAACACATTGCAATCCCGGCTTACACAAGTCATCCCAAAGCCGCCGTATCACTGCTAGTCCCTGAACTCTCTCTTCCGCGCGCCCTTTATAGGTTCATTTACAATAGGAGGATTCATGCTGACGTCATTGTTTACCTTTTTTCTCATTAGCATACGGTTTGGCGTACAGAAGGCAACATGTTAGATATGAATGGACTCCAAACAGTTAAAGAGCTAGTGAAATTTAGTATATGGTGAAAGTTTTAGCTCTTTGTGTGTAATATTCAAAAGGAGAAATTGTCTTTCAAAAACTCCAAAATTTCTGGGTGGCAAAAGCGCTAATGAGCTCATACATTCTATGTAAAATTTTGAGTTTTTAAACCCGCGTCAGACAAAAAGAGTTCAATACATCGAGCTGAAATTCATTGGCAGAGTTAATCGTGCTATGAACTTTCAATACTCAGAACTGATATTTTTGTAGCGCCATCAGAAACTCAATCGCTTATGCTAATGAGGCAAATATTGTAAACAAGGATTCCCCTACAAGAGGCGCGCGGAAGAGAAAGTTCAAGGACTGGACTATATCGCTGCATTCTCCTTACCTTAGACTTAAAGATTTGTGGCTTTTTCTAGAGTAAGGGCTTCTTCGATGACCATGAATGTTCAGGCTTCTGAAACCCTAGGAATGCAAAGAAATACGTCAAGCAACAGCCAACAAGAAATCTTCAAACTTGGCTAAGGCGGCGTTGTAGTTATGTCCCTCCGACGCAGCCTCTAAGAGACATATCACCCCATGCGGCACTAGGATATAGAAAGTGGATGAAACCCTGGTGTGCGAAAATTCAAATGAAAGCTTTTAAAAGAACTTCTATGTGGTACTGTTTATTTTACCGCTTCTAACTTTTAAAGTCTGTGGATGAAACCCTAGTGAGCGACCATTCATATGAAAGCTATTCCCAGTACCCTCATGGACAGAACAGGAGTACTTTCAGAACGTGAAATAAACATCACTCAGTTAGAACAATTCATATTTCTACTCACCTCTACATCTCTCAGGAGAGTTTGAAACTCATCGCTCTCCACGAGCCACTTGGGAATCTCAGTGGATCCTTCCTCAATCGCTTCCTCTATTTGCTTCTTCAGTTGGGATAACCTTCGAATATCATCGTTTACCTGCAACTACATGGAGACGAAATACGTTACATTTGGTGTACGTAAAGCAAGACCAGGAATTCGGCTCATCCTCGGTGTAAAAACCCGTGAAACACACAAGTGACGTCAAACAAAGAACGAACAAGACAACAAAAAAATATTTTGGTTTTATCAACTGGGTTGATAATGTGAATTGGCCACCGTAAAGAGATTCGAAAGCTGACGTTTCGAGCGTTAGATCGACGAAGCTCCGAAGAAGGGCTAACGCTCGAAACGTCAGCTTTCGAATCTCTTTACGGTGGCCAATTCACATTATTAACCCAGTTGATGAAACCAAATTATCAAGACAACAAAGAACCTAGAAACAATATAGAACAGAAAAACAATAGATCAAAAACAAAGAAAAAAGTCACAGGTTTTTACACCGAGATAAACCCAGTAATTCGAAGAGAAAGGGGGACGATGTGGACGGAATTCTGGACTGAGTAATGGTTGATTTTACGGTTTACCAACCTGTTTTGCTTTGGAAGCTTCGAGGTGAAATTCGAGATCCATAGCTGCCCGATCGTGCCCTTCCTCTAAATGCGGTATAAGCTGCTGGTACTGCTGAATCCCTTGCCATGACATTGGGCGCTGAAGGTCGAAAAAGTAGCAAATTAGATCTCACAGGAAATGGGACCACTTGCAAGTAATAACGATAGGCAAAACTATCTTTGAGATGTTCAGAAATCCCTTCAAATCAGGGGCGAGCTTGCGTCGCAACATATTCACAAGAAATGTTCCATCGGTGACGAGGGTTAAGTAGCCGATCAGGTCGACGGAGCTAATCTCGGTTTCCGTAGAATAATTAGGGACTAATTTCTACTAACCCTGAATGGGATGCCAGTCTATCACTTATACACGCGTGATTCATACCAACAAAACATGTTTAACAAATTGAAAAGTATCAAAAGAAAAATGTAAAACTGAATTTGACATAGGATTCCTGTAAGCTCTAGATTCTGCGTTCACTGTGCTAAATTTGAAGTAAGAATAACATCAGTCAGCAACTTCTGTGACCAAAATAATTTCAAACTGCGTTTAACTAAACAGCCTTTAAACGTGTTTTAACTTTGGTGTGAATGAGGTGTAATATTAGTCTATCACTGGGTTACCCTGCCGGGGCGTCGCAAGGGCTCGAACCCAAACGCCTCGACGCACTAATAGTCAGTTACATTTAAAAATTACCTTTTTCCTTCTCATGCTTGTTCTTTCCACTGACAATCGTACGAATGGACTGCCTTCAGTTTTACGAGTGGTGCAGTCCGAGTTACTGCGATTCAGGTTGATGTCGCAGAACAAACGGCTCAATGGCATCATAGGAAGTTCGTCGTCTTCTCCCTATAGAGGAAAACAAACAACACAGTTCAGTGAAGAACAACGCTTCCTGTAACATGAAGTGACTTATGGCTAAGGGACATCAAACATCAAGCAGGCGATGAATTAAGACTTTACTGTTCAGACTCAACATTAAGAAAATCACTTCATGTAAAGAGTCATAAGGTGTCCTAAGTATAGTCATCATCGCAGACAAGCAAATCTTGTAATCGTTCGTTCTGCCCACAGTCACATTTATAATGTACTCGGCCCAGCATTGCTAGCAAACTTCAAAAGCCAGATCTTCCTTTTCGTTTCTTAGCGTTGGAGGTAAATAACAAGCGCGTAAACAATTATTTAACTTACATGGACTCGGAACGACCCCAATGGTTGCGGATCGGAGAACTTCCGCGAGTACTTCGTCTTGAACATCTGAGGTCTGGGACGAGCTAAAGGTGATCGGTCAAAGTCACTATCTCTGTCCTGAAGAGAGCCACCGCTGATCACACTGTCGCCTTGAGACTGCGCTCTTTCCACCGGCCTTCCAGCGGTGTGCTTTCGAACAGGAAGCCCGTCCACTCCCTGGTTGAGCACCTCTTGACTGACTGATCTATAGGGCATGCGCTCGAATCCGGCAACTGCTGATTCCAGGCTAAATGTCGAGCCCTCGCACTGTTTGAATTGAAGAAAGTGATGGGAAATGTGATTAGAAATGCTATCGGTAGTAAAGTGTTTTAAGACTCTTTCTCTCTGTACTAGTTTTAGGCTCACCCATGAACTTGGTCGTAAACTGCCTCTTTTTGGCTCAAGAACGCTGTCCATGGAAACTGAACCGATCGAAGGCGCAACAGTACTGCTCTTGCGATGCTCGTACTTGGCAGCCGCTGACTGGAAGAACTGCAGACAAAATTATAATTCATATCTAGATCAGCGAAGGCGACCGCCATTAATTTACGGACTGCAAACTACAGATACTATGAAAAGGATTTCTCCGATCGCAAGTGCGCTTTTAGGCTCACTTCCTCATTTTGACGCGGAATTTCACTCGGGGATTCAGGAATTTGAATTTTGGAATCCCGCACCGTAAAATGGGTAGCAATGCAGATCTTTATTGCAACATTATGATTTAAAACGGTAACTTACCGCGCAACTCAAAAGGTTATACCATCGAAATCGGACAGGAGTTTGGACGTTGAAATCTGCAAGACTGATCTGTGCTCCGCCCTAAAAATTCAAATAATAAAATGAAAAAAAAAATCACTATCACAATTGGAGAACACAGGATTTCAGATTTGGTTACCCGCTCCCGAGCACAGATTTGTTCAGAAGTCTTTTCTCAAGAGAGCACGACCAGAGGATGGCGTCTAAAATTCACGCTTGGACTGAAGTTAAGCGATTTTTTTGCAGAATTGTTTAGTGTTAGGAAATGTTAAATAAATGTAGCCTGAGTTTCGGGAAATTTTAGTTTCGAGAAATCTTTTGATCGTCTTAGAATTTCGGATAAACTTCGTCAAAACAAAAGTAACTGCGTAAACACTGCTTGTTGGAATTGTCACGCCTGTAAACAAAAAACGCACCAACCCACTTCTCAGAAGTTGGAAATAAGACGTCAACCTACCAAAAGCTCTTCCGTGTCATAGTTGTTCACGATAAGGACGTTCACCTGAAGAGTTTTGCTGGTCAGCTTGCTCTGCAAGAGAATACCGCACACATGAAGACCTAACTTATCCTTGAAGTATAACTACACAACCAAGCTCACAGACTATAAGAAGTCTGGATTAGACACAAGGAGAATTTGATTGTACGTATTGACAGTGGTCGCTCCTCTTACCTCAGGAACAGGAATGTGAAACTGCTCCCCGAACACAGGACTGTCTAGATAATGGCAAGGTTTCGTCTCCAACACGCAACGTTCACTGGGCGCAATAGGCACCAGCACGGCTTTTGCGAGCACTGCCTTGCATTGCGTGTTCCGAAGAGCCTTCAGACCCTTCGCTTGATCAATGCATACGACCAGAGCTTCGCGATCAGTATCATAATTGAGTCCAATTTTGATCTGCGAAGTCTCTGAGTTATCGTCGTCAAAGTCGCCTCTTTGAGCCGCTTTCAGATTCTCCTGCGACGCGTCGAACACTCCACTGTCCGCAGCCACAGATTCGTCCGAGGGTGCAGCAGTGACAGGCCGTGTTCCGGTCGGGGGTAGGTGGACTTCGCAACGACTAAGCGCCGGGATTCCCTCTGTAATGGGAGACATAGGGATGAATGGAATGGCGTTAATCGATTCGTTTGATTTCGAGTCTGTGGTCAATAGTCGATGTCTTTGTTGGACAGATATCCCTTCAGCCTGAGAAGAGAGAAATACAAAACAATTAGCTACAAGAGTAGCTACAAAGGCTATTCGTTTGGACATGGAAGCTGGCCAGGGTGAATAAGTTACGAAATTCTTGAGTAAAACTCGGTCAAAGTAAAGCGCAGTTCTAACAGATAGTTCTTTGACAAGCAACGCTTACCCCTCGAATATTACTCGACTAACAGAATGAAACAAACCTGAGTTAAAGAACTCCTGTCCATCTCCGTCCCATCCAGACAAGCTGTGCTTTCTCCTTCCGTGGCCACGACACGAGCAGTGGCCGGCGAGTGCGTCGGAGAACGATCGGATGTACTCGGCGAGATCGGCGGCGAGTGTGTAGAGGAAATAGAGTCACGTGACGACAGCGACACCTGCGACGAGTTGCTTGCGCTGGGGTGATTCGCTCGGCCGGAAGTAGGCGTGTAACTTGTAGAAGCCCCTGTTGTCCGGACTTCGTAGATCGGCTGACACGAGGTGTCACGCGACATTCCTGTAAGCATGTCTGTCACGCGTTGGTGGAGCTCTCGGAGGTTGAGCGCGTCACTTCCTCCGCTGTGATTTAGGTCGGGGTTGTTGAGTGAGTTTTGGGAGTCTCGGCTTGAGGCTAAGGATCCTCGGCTTCCAGATAGAGAAAGAGAACCGCGGCTTGAACAGGGAGACACTGAAGGGGTGCTTCCTGAGATACTGTCAAGACAGACAAAGCGTTAAACAATGCCTTGAGTTACACCATACTGTGTAAGTCTTTGGATAAAACCCTAGTGTGCGGCCATTCAAATAGAAGCTAACGAGAAATAGTTCATGTGATACTGTTTGCTATGCTGTACAAAGAGCTTAAAAAAAGGAAAACGTACTTTTTCAACTGCATGTTCAGAAGGTTGGTCAGTTTAGTTTGTTCAGCAAGCTGGTGAACCAACATAGACTTCTCTGCCTGCAGTTGGATTCTGTCTGCTATAACTCGATGAGAAAGTTCCCGCGCCGAGTCAAGATCAGCCGCCAGTTTGTCTTTTTCAACTTCGAGCTTTTGCTGCAAAGAAATGGTAGAGCAAAGTCAACCATAAAACAAACTAAAAACGTTAGTTGTCACTAAAAACAGCAGTTTCCTACTGACCAGGAAGTTCCGTCTTTTTCCGTAGAAGTTCCGATTGTTTCCGAAGTTCTTTCGCCAGTGCTACCCACGATGCAACGCGGCTTGCAAGCAATATATAAAATTTTGCATGTCACGTGACTTAGCATTTGTTAGTGGTTGTTGGTCTGAGAAGTTTTGAAAGAAAGTGAACTCAGAACTTTGCACCCAAAAAGCTTTCCAAGGAAAACAGTTTATTGTACTCACCTTTTCCCCTTCGCTCTTCACAAGAGAATTCAGTCGTCGAATTTCGTCGAGAAGAGCTTCTTTTTCTTGAAGAAGAATGGGCCTAGAATTATTGTCGTCTGTCATGACTTGGGTAATTTTCTCGTCCAGGCGTGCGATTGCACTTTGCAGTTTCGATTCATTTTTCAGAGCCTCTTTGTACTCTGTCTTTAATTCTTGTTTGTCCCTTCTAGAGAGTTGTTCAATGGCTGCATCTGAACCGAGATCTGTCTGCGATCCAATGCTAGTTCCAACTGCTGTGGAATCGTCTCTTATCTGAAGAGAGGTGAGATTTTAATGTAAGCTTAAAGGACCTCGGTTTAACTACAGAATACACGGCAACTTATTTGCATGTTTAATTTAATGTTTTTGTCCCCTTTTCTATTTCGTCGCTGACTGTTTTAGTATCCTGTATAGTCACACGACTTCTAGGATTACAGTTTTTCCCGTAAAACCGTGAACACCAGAAATGTTTATGGAATGTTATTGTGTTACAAAGAAAAAGCCAATCACGTGTGAGAAAACTAAACCGCAAACAGAAACGGTCATTAGTTTGTGGTTTTGAGGTTTGTTCGCGTGTCCTGAACTTTGCTGCGATTGGTCACTACACAATAAACATTCCAGAAAATTTTTCTGGTGTTCACGGTTTTACGGGAAAGACTGTAATAAAAATGTATGTATGTATGTCACTGAATGAGAATAGCAACCATTGCATTATTCCTCGTTCTACAAAAGTTCCTAGCACATGTAAATGAAGTGGACTGAAGTGGCCCTACCTGAATTCTATAGTCCCTCCCCAAGGCACAACATAATTATGATGCAACTATCAATGTTAACCGGGGGGGGGGGGGTGGGGGTATAGGTGAGAAATTTGACAGTAGTTTTCGTCCCGTAGTGGGGACTTTTGGCCGTTTTATTGGACTTTCTAGCAACATTTTATTCACTTTTATTGCCTCTTTTGACCATCCACAAATGCACTGGAGCAGGGCATTTGAACAGAAAATCTCAGCTCAGTTCAAATTCCCTGCCTATGCCCTATGCCCATAGTCAATACGTCATTTTTCTACACAATATCAATTAGAGACCATATATGACAATAGCCCATTTTATGACGCAAACCATTTATTTAAAGTGTGCCTAACCCCAAAATATTTTTTCGCTACAATAAACCTTTGCACCAGTTCGAAACGCGTTACACCTTTCGTTTCTCCTTTTTACCAAATGCTGACTATTTATGGCATTAAAAAGTTACAAAAAATTGTACGTCATTTGGTTCACGACCGTATCAGAAGGGGCGTGGGTCTATTCCTGGGCCGACGTCACAAACTGATTTACATCACATCAAGTCTTTGTAAACATGCATTCAAATCAGTTTGTGACGTCAACCCAGGAATAGACCCACGCCCCTTCTGACTCGGTCGTGAACCAAATAACGTACAGTTTTTCCTAACTTTTAAATGCTATAAATAGTCCGCTTTTAGTCAAAAGGAGAAACGAAAGGTGTAACGCGTTTCGAACTGGTGCAATGGTTTATTGTAGCAAACAAATATTTTGGGGTTAGGTGCACTTTAATCAAGTTCATATCAATCAAATACCAATATACCCTGAATTCTCACCTTAGATGAAGAATCAGGCTGTGATAGCTTGTCTTTGAGTCTCAACAGTGCTTGAATAAGATCATTCTTTTCTTGTTCTTTTGCGTTGTTAGTTCTCTGTATGCTTTGTATCTCCTCTAGCAAGCCTTGCACATCTTCCTTTTTGCAGCCTCGATGGGAAGACAGTTTTCTGTCCACATTCTTTAGCTTTTCATAGCCTTCCTCTTGTGCCTGGACTTCACCCGAAACAACATCCATTTCCATTTTCAGTTCTTCAACCTGTATGGGTAGCAAACGGTAACTTGCAATACAGTGTAGATACAATCACGAAAGCCCAACAACTTTGAAATCCTATCGCTTCTATAGAAGCACTATTTACCAATGCAGTGGCCATGTTGAATATATTAATTTTAAGCAACATGGGATGCCTAGGGGGCAAAGATTCTTAAACAGTATGGTGCACATCTCCGAGTGAAATTTTTGTTGCGATTGGTGGCATTTAAGTCTTGTATTTTTTTTGAGTAGGAGATTTTGATGCCAGGCATTTTTTAGGTTCTAAAATTTCAGGCCTTTGCATTTTTTGGGTTTGAAATATGAAGCTCTGTCTGAGCCCCCCATGCCACCCCCCGTCATGTATAATGTGGGGGTATATCTCAGTGTAAAAACATGCAAAATTGTTGTTTATTTTGGAGCTATTTTTCCTGTTTTTCTTTTCTTGTTGTTTTGAGGTTCTTTGTTGTCTTAGTTGTTATTTCTTTTCTCTCCTTGGTGAATCTAACAAGTTTTTACACCGCAAGGATGAAAAGAAGAAAAAACAGACTCAGTGCAAAAGCTTGCGTACCCTTGACTTTGCTTGAGATATTTCCTTCCTGAGTTGATTCACATCATACTTGCTGGCAATGGAGCTGACCGTGGAATTTGATGAGGAAGAACTTAAGCTGCCTTGCTTTACATGCTTTGCTTGTCCCTCATGTCGTTTCTGCATTTTCTCCAGCTCTGATGTCCAAAATTGAACCTGTTTGTGTATGGGGGATTAGGTTGAAATACTGGTGATATTGTTGCCTTTAGACTGGCATATGCTGTATTGTAAATCTGCACATTTCGTGTTATTGTGCAGTTATTGAACAGTTTTAAGCTCTTATGGTTTGTTATTTTTGCATTATCTGGTAACCAACAACACAACAAATAATGAACAGACTGTGAAATAAAATCATTAGTGAACTGGCAAGAGCATTTCATATTTATAAATTTCAGTGCACACAATTAGTCGTAGAAACAAGTCAAATTTTACCTCTTCTCGAGCTACATGTAGCCTCTGCTTCTTAACGTCTAGCATGCTTTGCTTAGCCTGTAATTTGAAATGCAAGAAATCACAGTTGTGGTCCACACTTGTAACAACTAAGTGTGCATGTGATGACATAATTTAGCTATCAAGTGAACTAAAGAATGAATAAATAAATATGGATAAAGCGTACCATTCCCCAAGACATCATAACCATTGGCAGTATTTAAATAAACACATCTAGCCTTACAAAGTTGTTTACTTTTTGCAATTTCCTATTTCCTGAACTTGATGTAGAATATACAAAACTTTGCTTTTACACCTTATTGACTTTTAGAATTACTTGGGCTTTGTCATTAAACATTTGTCGGTCTCATTTGTGGTAGGGAGGTCAAGCATCAAAATTAATCAACTGCCTTTTGAGACTGGGTATCAAGGAACTAACCCACATTCAAGTTCCTTGCCAAATGGCAAATGCATGGAAAATTGGCAGACCTAAAACTGAGATGTAAAGCAGGGGAATTATGTTTTATTTCTTAGAATAATTATATGCATGGAAGAGCACAAGAAATAACATTCATACCAATAAGTCAGACTGTGCGACAGAAAGATAATCAAAGAGCATAGTTTCTCTTTTCTTTCGCCATTGTATTCTAGGATCTTCTGCTTGTTGCGATCCTAATGGAGAAACAAACATGTGCAATTTTAGAGAGATCTATAGTCAATAACTCATACACCTTTCGGTATGAAACAATTCTAGCTTCAGACAAATTATAACCTGCAATTTGCCTGAAGCTAGTTTTGTGGTATGATTGGAACTTAAATTGTCTGCCACTTTCATCGATATCAATGGCTAATTTAAAATCACATGACATGCTCCAGTAGTTGAAGCACTTGACAGTGTTTACTTTTGCAAATAAATAATCTTGGGTAATATTAAACTGATTTACACCAGCACATGTACTAGTCACAGTATTAAACCAAAAAGGATTTCAAGTGAATTGCATCTTTCACTAAGAGTTTCCCATATATTCTTATGCTAACCCATAATTAAGATAATAGACTAGGCATTTAGTTAAGTGCCTTAGATCCCAGCCACAGATAAAAAAGAGTTGTAAAACAAGAGAAATTTACTTAAGAATGACCACAATTTAATGAGTTCTCAATATATAAAGATATTTGGTATAATAATATATGCATATAATCTGGAGGCTATAGCTTCTGAAAATAGAGCAAATTATTACAATGAAATATAAATTTAATAAATATGAAATCTATATCATCTGGCTGTAAAAAGACCTAAGGAGACTTATGCTGTATATATTAATTGTCAATTGTGTATTAATTGCTTCTCTAAAAGACAAGTATTTACAATTCATACCTGTGTTGTGGTCGATGAAGTATCTTCCAAGAACTTTGTCATGCAGCTCTTCCCAGCCATATGGTAATTCTGTGATAAGACACAAATGTTTGCCAGTGCAATGTGAGAATAGAAATGGTTTGATTTGTTTGTGTTAATCAAAGGAGAAAATTTTTAGAGATCAAAAGGCCATTTAAATGACAGCAAAATTTGGCCCGGGCTCTCAAAAAAATTGTCCAGGCCTGACTCGTTTTGTAAAGAAACAGTCAAGTTTTCACAGAGCCACAGGAGAGTGAAAACTTCACTGTTTCTTTACAAAAATCGTCGGGTACAGGCCATTTTTTTACTAGTCCAGGCCAAATTTTGCTGTCGTGCAAATGGCCTTCAAAGCACCCACTTAAAGGTGGGATTTAATTAATTAAACCTGATAGAGGAAATTGCCCCACAAAGTAAAACATACCATTTCCAACACAATCAGCAAATGTCATTGGCTTTGTTAACCTGTAGGCAACAAAATGAGCCGTTAAATCATAATTATTAAGGTGCAGCTGCACATCAAGCAGTCTGGATTCAAGTCCAGGCTTGTTGCGCAAGGCACTCAACTCTTGCACATATAGATTGGTGTGGGGGAGGGGGGTCAACTGTCATCACATTCAAAAGCATTACAACAAAGATACTTCTGTACACTATGGCCCCTGCTAAGTGTCAAAAAGGCTTTACCTGTCTCATGGAATCTCTGATGTAACAATTTTCAGAGAGCTCTTCACAAACTCATTCACAATTCATCAAGTTTAGTAAAGGAAATCAGAACCATGACCATGGTTTGGAAATTTGATCTCAATTAGCATACACTCTTTTTTATAAGAATATTGTTTTTCCGGCCCAGGCTGAACATTCCTATTTTTCTGCCGAATTTAGGCTAAAATATTCTTATGAATATTAGTTCATGTCTTTTGTGGTGCATACCTTACATATGTATTACAGTACCATTCATCGACCGATCCCTTGCATTGACCAATGGCTATAGTGTAGGTTTTTATCGTTTTATTGGCTAGTTTTCAGGTTTAGAGAAAGAAAATTGTATTGTATTTGCACATTTTAAACACAAAATTATATTCTTTCCAAAATCTCAGCCTTGGGTTTATTCTTAAAATATTCTTAAAATTTCACAAATGTCAGCCTCGATATTCTTATAAAATATATTCTTATAAAAAAGAAAGAGTGTTTATTGCTATGATTTTATTTCTTCCTTTTCTAGTTTTGATATTTGAGGAGATCTGTCAAGCACTGAGGGAGTCAGTTCATCACATTTCCAAACATCTTGAAGTTCGTCAAAAATAATCCACTGACCGTCATATTATTTTTCATCTCTCTTGTCAGTGTTTGGAAATGTGATGAAATACTGTCTCTGGTGCTTGATATATTAAATGCAAAAATCATAGATCTTCAAACAAAATAAATCTCAAAATAACAGTCTCCAAAGGCAATATAAATACAAATTAGTGATAACACGATTATACTAATATGACATACTTCTTTTCATTAGCAGCAAATTTTACCTTATTACATGAAATTTGTGCGACACGTTTATTTCACAATTTTGGAGGTTGCATATTTCACGATACTAATTTCACGATTTTGCGAAAGTATCGAATCCAGACTAACTTTAATTTCGTGATTTTACTAACGGCATGAAAAGTTTGGTTATTGCCTTGCTGATGTGTTAAGTATTTCTTGAATTATGACAAAATGACTTTACTCAGGAATATGAACAGTGACAAAAACAACACTACAATAACCCTCCAAGTTTATTTTTTTCCTCAGTGGCCATTTGGCCACTGATTGTTTAAGTTTGGTTGTCAGTGCAAAATTGTAGTCGCTAAAGTTAGCTCAAGCGCTCAATCCTTCTTCTCAATTTTTGTCGCCAGATCCAATATTTGGTTGCCATGGCGACTAAAATGGTCCCAACTTGGAGGATTGAACAACCTTATTACGTCAACAGTAACAACAAAACAGTTTTCATAAGCTGTTCATGTTCAAAGATAATAACTTCAAGGCTAAAAAAGGCAAAACATTAACAATATTTGTATGCGTACCCAAGACTAACATTTGGGAAGGTAAGTAGGTTAAGTCCGTATTCGGGCCTCGTGGCCCATCAGGCCGGAGGTTATCCCGGTTTCTACAGCATGAAGTGACAAAGAGTATTTCTACTCCTCCCTGGATGGGTTACCCCCCCCCCCCCCAGCCCCCCCTTAGTAGTAAATTCGCCGGTACCCATTTATACACCTGGGTGAAGAGAGGCACAGTGAGAGTAAAGTGACTTGCCCAACAACATAACACAGTGCCCCGGCCAAGGCTCGAACCTGGACCATCCAATCCGGAGTCCAGTGCACTAACCATTAGCCCACAAGACTAACATTTGGGTAAGAACTAATTTTACTGTAATGGACAAAATGGCAGTTCCTTAAATTTTTGCATCATCCTATGTTCGCGACACTTATTTTTCGCCACACTTTAATTTCATGGTATCTTCAAAATTGTGAAACTGTCGCGAAAATTTGGTACATAATTTGTAGCGATGTATACTTGACCTGGCTTAGATTTACTAAAACCAACAAATGTTTCAACTACTGGTTTCCTTCTCTAATAATTTATCAGCTTATGTTAAATTTTCTCAGTTCTTATGTCTGGTCAAAAAAATGTTTTTCAAGATTTTCAGCCAACTTCTCAAAACCATGCCTAAAAGATCTATATGGCAATTTGAAAGAGGAATTTACTTTTTACTACTGGCACTTTGAGTTTTAGAATGATGGATTAACATATGTGATCTTTCTTACTACAATATACATCTTCAAGCAATTATTCTGGCATTGAATTCCAAACACTTTGTGCTATTTTTACATTCACTACAGAATTGTCGTGTTTTCTGTCTTTCCAGATGCTCATCTATTACATAACAACACTGTAATAGATTGCATGTTTGCAAATACCTCTTTACATGCTATAAACAGTGTACACATGTATGCAGAACTTTGAAATACCTGAGATCGCATTAACAATATAACAGCACAGATTTCAAATGGCCAAATGTTTACCAACTGGTATTTGTTCTAAGAAGGAACATTCTAGAACATCAATTTAATTAGACACAAAAATATTGTAGTTTCAATCAAACAATGCACATTTTGAGCTTTGTGTCACCGGGTCAAGGCCTATTTACCCCTCAATCCAATCTTTACATTTTTCATATCCACTCCGAGATTTTAGATATTCACATTCTAAGGACCAATACAACCCTGATATTTCAATCTTGGGAAAAGGCTTGACAAATATCCCACACCATTAACAACAATCCTGACTAACCTAAGCGAACACAATTATTCAGAACAATCATTCACCAATACAGGACCCCTGGGTGGTACACAGAAAACAACATTATTGCTTTACGGGATTACTTGTGTATTTAATTTTTGTTGGTAAAATAATGCCAGATAAGAACACAACATATTTACCCAGCTAATCTTTCTGCAATGTACAGCATCTTTAAAATTTATGCTCAGGAATTTTAGACGAGTCTTTTGAAAAACCATGAATACCCTCTATGCTCATTTATTTGCCCAGAAGTCTGCAAAATTTGTTATAGTTACACATGGGGATTCACACGAGAAATTTGAAAACAAAAACATGCTCAACAAAAAGCTAACAAGAATTAATCAAGGCAGGTTCAAAATAAACCTGCATAGCAAGTTTAATTATGTGGGCTATAAATTGTCTTTCCCACCTGCTAACTCGACCTGAGAAGTGATGCTCATCTTTTGTTGACCTTCATTAGAGCGTAATTAATTGAAAGAGTGAAATTGCAACATTTGACAACATTATGTTCATACATTCCTGTGCTATTCAAACGCTGCCTTTGCACTGTGTTAGAAAAACAACTTCTTACACGATCGTTTAAATCCCATCAAATAAATGTCATTGATTCAAACTAATCTCATTTTGCAAACAAAACAAGATATATATTTTCTGTTGTGGAAGCCTTGGAATGGGCCTTGAGACTGTTTCAGTCAGAACTGGTTGAATTAGCATTAAAACTTCAAATAATTTCTACAAAGCCACAAATATTCACGAATGGTGAACGCGTGAAGGAACAAGGGAAATGTTTGACCGCTATTTATCCTTGAGGAATGAAACAGATAAATAATTTAATCACTGTTGGCAATGTGCCACAGATTAAGGAACTATGTAAAATTCTTCTGTTCAAAAAGTATCGAGGAACGTTTTTCGCTGTTATCTTCACAAAACCGAAACCAGACAGACAGAAAATACAGATAACAAAACACTTGGCAAAAACATTTATGATTCAACGAGAATGAAATAGTTTTCCTTTTTAAAATATCACACTGAATTATGCGACTAAACAGTGCTCGAAGTTTGATTTCATTTATTTGTCATCAAAATAACACCAGCGGCAATTTCGTCTTCAGAAGTTGAATAAATTTTACATCGTCAATATCGATGGAAGTTTCAAGCTCGGAATTTCCTGAAGAATGGAATGCGATCGATATGTTCTTTCTCCTAGACAGGCATATCGATAAATAAAAGCTCGCAATAATTTAATATCGCTGAGAAATGCCATGTCGGGAAAGGAAAAACCAAGTCATACTCGATAAAAATCGATGAGGTTGGAAAGGAAAGGAAAGGAAAACCGTCAATTATAAACGACAAAATGTCTGGTGAAACGAGGCCGAAGCGAAACATTTTAAGACCAAATTTGTTATTTTTAGACACGGGTAACGTGTTTTCATAAGACTTCATTAAAAATAAATGTTGTTATGTTCCATCTACACTTGTAAGCTTAGTACAACCAAGGTGTCTCCTAAAGAGAGCTTGAAAGCGTCTAGGATGTTTCCTAACCAACAAATACATTTCGTGCCTACTAAATCTTAATTATATCTTGGGTAGGCATAGCGATCGATCCAGCAATATAGAATGCGAACGAACAGTCACGCGGGTACTTTAGAAACACAGCTACAACAACTCTTCGACAAGATGACTTGAGGAAAACGACAGTTGGTCAGAAACCCAATTTAGAATTTCGTTCCAATGCCGAAAACATATATTCCAGAGGAAATGTATCAACCTGATAGCATTAGTCATTTCTGGTATTAAATATACTTTGACGTAACAATTCCTTGCAGTAATTTGGTTTACTGTACAAATTATTATGTTTTGCTGCAATCATAGCATTTAACGCAATCGTCACATTTCAGCCAGCTACGAAATTCTGGCTTGCACAATAAAATAGAGAGCTAATATACTCGGATTTTGGGGAGAAAAAGCTCCAGCATAATTGAAATATTTGGGATACAAGCTCAAACGGAAGACCGATAGGAATAATAAAGCGACAGTTACGAAACTTTAGCATGCTATGGGACATTTCGGGGAGCTTTCGAGTGTTCCGGGCTGTCCTATACTCCATTTTAGAACAAGGAAACCAAGCAGTATCCTAAAGATACATTTACTAGGACGATCTATCCCGCTTAAATCATTTAATCACCAACAATGTGTAAATTCCATAAAAATAGCATTAATACTTGTGGATGACACATACACGGGCACACATAGTATTATAAAAGCGCCGTGAAATCATGAACTCTTCTTGCCCGTAGATGCGGCCATTCGCTTCACAGACCAGCTGCAGAACACTCGAAGAACAGTTCTGGGAGCGGGATAAAGCGAATAGCCGCTTGAGCTTTGGGTAAACGACAATCGAGTACCGGCTACGGTTCAGTTCCCACTGTCGCACTCACTCACCGATCTCTTGGGTCCACCCAAGACGTTCGCTTCGTGCTGTGATCAATGTAATAAACTCTACCATCGTAGTCTTTCGCCTCTTCCCAACCCAATGGAAGCGGCACTTCGCATGTTTTCTTTGGCATGGCGTCCGAGCCACACTCTGCTCTTACTCACTCACTTGCGTCCATTTTTCGCGCACTGTAAGTCACACACCAGCAGCGGTTTCTCTGTGATTTGAATTCGTCAATTTCGCGGCCATGTCAGTTTCATTAGCATTGTTCCATAATTGGAAGCCTGCGTGATGCGCACTAAAACCGCAAAGCCCACTAAACCCAGGACAAGTTCACAGAAATCAATAGAATTTCGATTTCCATATGCGAAACTTCTAATTTTACACACAAGTCTAGTATTTGGACAATTTATTTCTCTGTAGATCGCTGTGTTTGATATGTGCATTGTTTGAGCAAATAAGCCAATAAGAACAAGGCTGCCATAATACCAGCGCGGCATGGCGTATTGCGGTTCAAATCTTTGAAATACTTTGCCTGTGTAATTCTCCGCCCCCGTTGTGTGCCGATTGTTGAGCGACACGCGTGATTGGCCCATTGGATTGCGAGCTATTGTCAAGGCACTTGACAGCTTTCTCGCTTGCCATCTGCGAAATTCCGCGCGTGCAGTTCATTTGTGTTGACAAGTTCTGCCGGAACATACTTTTGTGTCTTTGCCCTTGATATAACCCGGTTTTATCTCGCGTGTTTACCAACAATAAAAGCCGTCGTGCAATGCGATTTGTTATTTGGACTTTTCAGCATTCAGTCAAAGGGAGACTCTTTTTTTTTTTCATTCCCTATTCCGAGTACTTTGACGTGCCAACACCTTGCATCATTTCAAAAACATTCAACTTGTTCCCAACGGGAAACGTAAAACTTCCCAGGAATTTGTTCTTATGTTTCTTTTCGCTTGAAGAAGAAAAAACCACGAACGTATCGGCCTGTTGAAAATTGTGATGGGATTTAATTATCGCACACTTTGGACCAAACACTTTTGGAAAAGATAAGGAAAATTGTGCGTGAGAAACATCAAAGTTAATCCGCACGTTCCGATCGTTGCATGCACTCAACAGTAAACCATTCGTTACTTAAGCATGGACAAAGTCATGAAAACTTTTCTGCGCTTTTGGGGCAAGTTAGATCTTAGTATTGTCTCTTTCACGGACAAATGATTGACTAGAACGACCTGCCCTGTTTCCTATTAAACGGCAGCGACAAACAGCTACAGGAAACTAAATGAATAGTTACATCTCCCTAGTCAAATTCCTTCGTTCTTAATCACTTAAGGGTCAACTTCGGGTCGCTGGTGTTCCTATATTCGATCGAGCTCTCTTCTCTCTCTGATCACGCGCGCGCTCTGTGAAACTGTGAAGACGAATCGATTGGAACTTGGCAATTTCCGGCGCGCGCCAGTGCAATGATACCCCAGGGGCAGATCGTACGTGACAAGACGCAGGTGTTTGTGACAAATGCGCGTTTTCCTCGCGTGTCAGGATAACCGCTAGAATTCTCGCGGGGTGGTGGGACGGGGGTAACTCCCATATTTGCAAAACAAGGTAGACTGATCCCACGGCAAGGAGAAGAGATTGAAACAGAAATAAAAATGAAATAAGATGAAAATATGTAGACGATATTTGCCCGATATTACTTCTGTTCTGTCACGGTGGTCCTTGTAAATTTACTCTCATTTCGAATACATTTCCTACTAGCGCTATTTTCTCAAAAACCGTTGTTTGTCTTATTTCTTTCACAGCAGTTTCACTGCTACACTGGTCGAAATATCAAGGTTCCATTCATTGACATAGGGGCAACTTTTTGCCAGGGGGGGGGGGGGGGTGAACCATTTGCCCAAAAATTCTCCTAGGTTGCTTTGCCCAAATTTTCTTTTGCTGCCCAAAAAATCTGATTTGCCCAAAATTTGGGGGAGGGGCTGCAGTCCCCTGCCCCCCCGGCCCGTACGCCTATGGTCCCATTAAAAGTGTCCTTTGCCGTAGTGCCAGCCTTACATTTACTACACGTGAGAGAGACGTCCGTTACGAGCATCTCTATGTTGAAGGAGATCCGGCAGCAAGTACTATTAAGTTAGCATTATTCTGGGCTGTGTGGTTCCCTGCATTCAAAGGTTTCTTTTATGGGTCAAGTATCCCACCCCCCCCCCCCCCCCCTCCCTCCCCCCAACCACGTGGGAGACGGAGAAGAGAAGAATGTGAAGAACTTAGAGTATCGAGTATGGCCGCAGACTGGTCATTGCAGACAATCAAATGTCCGTGTCAAAGAAAATATCTGAAACCGGAGTATTCCAGGGTGCAAGCAAACTAACTAACTAACTAGTAACTAACAAACCATAAACAAAGAAACCTGAATGCAAAACATAAGATAAGATAACTTTATTTATACACGGTATTTCCAACTAACTACCTATCTTCCTACCTACAAAATAGGTGCAAAATACAAAAGAATAAAAACTACTTATAAAAATTTACTTAAAAATTTACTTAATAATTTAATACAGTTTCATTTTATACATTTACAACGACACGGACACGCTAAATTATAAGAATACCCTTGTTTTCTACGTTAACGTGGTAACTGATGATATTTTATAAAATCTTTCATCTGATCAGCAGTCGAGGACATGATCTATCACACGTACAGTCTCGTTAATTAATTTCCGTTCTCTTAAAACAAAGAGTGGATTGGACACAGAGTTCAGGTGAGCTAGATTTGAAACATCCTCGGAGACCCGGGGCAGTCAGTTGGGGCGAAGGCTCTCACAAAGACTAGTTCTTTCATATTTACAAGCACACTGAAAAGTTCACACTTCTCAGTTTTTACAGGTAAGTCAGGTTTGGAAGTGATTTCACTGTCCATCTTTCCAGTGGATGCTCCCTCATAAACTGTGCGAACTGGCAGGTTTCAAGCATCAATCTCTCGGATTCAGAGGCGCTGGAATTTATATGGAAGTCTGGTGCATCCCTATGCTCTGCCAATCTGTTAATGGAGAGCTGCAAAGACATACAAGAGGAAGGTTACAAAGTGAAAAGCACATAGTGAACGACGAGATGGAAGCGGAAATTATTTGAGAGAAAAATAATTCCGCGGCGTTAGAGAAAGTGGAGGAAGTATAACCCTTCCATAAGTGGGGAGTCAGAGATCTTTGTTCTTTTCAGAAGAAGACTTTGTTAGGTATTAATGAAGAAATCACGATCCAAATCGTTAAATTTTACTTATTTCAACTTTTCACAATCAGCTGTTTTCTTGGATTCTCTGTAAACTATATTTCATCGTATTTCTGGTGTATTCCCGACAACTCAGTTGGTTCCGGCATTTAATAGTTCATAACTTTTTCTCAACTGATCTCTAAAAGTGATTATATGAAAACTTAAAATGGACAGGTTATCGTACCTCGAATTCTTAACCAGCTGCTGAGGCCTGCTGCTTACAATCAGTGCGACTTTTTCGAGCTTAATCTGTTCCTCTAGAGCTTGGATTTGTTGCTCCATCTTTATTATCTTCGCCCTCTCGGACTCAGACGTGGAACTGTGAAGCTTGCGCTTCCTAGGGGGAATGACGAAGCTCCGACGAAGGGCTAACGCTCGAAACGTCAGCAATTGAATCTCTTTACGGTGGCCAATTGACATTATCAACCCAGTTGATAAAACCAAATTATATAATTATTTGTTTTATTTTATTGTCCGTTTTATTTTATCAACAGCTACAATCATGTGACCGTAACAACGGAATAGTGGCACGCGAAAATTAGAGATATCCGAGCCAGGATTGGCCGTTTTTATGCTAGAGACGATAACGTCGTCTAGACGCCTTTGACGTCTAAGACGTCTAAGGCGTCTGGTA
This sequence comes from Blastomussa wellsi, assembly GCA_947652115.1. Taxonomy (NCBI): domain Eukaryota; kingdom Metazoa; phylum Cnidaria; class Anthozoa; order Scleractinia; family Plerogyridae; genus Blastomussa; species Blastomussa wellsi. The sequence goes on along the minus strand of OX393568.1, from coordinate 20,664,903 downwards.
TAAAAACGGGACGCATTTAGTAGACGGCCTGACAGAAAAAAAGAATAAGAAATAAACGTTTTGTGCGCGGATTTACGAACAAAACTCTCGTGCAATTAATCCTTAATAGTACTTGGCCTCATGTGATTACCTATACAAATCGACTTGCAACTTGCTGGAAACATGGCGGGATTGCATCCAGGTTAATGGCGTCCCGTTTTTATACTAGACGCCTTTAACGTCTTATACTAGACGTCAAAGTCGTCTCGAGACAGCTTCAACGTCTAAGACGGCTTTATCGTCTTCAGCATAAAAACGGCCAATATTGTAGGGGATGAAGTAAATACAATATGCTTACCAACAAATAAACGATAACCACAAGCAAACCGAAATGCTAACCGCAAGCGTACCGCGGAATGAAACTGAGCAAATTGCAAGCAAAATGGGGTGAAAGCTAAACCACAAGCAAACCGAAATGCTAACCGCAAGCGTACCGCGGAATGAAACTGAGCAAATTGCAAGCAAAATGGGGTGAAAGCTAAACCACAAGCAAACCGAAATGCTAACCGCAAGCGTACCGCGGAATGAAAGCAAATTGCAAGTAAAATGGGGTGAAAGTTAAACCACAAGCAAACCGAAATGCTAACCGCAAGCGTACCGCGGAATGAAAGCAAATTGCAAGCAAAATGGGGTGAAAGCTAAACCACAAGCAAACCGAAATGCTAACCGCAAGCGTACCGCGGAATGAAAGCAAATTGCAAGCAAAATGGGGTGAAAGCTAAACCACAAGCAAGCCGAAATGCTAACCGCAAGCGTACCGCGGAATGAAAGCAAATTGCAAGCAAAATGGGGTGAAAGCTAAACCACAAGCAAGCCGAAATGCTAACCGCAAGCGTACCGCGGAATGAAAGCAAATTGCAAGCAAAATGGGGTGAAAGCTAAACCACAAGCAAACCGGAGTGAGAGCTAATCGCAAGCACTGACCGCGGTTCGAAACGCGGTGACAGCAAACCGCAAGGAAGTCTGAGTAAAATTGATTTTGGCTACCAGAATCCTGGATCACCCCTGGATCAAATCTTGACAATCGAAGTTCAGGTACCTTCAGGAATATGTTTGATTGATTTCTATCCAAATTTTCCTCGCTTTGTTTCAGTGAAACATAATTACAGCAATTTGAAGTTACTTCTTTTAAAGGCTTCCTTTATTTTGTGGAGTAAAATATTTTTTTGCGTCCTGCTTGCACTAAAAATGTAACATCAATCAACCGTCCCCGACCCACCTTTGTCTAGGCGTAGCCTGCTCGCAGGCTACTATAGAGATTGTTAATCCCTTTTAAATTGATATCCAGAACGCCAATACAGACTTGCCATGTGTTTACTTTTTCTGCTTTTACAGTATTTACTTAAGAGCTATAACGGATTTGTACAGACAAAACATCATATGACCTTTTAATTTCCTTTCTCTGTTCTTTGCACGAACTCCAAGAAACGCCCATTTTGAGCAATTAAGCAAAAAAATTTTCTTTCTTTGCAAAAAAAAAACACGTCTGATACAACAAGTTCGTTTTTGCGACTGACACCCAATGAGACTTGTTCCAGATTAACTGATCCTGCGCAAGCGACCGTTCGCGCGCGCCCGCGCAAAAAGCCCGGGTCGACGGAGCGCCGGTGGGAGGAAGGGAAATAAATCAGAGGCGAGGAGGGGGGGGGATGAGGGGGAAGGGAGAGTAACGAAAAGTGTTACGCAGAGAGGCAGGTGGTTTCTAGGCGTCACGTTGAAGAAGGAAAGTACTGAATCAAAGTTGACACAAATGGGTAACATTTTTAATTAATAAACGTACACCTCATTTTTCATATTGACAGGCTTCAAATTTAATTTTTTGGACTATTATTTCATATAGATAAGCGCAAAAGTTTGAAACATCAATCAAGAGTGGCAGTTCTTATTAAAGTTCATCATCCAACCTATACTTCATTATGAATTCAAAATCTCTGTAACTAACTCTCCCATCACGATCCATATCTGCTTCTCGAAACAACTTCTCTGTAGAAACTGAGTCCAAATATGGAGCAACTTGCTGGAACACCTTTTTAGCAATATCCAAAGTGATGAAACCACGGCACGTGACATCAAATGCAATAAACATTTGCCGAATTTCATCATCAGTATCTGCAGCCAAAATTTTGGTTTTTGCTATCTCTGTGAAATGTTCCAAAGACATACCAACATGGTCAATTCTCGAGTCTTCAGACATTCTGGTTAGAGGCTGATCGCTAGGCAACCTACCACTGACCAGGGACACTGTTTCCTGTGTATAGTTCTTGGCCATTAGTTGCTCAACTTCACTCTTTGAAGGCTTGTACCCAAAGAGGGAAACAAATGCCACTTTAAGATCTTCATTTGTCAAATAGCCTTTCTTCCCTTCATCTGCGTTATGAAATGTCTCAGTAATTTGTTGCAGTTTTTCTTCTGTGATGTGTCTCGAAGTTGTGTGTGGCAGCTGATGTATGAAATTCTGCATGTTATTACAGGTACTGCTTGATGAAGCAGTGATCAAAACCTGCAAAAAATAACACCAAAAAAGTGACAGTTTAACATCTCCACCTTACTTACCATCAATTTGATTTACCTTTGAGGGAGGCATGGTGATGTGACATCCTTGAAGACCCAGGGGCTCGTTAGTCAGAGCAATATGAAGTTAACCAAGCAACGAAATAGGTGGGAACGAAAGTTAACAAAAATTTGCGTAAGTGCCCCTGGGATGCTATTCTTTAATGACTAGTTCCACGACCCATTCAAATGATTGCCTCTGATTGGCCACCCATGCTAGACCATCCAAGCATGGGTGGCGCAATGGTTAGTTGGCTGAACTCTGCAGTAGATCCATTAGTCCTGGTTCAAGGACTTACTGAGACAATGCATTGTGTTCTTAGGAAAGCCACTTTACTCTCACAGTACCACTTCATTCCCATGGGTACAAGCACAGGCAGCCCAAGTTCTCTATGTGAACCGTACAAACAATATGGCCTTTTTTATTGACAATTTTCTCTTATAACTCCTCCATTAATCCTTTGTTGGAATTCCCATGCAAACCCTTATAATTTAAAGCTATATTGTTTGCACAGTTCACATAGAGAGCATGGGATACCTGTGGAACCAGCAAATATGATTCTGGGTAGTAACCCAGCAAGGGTCTAGCATCCCATCCTCAGGGAGGTAGAAATACTCCTAGTTACTTCATTCTAAGGAAACCAGAATAGACTTTGGTCGCTCATACGCAGAATGTACCAATTTTCATATGTATTTTCAAATGGTATGCTAACAGTAGTTTCTTAGTGCCAATCATTCCTAGAACCGATAGCAAACAAGAACAATCTTTCCACTGCAGTGGCCAGGAAGTTGCTGGAAGTTGCTAGCATGTAATATGGGGCAGTTGGGAAATCTTAAGGTCACTTATAACACCATTAAGGGAAAACTAGCGCCTTACTTTCTGCTTTCAATAATGTTAATATACTATGTACAAGAGAAAAAAATATCTTGGCCTTTTATCAGGGTGTATCTAATCAATATTTTCGATACTCGATAGAAATCGAACGTAATCGATCGTAATCGATACTAATCAATCAATTAATATCAGAAATCGTAGATTTTATCGATTTGTTCGACAATGATCGAAAAGAAAATGGACAAAGATTCTCTCACAAAGTTCTCAGTCTTACGCTAGAATGAGTCACAACTTAATCAAACTAATACACAGCGGTGATCCTGGTGAAGAAAAAGAAGAACGTAACATTATCTTTATCAACAAAGCGGATTCGAAGGTAAGCTTGAAGGTAAGTGTTACGCAGTGTTATAAGATCAGATCACGTTTTTGATTTTCATCGATGTGACAAAAATTGTGATCATCGATTTCAATCGATTAAATTGACTAATCAATCGACAAATATCGAGTACTATCGAGTATTATCGATTAATCGATTACATTTTCGACGATCGATTTCTATCGATTAGATACGCCCTGCTTGAGATCTGAGGCCAGAAACGTTATATATGCCAACGTACCGTCTCGTCTGCCCATTTAATATAAAGAAGCTACCTTTAAAAAGTTCCCATGTCTTTGCTCCGGAACAAATTCAGATGTTATTTTGAATGGCGTTTCCAAATTTTCTTGAACTCAAAGATTTGAACTTCGCCCGCCATATTGTAATTGGGACTTGCTTTGGTAACCAAGCCCGATGCTCGATGTTAGTACCAAGTCCTCCCTCTTTCACGCGTAACACCAACAAAGCGATGCCTTCGGAAGGTAAAGCGAAGCTTAATTTCTGCTTTTAACAGCCCTCAAGGAAAAGCTAACTAGTAGCTAAGTATCAATAGAACCTCTTTGTAACTGTGGTTTTTTATTTTCAGGTGTAGAAGTGTTCTCAAATCCACTAGCGCCGCCTTCCTCGTCAGGATCGTTCGGCGGCCATCATGGCCATGGCGGCGGGTACGTTGGATTCAATTCATTTGCGGTTTTCCTTGCGTCGAGCTAGTGTTCATGGTTTTCTTGTTTATTATTATTTAGCTCTCTCTTTTATGCAGTTTTTCTATCCTTGATTTAACTGTATCGAAGATTAGTTCATTTAAGCCCGTGTTAAGCAGAATAGCGGTTTTTGTGCTACGTACAGATGGACATCGCAAACCAGCTAATATCTAGTTCGAAAAAAAGTGTAGTTTCCTCGAAACGGCTACCAAAACCTTCAGTTGTAAGATCTAGCAAGTGAAATAATAAATTATCGAGGGAACTGGAATTTTATTGCATCGTAAATGATCTTTCTTTGTTAGGATACCAGCATTGACAAATGAAGATTTTCGAAAGCTGTTGATGACCCCTCGATCTGGCGTGCCATCTGTTGCTCCGCCATCAGCAAAGCCAACAAGCCACAGCAGTAAGGGCGTCCCAAGCACTATCCATTCACATCACAGCAGCAGGTAGGCTATGCTTAATGTGTTTTTCATACGAATTGAAAGAGTACTGGTGAACAGGGATGTAATTATGAACCTGAGCAATGAATGCAGTTGCCAATCAGTTCTACCAAGTTTTGGTTTAATATTTTCAGTTTTACTGGTGGGGCTCTGTTTGGTTGAAACTAACTGAAGAAACTAAAGAAAATTTAATCAACCTCCCCCGTTGTCTTAGATTTTGATTGGCTCAAACTACGAAAACTTTTCAAAAAGTTGCCAAACATGTCCTGTTAGATCGGAACGGGGTTATGCTGCAAACAGTTTAAAGAATTATGCAGCATTATGCTTAAATTGGAAATTCACTGCGGTGATCATTCGTCCCTTTCACGGTGTGATCTACTCTAATAATATGATGTGATCTACTCAGAGGTGACGATGACGATGACCATGATGGTGATGATGATGACCCCTTGTCAAGACGGAGAAAGAAAAAGAAGTAAGGGGACAATAATTAATGTGCATGTATAGTCTAAAAACACTGTGCTTCTAGGCCATATTGGTTTACTGGTTCTGTGGTCTGCTTGTTGTCAGTTACTCTTACACCAACCCTCCAAGTTGGGGACCATTTTAGTTGCCATGGCAACCAAAATTTTGGAGCTGGCGACTAAATTGCAACAGAAGTCGCCAGCTGGCAACTAAAATTGAGAAGAAGGATTGAGCGCTTGAGCTAACTTTAGCGACTAAAATTTTGCACTGGCGACCAAACTTAAACAGTCTGTGGCCAAATGGCCTTAAGGAAAAAAACTTGGAGTGTTGTCTTGCACAAATGTAGCATGTACATCATGCATCAAAGGGAAAATTACACAGTGATAAAGCTAACAAAAGATATAGTGCCAACTAAAAATTCTTTGGGTGGGTGGGTGGGAAAAGGTCAGAAATGGTGGATGCAATAAAAACAACTGCTTGTCAAAGGTCACATGACCCTTTCCCAGGTCCCAGTGGTGTGTGAAAAAAACATTTTCTACGTATTTTGTGTCACTCAGCCAGTGGAAAATAACTCTTGAAATCCTTGTACATCAGACAGGCATATTTTGCTAACCTTAGACTGCAAAGCTAGGTGAATGGAAATGTTGAACACTGTGTTTATTAATATGCTTTTCATTTTGTTTATGCAAATGCTTATTTGGATAAGGGTGTTTTAGCCTATCAGAATAAACACAGTGCTACACAAAAGATGTTGAATAATTATACAGTGTACACACAATAAATTTGCAGCTATGTGCTAGCTTGGCTGACAGTGGTCTTGCCTAACATCCAACCACAACATACTGTATGTTTTTATTATTCATTTTGCATAGCCATAGAATGGACATTTACCTTAATTTTTACTGTTTTTGTTCAAACAAGATATTATGCAAAACTCAAGAAGATGGAAGAGGAAAGAGAACAAGAGCTTGCAAGTAAATACAGAGATAGAGTAAGTTATATATTGAAGCTTTATAATAATTATTGTTACAGCGCGACACGCCTAAGTGTGGCCACCCAACAAACTTTTTTGACAAGTTATAATTAGCCAATCAGAGAGCGCAAAATTGGTTGAGCTGTCCCACCTCCTTGCAATGTTCAAAGCTGTTGTCACAAAACCTGTCGAGCTTTCAACAAGGAGGTGGGACAACTCAAACAAATTTGCACTCTCTGATTGGCTAACTTGTCAAAAAGGGTTGTTAGGTGGCCACACTTAGGCACGTCTTGCTGTAATAGTGGATGAAAACTACTATCATATATATGAATAGTCCTTTCATGCATAAATTAAAATAGGTGTCATAAAATAGTCCTATAATGCATAAATTTTGTCGCAAGAAATTGAGGCTACACATAAAACAAATTTCAGTTTAAGATTTTTGTGAATGTTGAATCTCCTTGTTTCATATATGTATTGGTTAAATAAAATTGACGACATTGAACTTGCCATTAGTTTTAATTTGTTTAATTTTCAGGCAAGGGAGCGACGGGATGGTCTTAATCCAGACTATCAGTCAACAGACACCCTAAGTGCAACAGCAAACTACAGAGCAGTGGGACCTACAGCAGAAGCTACGTAAGATATCTTTAGAACTACAACTTGTGAAGTACAATCTTATGCTAAGTGTTAGAAAAATCAGCATTATCTTCTAGGCAGGGCCACAAATAACAGCCAGGCATTGGACAATGACCAAACAAGATTCGTCAATGCCCAATGACATCCAAGCTTCTAATGTCCAGTGCAAACGCCAATGTTTTTTGTTGAGGACGCATTATCAAGGAGTTCTACTGTGTCACTGCTGTTTTGTCCGATCAAAATGGTGACTTAGTCAGGAAAAAAATATTTGTAGCCCTGGTTCAAGGCCATGCATTCTGTAGGGTAGAAATTAAGAAAATTTATCTCTTATGGATTTTCTGGGTAGGTCTTGAACTTCAATTTTTGAGTCATCTCCTGTTTGAATTAGGAATACTGCAGCTGAGAGACGTCGTCAAGCTATTCAGGAGAGTAAGTTTCTTGGTGGTGATATGGAGCACACTCATCTTGTGAAGGGCCTGGACTTTGCCTTGCTACAGAAGGTACTTCTAGTCTTAAGAATATTCCCGAAGTTGAGGCCTCAAAATGTTACAAGTTTCCCCACAGTGTGGTACACATTGTCCTAAGTTTTAACAACAGTCATGTTATGATGAATGTAAGTGACCAGATACCCTTTGAACAGGCTTCGTAGTGAGATAAACAGTGAAAAAAGATGCAGTTAGTGTGGGAAGGTAAAATCCCGGTTTCTGTAGCATGAAGTGACTAGAACTATTTGCACTCCCCCCTGGATGGGATGCTAGTCCATCGCAGAGTTACCCCACAGCATTAAATTCACCAGTACCCATTTATACACTTGGTCGAAGAGATGCATTATGAGAGTTAAGTGTCTTGCCCAAGAACACAACTCAGTGCCTCACAACTCGGGTTTCTCAATCCGGAGTCCAGCGCACTAACCATTAGGCCACTGTCCCTACCATGTTCACAGGCTTGAGATTCAATATTAAATGATTCATGATGTGCCCTGCATTTCATCCATTCGTATCTAGGTTCGCAGTGAAATTGCAGAAGAGGATGAAGAAGACGAGGAGCAGTATGTTAAGAAGATTAAAAGTAAACAAAAGGACAAGTATGTACAGTACAACATATCATTCTGCCAGGGTTGTTTTGTTTTCAGGGTATGGAAGCTTTCTTCAATAAATTACATTGCAAGTTTCAAAATGTTGTGAAGTAGCAAGGATTTCAATAAAATTGGAATTTGGTAGCCTAATTTTTTTCAAATTTGTCAATTACAATCCTTCTCAATCTTCCTCATTCAAAGCCATCCTTGATTCTTCCTAGTTTATAATGGTGTATCTTTTGTGTTTTTCTACCTTTAGTTAGTAAACTACTATTTCAAGGTGTCCTCTGATCTGAAGGCAATTTTATACACTGCACAGCAAAAGTTGACTTTGTTCACAGTGACTGTGTCCCTTTGAGCATTCAAAATAAGAAAAGAAGTCATTTCGTCCTTTTGCTTTGCTTCAAAAGTTTCTCTTGCATCCTAAAACTTGGAGGTTTACAATTGCCCTATAATGCTTTTAAATCTTATAATACGTCATGTATGCCTATAAATTGTTACTCTTATAATGCAATCTGGCGACAATTTTTTTTCTCTGACATTGACTCCATGTCCTTCTGCTACTACTTCAAAATACCCTGCTAACTTATCCCTTGATGGGCTAGCATCATAACCAGGTTTCTTGGGCAGATACTGGGATGAGCTGTTAGTTGTGAGAGCCACAGAATTCATCCTAAATATTGGGTCTTTTTATTTTTTGTTGTTTGATAGGGAAGAAAACGATAATGAAGATGAAGTTGAGTGCACAACAAAAATGGGTAATTGCATGGTTTGCAGTTAAAGCCTGCCTTACATTTACTTTTAGGACAAAACACAGAGCTCTAGAAGGAGACAAAAGGTCATATCTCATTAGTCATAATGTATCCAGTAATGTTCCATCAAACACTGCTTCAGTTATGAAATGGAGTCCACATTTTAAAAAACAGGTCTTTCAAAAGAATTTGATGTGTAAGGACACTGTCAAATCTGAAGAAAGTTATTGCAAATCAAGATAGAATCATACAAAGTTATGTTTTGGTCTGCAATAGGGCAAAGGTAGTTTATTATCATTGTACACATGTATTGTGTTTAAGTTTTATTAGCATATGTACAACTGGGATATTTTATTGCCATTTTAATTTACATTAGGTCAAAAGATATACAAGGCTTTGTTCAGGAGTCGACCAGCAGAGAGAAATGAACTGTTTCAACCAGGACGAATGGTAACAGCCCTTGCTTGTCTTCTTGTTCATGTTGTTGTTTAAAGGATGTTCATGTAAACAGTTTTTGGTCAATAGAATTTTTAAACAACTATACTGTGGTCAGATAATGAGTTACTTGTGTCAGAAATGCAAAAAAGTGGGGGCCACTAATGCATGTGATAAACTACCCTGGTTTTGAAAAATTGATGCACATAATTCAGCATGGTCTACAGGGTTTGTTGTTTAAAATATCAAAGATGAGTTAACAGAGGCAAACAATCTTAGTTAGTCATATTTTCTAGAAGTGTGTCTGTTGCATAAATAATTCCTAGATGTGTTGCAGGGTCCAAAATTAACTTTTTTATGCAGGCACCAAGTGGTGACAATCTGGTCGCCTAAGTGGTTTATATTTAATTTTTGCCTCGCAGCAAAACAAAAAAAAAAACATTGAGACTCGTATAATGGGATTAAAATATCGTGTAGCTTGCATTTCAATTGAAAAGGAGTTTTCATTCAATAGCTACAGCTACAGTTGTAGCTCTCTTAGTTTGAAGACTGAGCTGTATGAAGCCTTCAGGAAGCCACGTGCAAACAAGCGGCCATGTTGCTCATTCATTGAACATTCACTGGCGAAAGGAAAGCACATAATGCGCCCACGGATAAAACTGCTGAAAACATGGGGGCAGCTAAATGTCGATCGAAGTGCATGGATTACAACGGTTGTGAAGGTCATCTAATGGGAACCTTACCTTTACTTTTTATCTTAAGTACCTTCTATGGAAATTGAAAATTTTGAGAAGACAAGGAATATGGAATTTTTCTATTTCATTCCTTGGGCACTCGTTCAAAGCGTTGCCACAACGCTAAAGGTTAGTCACCTTTTGGCAACTAGCTATGAAATTCTGGTCACCAACACTCGATTTTCAGTCGCAGTGGAGACCAGTCAGTTAGTCGCAATTTTGGACCCTGTGTTGTCATCCTTTATGTAAGACTTAACCCTGAAAGAGGCATTTGAGACCATTGTACAACAAAGAGAATCACTCAATTGTGTAATGACCAATCACAATAAAGTTTAGGACATGCAAGTCTCAACACCACAAACTATGGTGATTACTGTTGCTTTTTGTGGTAAGGACATAAGGTGCACTGCTAAATGTAGAGAGAAGCTAGTAAAATTGTGACATATTGAACTATGTGTTCTCAGCACAGTCATTAATTTTTTCAACACAGGCCTATGTGTTTGATATAGAAGATGAATATGCTGAAAGTGATATCCCTACAACCCTCATCAGGAGTAAAGCAGATTGTCCTGGAATTGAAGTAAGTTATGTTGTGTAAGTCTTGGCTTTTTTTGTCAGGTGATCAGAAATTAATTATCACCATCCATCCTGATTGAACTTCATGTAAAACAGATGTTCTTTAATGAATATTGATTGTCTTTAATTACAATAAACATATGAAATGTACACAGGTGATTCTGAAACTTTAAAATTTGTGTCGAGTTATAGAATTTTATATAATTGCTATCAACTTGTATAAAATTTAGTTAATAAGATCACGCTTCTAAGGAAAATAAATAATAGCACCCTCGTTAAAAAAATGTTCAAAATTTTTTTGTTTCTTTCCTTCTAGACTCAAGCAACACTAACAACCAATGACATTGTGATCAACAAATTGACTCAGATTTTGTTGTACTTACGTCAAGGGACCAGGGGAGGAAAGAAGGTTAAGAAGAAGGATAAAGGTAGAATGTACATTGTATCATTTTAATAACTGTCTCACCCCTCTGCATATACATGCAACAATGACCAGCATGCTTGTAATGATATAAATTATGTATATTCCAATATGAGAGTTATGCATGGTTCAATTCTATATGACCTTCCCACTGGATATGGCCTTTCCCCGGGCATTTGCCATTTTTCTTATTTAATTGTATATTCCCCACCCCTGAACACGAAGAAAGAGACTATTATTCCCCATCCCTGGGACTCCTTGTCGACTTTTGTGTACAAAATCTAGATAACCCCCTCAATTTGGCTCCAAATTCACTATAGGGTTCAGCCCATTGCAGGTGCCTCCTCCCTTCACGCCCCCAGCCACTCATTACCATTATTGCATAGCACAAACATTAAATAATACATTTAGCTTGCTTTTGAAAACATCAAAATTGGTTTCAAGTTTCAATTTTAACCATAAGTAAAAAAAGTAAACATAAGTTTTCTTATAGTTAACAACAGTTAAAAATTATTTGATTTTCCTTAGTGAAAGAGAAAGAAAAGAATGACAAGCAAGGACAAAAGATACGCCCTGCGGGAGCTGATGACAGGTGCACTGTATAAGCTTTTTGTAGGAGCAAATTCAAAGTAGTGTCTTTATTTGTAAATAGAGTTTATTAGATGGCTGTGTGGGGATATTCATTTTCAAATGAGCAAAAAGAGTTCACCTTTTGCAAAAATTGTCCGACATCCTATGAAACTAGATTTTAAAGTCAAGGTGAAGTTATCTTCTGTGCAAGGAAAGTCACACTGAGTTTCAAAAAATGTTATAGAGGATATTACATGGCCGTGCGGAGATATGAAATGTCTCTTTGAGTGTTGGAAGATATTTCACGAGTGAGTGCAGCGAACAAGTGAAATATGTTTCAACACGAGAAGATAAATTTCATATCTCCAAGTGGCCATTTAATATTCAATTTATTATATAAACACTAATGAACTTCCAAACCTTTTCACTTTTGCTGGGAAAGGCGTGATTTATCACATAACTATAGCAATGGTGATATCTTCACATGTGAAGATAACATATTATCTCTTCACATGTGAAGATAACATGTTATCTTCATGTGTGAAGATACCGGTATCACATTTCTGCGCAAAAGTTTACCTGGTATTTCACTGCTGTTTATATAATAAAATGAAAGATTCGATAACACTGGCCTCGTGCCTGAACACATGAAGCTGTCTTTTAATTTCCTAATCATGCTGACGACTCCAGTATCTTCGCACTTGGATGATAAAAAGAGTGTCTTCACTGTACACAATGAAGAATATTATTTTTAGTAGAAGGAAAAATCCTGTTATTTCATCAGTATCTATTATATAATTTGATATCAGACTGGTAGTCCTGAAACTAATAATTTTTTAATCTGAAACATTTTGTCAATTGTTGCTGCAGTATCTTTGGCGAAATTGGGGAGTATGATCTCGCTGCAAGTACAAGAGAGTATGAAAAGAAAGAAAAGGCCAAAGAAAGAGACAGAAAGAAATCCAAGAATTCCTCAAGCTACTTTGAGAAGTCCGAAAGCAAAGAGGATGAGGTACCACCAGTTCATAACTTGATTTTCAAAAGTTGTCTTTTCAGATTTTTTGTAATACAGTCACAAAAATGCTGCAGTTTTATTGCTCTTGGTTGACAAAAGAAGGTCTGATGCATTTATAAGAAATGCAAGTCATCTTCGATATAACGGGTCAACAGGGGACATTAAAGAACCCACACACTTGTAAAGAGTATTTGTAAAGAGTAAGGCATAGCGAGATCATGAATGGACCAATAGTGGCTGCCATCGGCACCTTTACATCCTGATGTCTGATCTCACCCCAGTCAGACTAGAATTGTAAAAAGTGTATTTGAATATGTATGTAGTAAGTGTGCTATACAAATTCCATTACCATTACCATTTAGTGTTTCAGTGGCTGTTTTGAGTCGTCCCAAGTGTATTGTTCTATGGGTGGAAACATGATTTTATTTTTTTAGGGAATACATGTAACTCATAGAAAAATGACTGTTAGCCAATCAGAGCATACTTAGATTATAACAGGTCTTGAAAGTGGGGGCATTTTTCAATTGTTTATTTGATTTCAAGTGCTTTATTTCACTAGCTATTTAATAGCTAATGTTTTATTTACAGTAAATAATTATTACTATAAATTTGAATTTTTTGATGTGTTCAGTCATCAGGGTGAAACATTTTGTTTCCTTTAATTTCAGGCACAGTTTAGTAAAAAAGGTGAGATACACGACTGTAGTAAATCAACATTGACTTTAAAAATTGCACCTGATGTAATTTATGGTTTACACTGGCTTTTCTTAATAGCTGACTCAGGAATCCACTTCTTGTCTATCTATCAGCCTGTACAAAAACTCTCCACTTACAGTAATACTGTTTGTGATAAGAATGTTATTTTATATTATATATTTAGGTGTTTCAGCTGAAGAATTTGCTAAGTCCGTCACACAAACCTTTGGCAAAAAGGTATGTTTGAGGTTTTTGCAACATGGGTTATGCAGCACTTTCAAAATTTTGTTTCAAAGGATAATTTTTATATGTCATTTAATTCAGCAGGAAATGGAAGAGAGAGCTGCATGGGATTCAGTTGACCCAAAGTATCCTTTGATATGAGCCTTGATTCAGTATTGATCACTTTTTTTAATGTCAAACCATTAACATGACATGTCCAGACTATTCGTTTATGATTTAGAAATTAACGATGTATATGTTGTGGTTTAAATTTATCCCTGGTTAAAAATTTTTTAAACCAGTTTGATTTTTATTTCCCTTTGTCTCATGTTGATTAGCATAATCTGAAACAAAGGGAAATCAATATCAAACAGGTTTAAAAAATTTTAAACCAGGGAAACATATACAAACATATACAAAGGTTAGGTTAACAAGGTAAAAAGTAAAAAACATAACGTTTTCAACACTAGGTCATCTTAAGGGTAAAGACTGTCTTCTAATTGCGTGTTTATATATCTGTCAATTAATTCCCAATGTGAGGAGTTTCGCTTTGTGGCAGTGAATTTGTTTGTTTAGGGATGGTTTCCATTGTTGGATCATAACCCTATTTGACCTGGGCTGGATGCTTTTTTGTATAATCACTTATGTACAGAAGATTGACTGAAAAGGCACTACCTGTTGTGGTAGTTCAGCCTGGATTAGAAGACAACCACGGGTTGCATAAAGAGGTCCTCATGAATGATTTTATTGCAGTTATGATGTTTTTTTTTCTTTGAAGACAAGGGACAATCATAAAGGTTCACCATGACTTATGGCTTGTTTTAACTTAACTCTTTGAAGACGAAGGAAAAGGGATCGACACTCTCGCAAAGTGAAAGATGTCAATTATGTTCCAGACAGCTATTCGGAGTGTTACCCCGGGTAAGTAGGTTACACGTTCATAAACGTCTTCTGGTTTGAACAGGTGGTCCATGTGTATCAGTACAATATTAACACTGCCCCTTGTTTTAACACAATGCAGTTTTGTCAGATAATAGTAAATTTGCCCCTATATTCAACGTGAAATCCAATTGATCTTATCAGGCAGTTAGTATTATGAAAAAATTCTCTCCATCCTGGAATCTGCAGCAGTAATTTGGAGAAAAAATAAATACAGGAAACCAGTTTTAATCACTCTTGTTTCCAGCTGTGTCTGCATTTTTTTGTGATGCTTGTCTTTATTTAGGCTTGGAGTAAGACCAAAGACACCATCAAACAGAAAATTAATTATTTTATCTACATTGGGATCTATTCTACTGGGTGTCATTGTTCTTGGTTTATTTTCAAGGAGTTTAAGCCTAACGGAGCTGTGAATTGCTTACAAATTGCTGTTTTTTCATTGTTTAGTGCTGTAGATATCCCATATGACAGTGATGAAGAGGCTGATTACAGTAAAATGGATTTGGTAGGTTTGGATCTGTTACAGAATCATGATCAAATGGTAGTTTGAAAACCCTTACAAGTTGTTCACACAACTGATAACAGTCTTTATGTACATGACACTGCCTTATAGTGACAAAATCTTCATTTCAGTTGGATTTTGTGGAAAAGAATTGATTGTATATACCCTTGTAATATCGGTATCTGCAGTTTTGTTGGGTTCATTTGCTTTCCATATTATTATTCATTTTATACATAACACAATTTATCACTTTTATTTGCCAGACATTTGTTTGAATTTGTTGCACTTTATTGTTTGCAGTATTCATTTGCAAATCGTCACTCCTGTCACTGATTTTTATTTTACCAATCTCGCAATCATTGCCAAATCAAAATTTGTAAGAAATACCCACAGACAACCAAAATGATATAACCGTTTACACAGTAAGTTGCTTTAATTGTTGAATTTCATATGCAATGTACATATAATTGGCCCATTGTATTGTATCTACAGTATTTTGGAATAAAAATTCATATCTCTGGAGTAAAACTTCATTTCTATTTCTGGCTTTTCTATGATGTTCTTATTTCTGTTCGTTTTAAATAACAGTACTTACAATACTTAAATTACAGGTAAAGTAAAATAATATATTCAAATACATATGAAGCAACATTTAAAAATTTCATGATAAAATGATAAAATAAAAAAATGAATTTAAAGTAAGGTATTTAAAGTAATGTTTTGTTTGAAGGCCAACTTTATTAACTTTTTAATGGTGACAGGATTGTACGATTGGAACTTTGCGTGGCCGAAAATACTATGCACAACTTGTTAGTACTTTTGGTTTCTTTCTTGTTAGTGATTTATTGTGGTGATTTTGAGTCACTTTGTGTACTTTTTATTTCCTCTTGACTTTTGTTCCCCATTACTTTTTTTATTTTATTTTTGGTTCTCTTTTTATTTTTTCTGCTGTTTGAGTGATTATTTTTCTTTTTTTAGAAAAAAATTTTTAGATAATTATTTTTCTTTTTTATCATTAGGCTTATTAGTACAGTGTAGTATGTGTAATTAAATCACTAAAATACATACGTATAGACAAATATAATAATTTATAGCAAATGTTGAGTGCTTGTTTACAGTTTTGTTTTTAATATTTTTATACATTAATTCTTGCCAGTTTAATTCAACCAATTTTAATACTATTTTAATTAAGTGTAATATAAAATTTAAGTTAAATCCTAGTTTAGTAAGTTATCATTAAACTTTAACACTCAAGTCTTGACATTTTTAACTCTTTAGTTATTTCAGGGTGTTGGTACCCTTTAATTACTATATTTATATTTAATTTTCTTTGTAATTTATTTGATTTGAACCTCTTGGGTACAATAAATATTGTTGTTGTTGAATGTTTCCATTGTTCTCTGATAGTTACCTTGACTGTCCCAGATGTTTTTACCAACTATAACAATCTCGTTTGGTATCATTGTGTTCTGCAGGGCAACAAGAAAGGTCCAATTAAACGGTGGGATTTTGAAACAGAAGAAGATTATCACAGCTACATGGAAAGTAGAGAAGCTCTCCCAAAGTAAGTTGCCTTGTTTAACATGATCGGGTATTTTTGTAATAATGATTGTCATGAATGTGTTCAGTTCTAAGTAAATTATCTCTGTTACTGCAGAGCCGCTTTTCAGTTTGGTATAAAGATGTCTGAAGGGCGCAAAACACGACGTGCAGGTCCCAAAGATGAGAAGGCGAAACTAGACCGGGATTGGCAGAAAATTAGCCAGGTGGGATTCATATTAATTGTTTGACTGTACATTAAAGGGCCCTAGTCAGCCACACCTTTGTTATTGTTTACATGCGAGAATTTTAGTATTGTACTTTACGCGGATCATGCAGAAACGAAAGAAATCCCTTGAGAAACCTGCTGAAGGTAATTTAAACACTTCTAGTAACAACCTACAGCAATACAATATGACTGCGCTTCACTATACAATTTCCAAAGTTTCGATGCCATCGAAAATGGCGGAGGCTGACTAGGGCCCTTAAATGACATACCCAGTAGGCGTAGGTCATGAACGATCTCCTTCAGCATAAAAATAATTATACACTGGAGAGCTTATCAGTAATGCTAACAAATTAACTGCATCTTGTATGCAACTGACCACATCATTTACATTGTCTACGAATGAGGCACACTAAGTGTTCACCCATAGAAATAATTACTGCATCATCATCATCTACATAATTAATGTTTAGAAGTTAAATAAACCAACAAGCAGAAGTGAGGTGTTGCACTGTGAAAATAATCTGTTAAAATACTATTGTTTTGAAACAATAATTAAGAGGTGGCCTAAAGGTACAGTAATCAATGTTTTCTTTCTTGTATTCTGGCCATGTACTGGTTACTTTTTTGTTACTGTTGCTTTTTTCTTTTTTGTTAGATGTTGACCAAAAGAAAGGGAGACGAAGGGTGAGTGTCAGGAAATGTCTTTTTTGAGAAAAATGATATTATATTAGTCATATTTATAACTATAACAGACTTGTTTGTCTGTGATGATGACCATACTTAGGACACCTTATGACTTTCGAAGTAAAGTGATTTATTCAAAATAAGTCTGAACAGCACAAACAAGTCTTTCACTTGCTTGCATGATGCCAGAAGTGTAATTGTAACTAATTGGAGCAACCTGACATTGTGGGGGAGGGGAGGGTGAACTGTGCTACACTAGCCTATCCGGGGACAGGACAAGTAGCAATGTTGCTAGTCAATTGTTGGTGCAGAAACTAAGAGCTACGGATTGCAATCCACTGGATTGGTTGTCTCTTGTTGATAAGGATGGGCAGATGCATGATAGCAAATATTTGCTAACATGCTACCATAAACATCAAATAGTGGAACGCATGTCCACTGTACATCTTGGAACAATCATATCATTGGTTCTTAAAACAACTGAACAAACAATGATTGTGTTTTTACTTTATAACATTTCAGGAAAGGAGATTCTGACAGCAAGAGAAGAAAACACTAAGAAGCAACCATTGTATTTTTATTGTACCTTGACATAACTATCAGTCATTTAAACTATCTGGCTCCTGTGTTTTGCTTGCCAATTTAAATAAATGGAAGTGTGAGTGGTGTATAGCCTGCAAGAAAACATCTTGAATATTTTGGCTCCTTCTGTGGGTACCGGTCACAGATGACGTAAAACAAATGATGAGAAACAATGCTGCCCCAAACTACAAAGAATCACGAACAAAGGTAAAACAATGTGACACATCTGCATACGGTAAGCACAGAAAGACCCACTATTTCCTTGTAGAAAACTTGACAAGCTCAGTCTAAACTGTTGAAATAGAGAACACTGTCCTCAGTGAAATGTTTTGCTAACTAAGGTATTTGCTGTTTACTTTGACAACAGCTTGCTTCAGGTACTCCAAACATTCAAGAATCCCTTCCACTCCCACCCCCTTACCCCCTGACTTTGTGTTTCCAATATCCCTCAACGTGGAAAATGCTTTCTGGAAGTTAAACTTAAGCTGACAGAACTTGTCTTGTCGCCTAATGACGCACTGTTTAAGCGGCTGTTTGTTTTCTCTTTTTTCACATCACTTAGGAGCGATTTCACAGCAGTTTCAGTCTTACACACAATAGACAATTAGAAATCACGGGGGGGGGGGGGGGGGTAGTCTCCAAAAGATGCCTGCAGGAAAATGGTCAAAAGAAATATTCCTGCAAGCATTTCACCATCCAAACAAATTCCAGCATGAAAACTGAAGTCTTGAAGGAAAGTGCAGATTTTCCACATGAAAATTATTGCTCCTGCAGACAACTTGGAGAAAAAAATGTCATCCATGTAAAATTTAGTCCCTGGCCCTCCATGATTTTTAATGGTCCACCCCTTACAATAAATATTTCAAACAGAAATTATTACTCAATTTAACAGCTTGAAGATTGCAAAATTGAAATACACAAGAGTGATTCTGTCTCGGCTGGTAGTTGCCCCGCAGAAATTTGATGTTCTTAAAACAAATATTTCCCTGAGAAGCGAAGCTTCGAGGACAAATGTGCTAGTTTTGAGAACATCAAATTTCCAAGGGGCAACTATCAGACCGACATTTCGGAGACAGAAACACTCTGTTGTCTTTATTGTTCACCACTAAATTTTCTTCTGTGTGCACATCCACAAACTAGCATCGTGAGTTTTTGCTGCAAGCCAAAATGTACAAATAAATGAAAATTAGGCATGAAAAGCTCTAAATGCATTTGGATGTTTTCTTTTTTTAAATGAAAGCCTGCTTGTTCGCAAAAAATTTCACTATCCATCCAGGTATTTTCCTCGGGTGGGCACAATGTGCTGATAGTGCCCTCTGCGGATAAATGCTATTCTTTAATTTAGACCAATGAGAATCAGAAAATTTAGTGAACTATAACTTCTCATAGAAAAAACCATATTACTGTCAAACTAAGAAAACAGTGAACACCTGAAATTCTTCAGGAATGTTGATTGTGTAGTGACCAATGAATCAATTTCAGGACGTGCGAACAAACCTCAAAACCGCAAACTAGTAACAGTTTCTGTTTGTGGTTTAGTTTTTTCACACCTGAATTGGCTCTTTCCTTGTAACACAACACCATAAATATTTATTTGGTGTTTGCCTTTTTCTTAGTTTCACAGTAATCATAGTAAAAAATACATTCGTGGTCAAATGAATTTCCATGCATGTGAATTCATTAAAAAAACTGTTTAATTATTAACCTCACTCCTTAGCATTTGTATCTTAAAACAATTTCATAAAATGATTGAAACCTGTTAGTCAAATAAAAAATGGCTGATAGAACTCTTGCCTGTTGCTTGTATCTTCAACATTAATTTTTGTGATTTTTTGTTGGGTATAAAGACATGCATGATGGTAAATAACTAATGCAATGTCAATACATGTAGTTGCTATGGTAACAGTGTAAAAGCAAAAGATGGGTTTGACAAGAACAGTTCATTTTTCACAAATTTGTTTCAGTATTATTATAGCACAGACAGATATAAAAACAATAATGTACCCAAGGGTTATTTTCCACTGGCTGAGTGAAACGAAAGAAGTGGAAAATGTTTTTCTCACACACCGATGGAGCCTGGGAATAGGTCACGTGCTGTAAATGATTTTAACAGTCTTGACACGTTCATTAGAAAGTCATCTAGCTTGGTAATTTTTAAGAGAAATTTGTTGTCTTCCTTTTAGCTTTTTAAATTTTTAACCTTAATTCTTGTGATTTCTAAATTGTTATGAAATATGTATTATATTTTATTTGTACACATTTATTTTTTAGTCATAGGACCTCTATGAAAACCACATTTGTGATAGAGTTTCCTGATTAAATATTGTTACCACCGTGGGGCGGGCAGTTGTTTTTGTTGCGTCCGCCATTATCGACCTTATTTTTGTGCTAAGCGTTTTTTAACCACAGAATCCGAATTTTCAAGTCCATTATGCCAAAAGATAGCAGATCAAGAAGTTCTGCGACTGGTTCAAGAGCTCTTCGGCGTCTGGAGCCGTACAATGACAGCCCTGGTGGTCGACAATCTCGTAGCCGATCAGGGAACGAAAGTACGACCGAGGCAGCGCGGGAGCGTGAGCAGCAAGTTGCTGTGGAAGAACCCCCAGCTTGGGCTAAAGAATTACTGCAGCAACAGAAGCAGTACGCAAAAGAGCTGAAGAAGATGAAAAGCGATCTAGACGCCGCTAAACGAGCTAAACAGGACAAGCCGAGTGAACCGGAGCCAGAGTTTAAGTTTGAAGGAAATAGGAAACAATATCAGCTGAATCGCAAGGTCCTTGATAAAATCAGCGCTGCGAGGAGTGCAAGCGACGACGAAGAAAGGGATAATCTCCTCCAAGAAGGTGAGAGCTTGCTTATCGAGCGAAATAAACATATTTGTTTAGGCGATAAATATGGCTGGGACACCGTCGATTGCTACACGTCTGAGCCGCTTGCTAGCGACTCCGGTGACGAAAAAAGGATAAAGAAGGCCATCAAAGAAAGCAAGCAGCTGAGAGAGGAGAAAAGAAAGGCAACGGCAGCTAAATGGAAGGCTAAGAAGTTTCCTCAGCGGGACGAAAAGCCGAGACGTGTGGTTCTCGCAGGGAAAGCCAGCAGCCATTTTTCGGCGGGAAAATCACAGGCCAATGGCTCACGTGACTCGCAGCAAGTTTGTTTTCGTTGCTTCCGAAGTGGCCATTTCGCGCGCGATTGCCGAGCATCAATTGCGAACAAAGGATCCGACTGGGCCCGAAGCGTGGCACAATCTTCAGGAAGCCAGCAACAATGACTTTGTGCCTACCGATGGTGAGATAATTGACGATTTCTCTGTTGAATTGAATTGTGTCGAGTCTGATTATTCTGTTAATGTTGCAGAAGTTGATAACGACTTTGTGCTCACCTCTTGTGAGGAAGCTAATCATGATTCTGGTCATGTTGTTTGTTCTGAGTTTAATCATTCTGTTCATGTTGCTGAAGTTGACAATGATTTTGTGCCCATCGATTGTGAGGAAGTTTATTATTATTCTGGAAAAATGGATAGTGTTGAGTTTGATCATTCTGTTAATGCTGATGAAGCTGAGTTAGCATCTGCCACCCCTGTGAAAGGAAGGCTAAGAGAGAGGCTTGCATTTTGGAGGGAGATTGGAGCTAGCCGATGGGTGCTCGAAGTGCTCAAGGATGGCTATAGTTTACCTTTTATTTCGCTGCCACAGAAATCATTCTTTAAGAATCATCACAGTGCCAATGAGGATAATGAATTTGTATCTCAGGAAGTGTCTAAGCTACTCCTGTCTGGTGCTATAGCGGAAGTTAAGAAGGAGGACTTAATGGTGTCCAATCCCTTGGGTGTAGTTAGAAATGCTGCACGCAAGCCTCGATTGATTGTTGACTTGCGTTATGTCAACAAACACTTACGATCATGTAAGTTTAAGTATGAAGATATTCGGTCTGCAGCAGACTTGTTTTCTAAAGGTGATTGGTTCTTCAAATTTGATTACAAAAGTGGTTACCATCACGTGGAAATCCTTCCTGAACATTGTCGATTCCTTGGATTTTCTTGGTTCTTCATGGGTCAGCTTCGTTTCTTCCAGTTTACAGTGCTCCCTTTTGGTTTGTCCACGGGTCCTTATCTCTTCACTAAGATTCAACGAGCACTTGTCAAGCACTGGAGGAGTAAAGGCTTTAGAATATTTACATACTTAGACGATGGGGCAGGTGCAGACCAGAGCCTGGATAGGGCAGTGAAGATGTCCGCATTAGTTCGTAAAGACATTGCTTTTAGCGGATTTATTGCAAATGAAGAGAAGAGCCAGTGGGTTCCTGCTCAATCGGGAGAACTGTTGGGTTTTATAATGGATTTACAGCATGGAATTTTCCAGGTTCCTGCCAGAAGAGTTGAGGCACTGAAGCAGCTGATAGCTACAATCATAGCAGAGCAATTCGCGGTCTCAGCGAGATGTCTTTCACGTATGACAGGATCCCTAGTTTCCATGGGTCTTGCCCTGGGTCCGGTAGTCCGTCTCTGGACACGAAGCATCTACAGTGACATCTGTCGCGCTGATTACTGGGATAAGCCGTTTGTTATGTCGCAAGAAGGGCAATCCGAAGTGCTGTTCTGGAAGGACAATTTTGACTGCAGTGGGTATCCAATCTGGTCTCCTAGTGCAAAGGTGGAAGTCCTTACTTATTCTGATGCAAGTGGGCAAGGCTGGGGAGGATTTGCAGTGCAGTTTTCGGATAAGGTGGCAAGAGGTAGCTGGTCTTGTGCAGAAAGTGCAAAAAGTTCAACTTTTAGGGAGGTGAAGGCTATTCGGCTAGTGCTGGAGTCCTATTCTGAAGAAGTCAGAGGGAAGGAGGTCCTCCATCGAACTGACAATAAGAACGCAGAAACAGTTTTATCTGTTGGAAGCCGCAACAAGGAGTTACATCAGGAGGCGGTAGCGGTTTATAAACTGTGTAGGGAGTTGAACATACGTCTGTCAGTGCAGTGGGTAAGCAGGGACGAGAATACGGAAGCAGACGAACTGTCAAGGATTGACGACCCTAACGACTACATGCTGGATCCTGCCTGTTTCAATTATATTGATGTCTCATGGGGCCCCCACACAGTGGATCGTTTCGCTAGTGTACAAACAAAGCAACTAGCAAGATATTGTAGTCGATACCGTAACCCAGGATGTGAAGCAGTTGACGCGTTCACAGTCTCTTGGTCGAAAGAGAACAACTGGATTTTTCCTCCTCCATACCTCATCCCACGCATATTGAAGCATATGTCTGCTGGATATGAAGATGGTACGTTACTTGTCCCGCGGTGGCCCTCAGCTATTTGGTGGCCTCTCCTGGTTGATACAAATGGATCCTGGAGAGCCTTTGTTACTAACTCAATGACATTTGATCCCTACGAAGGGATTTTTCTATCAGGATCCGCTGCTAGCAATATCTTCACGACAAGCATCCCATCCTTCCAAATACTAGCGCTCCGCATCCGCTTTAATGCATGATTGACCCACCTGGGCAATAAATTGGATGTGCCAATGCTACCTCTGTGCTGTCTTGGCATAGTGTTCCGCAATGATTGTTATGTTACTGTGACAACAGATAGGCCTAGGCATGCAGGTCAATGTTATGACGAATCATTGATTCTGTAATCGGAAAGCTTGTGCATGCCGTTTTTGGCGTGTCCTGGCAATTTACCCTAGCTGTGTTGGCCAAAGGGTTTATTCATGCTACTGAGATAAGGGTATTCTTTTACCACTTATTGCTGTTTTGGCTATGTGGTACCAGATGATGGAATATGTTTACTTGTAACTGGCAAGTTACCCCTAGCTGTTTTGGCCAAAAGGGGTTACATGTATTCATGCTACTGAGACAAAGATATTCATATACCACTGCTGCCGTGTTGGCTGTGTGGTAGCAGATGATGGTTGCGCAGTTACTTGCAACTGGCAACTTACCCTTAGCTGTTTTGGCCGAAGGGGTTATTCATGCTGCTTAGATAAGGGTGTTCCTCATACTATTCAGACTGGCCAATGTTCCCAACGGGAGCTGATTAAGCGCTGGAATGTAACGGAAAGTATGTGACTCGCTCTGGTTAATATATTCAAGAGTATAAATATGCGTTGTTCCACCTCGTGTCCTCCTGTTTTCCCGTAAACTCACGGCCGCCAGTTCGAAGCTTGTTCGTTTACTGTTCTCTCGTTTGTGGCTCAAGTTCCACGTCCGCCGGCCCCACCAGCTCCACCGGCTCCACTGGCTCCGGCTCCGGCACAACCTCAACGGCCACAACAACCACCTCAGCAAGCGCAACCGCAGCAACCTATGAATTTAGAGGTAAATATCCCTTATTCATCTTGTTTATAGTCGCAGTTTGGTCTTGGGTCATGTTAGTTGCTTTACTATATTTCGGTTCACCGCTTCGCTATATCTGTATGCTTGTTTTGGTCACTGCTGAACTCAGTGTTCGGCGAAGAATGTTTCTTTGGGCCTCTCGGGCCGGGCACGTTTACTGAATGTGTTTCAGGTGCCTTTTAGGTATGTTTGGCGTTTACTGGACTTCGTGTTCAGGAAAATTTATTCTAGTTTGGGCCTCTCGGGCCGGGCACGTTTACTGAATGTGTTTCAGGTGCCATTTAGGTGTGTTTGGCGTTTACTGAACTTCGTGTTCAGGGGAATTTATCTTAGTTTTGGGCCTCTCGGGCTGGGCACGTTTACTGAATGTGTTTCAGGTGCCATTTAGGTCTGTTTGGCGTTTGCTGAACTTTGCGTTCAGGGAAATTTATTCTAGTTTTAGGCCTCTCGGGCCGGGCACGTTTACTGAATGTCTTTCAGGTGCCATTTAGGTGTGTTTGGCCTTTACTGAACTTCGTGTTCAGGGAAATTAATTCTAGTGTGGGCCTCTCGGGCTGGGCACGTTTACTGAATGTGTTTCAGGTGCCATCTCGGTATGTTTGGCGTTTTACTGGACTTCGTGTTCAGGGAAATTTATTTGTTTTGGGCCTCTCGGGCTGGACATGCGTTAAGTGAAGTTATATTATGTCCCAGTTAGGTGGGGCTGGTGCCAACTGAGCTTCGTAGTCGGTAAATTGAAACGTATCATTAGGCCTCTCGGGCTGGGAATGCATTTTAACTTATCTCTGGTGCCGTCTAGGCAAGATTATTTTACTGGTATCTGAACTCTGTACTCGATTGATTTTACTCTATGACTGGACACGCTCATTGTTGTTAATCAGTCTTGTTAAACTACTTGGAGCCTGTTTATTGAATCCACTTACTCCAGTCCTAAATACTGAATTTGTTTCTTCGTCAAATTTTTTGCAGATCCCGATAATTGAGATTCGGGTGCTTCGCCTATTGTTTATTTGGGCTTGTGATTACTCTGCCTTAGCATGAATGCTGCTCGCGGTCCTGTTCCTTATGTGCTTGAGGTTAACTCATCATTTTTGAGGGGTGGGTAAATTTATAGCCTCGCTCAGTTTCCGAGTTACCATATTTCCTCACTAGGGATTTTGATGTTGTGTTGTGTAATCCAATAGGGGTTGTTTATACTAAATATAAACCTTGCTGTCGGGATTGGCTGACTTGAGTGTTTGATATGAGTAATAGAGACGTGAATTCTGTTTATAACCGACTAAACGCCAATCTTTGTATTTTGCTTAGGATCAAGTTAGACAGCTCCGCGATCAAGTAGTGCAGGCAGCTCAGACATCAATGGTCGATCAGGCCCTGCTGATGGTCCGTCAGCTAGCATCCCGTCCACCCAAAGCTTTTGACCCCTACGCGTTAATTGGGGCCTTGGAGCATCTGGAGGATGTTGGTCGCCGTTCAGCACACCCTGATCTCAGAACGTATACTGCGGTTCTTACTAATTGCAAGAAGCTGCCTCCCGGCCCTAGACTGGGTGATCTCGTGACACACATCTTGGGAAGCGACATCGAGAAGGAAGTCGCCAAGACTGTCGCCAAAATGTACAAGCCCGTGGTATCCCATCAGCAATCCGGAAATGGTGCTCCAACATACCCCAGGCCCCCTCAGGAATGGCCATACCCCGGGGCTGGGGGTACCCAGAGGTCAACGGCAAGAAATGTCAGGTGTTACAAGTGTCACCGTTTTGGGCACATGGCCCGAAACTGCCGTCAGACCTCTAATTGACTTTGACTTAATTTGAAGTATTTTTTTCGTGTACACCTTTTCTCCTCGTATGCTATTTGAGCTGAAATAAAATGTGTCCAAATTAATTATCTGTTGTACCCCTTTTTCTGTGCATTTTTTACGCTTAGATGCCTCTCGTCCCTTAAGTCCAGTGGGGTCAATTGTCCCAGGGCTCTCTAAAGCCCTTTGTGCCCGACTCTTGCAGTTGCGCCGGGACTGTTGCCCTTCGCTGGTCCCTGGGGGACTCTGGTTCTCACCCGTTTTTCTTCGTTTCTTCTTTTTTTTTGTTTTCTATGTTTTCCCTTTAGCCGCCATCCAAAAGACAATGTATTCAGCAATTCCAGGTACCTGATTGGGAGATTTCGCCCGATTTTGACCCAATGGCGGCAGCTGCATCATTTCGGGAACGGGTAGTTCGCTGGACAACTCTCCCAGGGACCGTTGCTAGGGCATCAGTCCCAGGCCATGAATGCATGCTTACCCAGAAACCGCCTACAGCACACATACAGCTAGTTACTACATTCAACTTGCGAAGGTGCTTCGCCATGACAGCCCAAGTGCCCTGTTGACAGAGGCTGTGGATGAGCACAATCCTACTTCTGATCTAACTCGATTATATCAGGACATGAACTCCGTGAAGAACTTTGTACAGGCATTCCCTAAAGATGACACTTTGACGCGCAAATCCCCCTCTGAGAATGCACCTTAGGGCGGCTGGGAAGGTTACTGATCAAACTCTTTAGGCGATATTAGGTTTGGGATTAAGTTTTGGGATAGGTTTGTGAGGTATGGGAATATGGGATGTTTGTGTGGGAGGGGGCTCTTTTCGCTATGGGACGACTGTTCCACTGCCTCGCGGAGTGATCCACCTCATTGTTCATACATAGAACAATGGGTCCTATTATTTCCCAATTCTTAATCAGCGATCCGTGAAACAATGGCCAGTTTGGATATACTACTATTCAGACTGGCCAATGTTCCCAACGGGAGCTGATTAAGCGCTGGAATGCAACGGAAAGTATGTGACTCGCTCTGGTTAATATATTCAAGAGTATAAATATGCGTTGTTCCACCTCGTGTCCTCCTGTTTTCCCGTAAACTCACGGCCGCCAGTTCGAAGCTTGTTCTTGTGAGAAAAAGTGATAGGGTGTTTGGGTTGGGTGGGGTGTTAGAAGGACTGGTTGATATTTCTGTTCATGTGCCCACCCACCCACCCATCTTTTTCCTTATATCCATCCTGGCCTGCGCTCCGGATCCACCTCATTGTTCATACATAGAACAATGGGTCCTATTATTTCCCAATTCTTAATCAGCGATCCGTGAAACAATGGCCAGTTTGGATATACTACTACTCATGCCGTGTTGGTTATGTGGTAGCAGATGACGAAAAGCGTGTTAACGTACAACAATCATGTCGAATGTTTTGTTTGCTGTTAGGGCAATGTGTTATTGTCAGTTTAGGAAAACGTATGGCGTTTTGGAATCAGTTGTTCACTCATGGCCTAATTTAATTGCAGTGCCTGCTTTTGTTGAGGAGGAAGTGAACCTATCGGTTTGGCTGAATGAAGAGACTGTGAGCCATCCCAAACTGAAACAGCTCGCCAAGTCTTTACCAAGTATTTTAGTCCAGGATAGAGCGCCGAAAACAGTGAGTTCATATGTTCGGGCATATCAAGCATGGAAGAAATGGGCATTTCAGTTTAGTGCCACTCCTTTGCCAGCTGACCCCAGTGTGTTTTCCCTGTATATGGTGCATCTCATCCAACAAGGGAGCTCAGTTTCATCACTAAACTCTGCTATTTATGGAGCTAGCTGGGTCCACAAGAAGAGTGGTTTCCGGGAGCTGAGCAGTTGCCCAGTAGTCCAACAGGTGGCAGAGGCTGGAAGAAGAATTTTAGCAAAACCACCCAATCGCAAGAAAGCCTTGGAAGTGTGCCAGGTCAAGAGGGTTATTAGTCGGCTAGAGAAAAATGACCTAGCAGGTATTCAAGTTGCTGCATTATTTGCTTTGGGATTCTTCGGGTTCCTTCGCTGGGATGACCTCAGCAGATTAACTGTCGACAATCTTCAGTTTGCTGATTCACATCTTGCCATTTTTCTGGTACAGAGGAAAAATGACCAGTTCCGGGACGGTTCGTGGGTCCTTATCGCACGCAGTGATTCATCTCCGTGCCCTGTAGCAGTAGTTGAGAAATTCTTGAACATGGGCAAGCACGATCGGACGTCAAGGCTATTTCGTCGAATCCTGAAGACCGAGAAGAGGGTGGAGCTTAGAAAGGAGCCCATGTCTTACAGTCGGGCACAGGAGCTGATAAAGCAGGAGCTGCACAAAGAGGGGTTGAATCCTAGCTTGTATGGAATCCACAGTCTTAGAGCTGGAGGAGCGTCAGCAGCAGCAGCCCTCGGCATACCTGACCAACTCGTCCAGCGACAGGGAGGTTGGCGAAGTGAGCAGTCTAGGAATAACTACATCCAGGAGTCCCTTGAGTCGCTGTTAACAGTCACTAAGACAATTCACGGCTGAGAACTGAATAGTTCCGTAGGCTTCAATTCATAGCTATGACTGATAACAGTTTTGAAGTATTTTGATTTTACTAGAATGTTGGATGAGCATCTCAGCATGACATGTTGTAACTTGCCTGTTACATTTGCGTCATAGGACACTGACAATTGAGGAAGGCTTCTCAGAGCATTTAACTGTATATGGATATTGTTCTGTTTTACTCAAGACTCGTCGTTGTGATTGTTATTGTTGTTTTCTGTATGCTTTATTCGTTGCGGCGGTCGGCTTGGCATGGCTACCAGTGGTGTGTGAGAAGGGTTATTTTCCACTGGCTGAGTGAAACGAAAGAAGTGCAAAATGTTTTTCTCACACACCGATGGAGCCTGGGAATAGGTCACGTGACCGTGGGGCGGGCAGTTGTTTTTGTTGCGTCCGCCATTATCGACCTTCCCACCCGCCCACCCAGAGATTTTCAGTTTTTTCTGTGTCATATTTTGAATGTGCAAACCTTGTAATTTTTCTCGGTTTTGAACTTGTTGGTAGAGTTGTATGCATTCAGTTTTTTGAGATTTACAATAAAGGTCGAGGTGGTGTGTGAGAAACCTACTTTCCAAAGGACAGAAAATAACCTAATGTTAAAAAATATATATTTACAAGAGCTAAGTATTATTACGGCGATGAAACAGACCAGGTTGGTTTTGATGGAGGGCCATCAATACTTGTAAAATCGATTACAATCTCACTTGCCTTTGGCTTGAACTGCCTGTGAAAAGAAAACAAAGTAAAACAATATTTGTTAGAACTAGCAAAGGATTTGAAGGAGCAGCTTCTGTTGCATGAAGCAACTGCCTGGCTTTTGAAACTCCTTACCCGTCCCCCACAGAATTTTAATGACCTCTTTGGGTGGCTATGGATATTTCCTGGACTAGCACTGGACACTTAAAACCGGAAACAGGGATTCTTGGTTCCAGTTTGATTTTGTGCGCATGGCAGAGCTTGTGAATGAAATGAGCCTGTTCATCGGCCAATCACATCTCAGGGTTCATACCCCTTTTCACAGACAAATTTCCAGGACTCGTATCGAATTTCCCAGGACTCCAGAATTCACATTAAACCCTTTTTCTTCCAAGATCTCAATAAAAACTCAACCAACTGCAAGCCTCACATTTCTTATAAAGTTAGTTCAGAAAAATTCATTTCTTGATTTTAACAGATTTCCAGGACCTGTAATCATTTTCTTCGAGGACTTTCCAGTCCTGGAAAATGCCATAATAAAATTCCAGGACCTGCATGAACCCTGACATCTGTCTTTTTTGGCGGGTCTTCAGACTAACCCAGAGGTCTTGGTGCCAATCAAAAGGTACAAGATTGCATATTAGAGTGTCATCCTATATGAATTGTCATGCCTGTTAAAATCATAATGTTTGTTACCTGTACGTTACCCTGGCCAAATCAAGAAGTTTCCTGGAAGCTTTGCAGTTTGGCAAGTCATGGTACTTATCCGAGTAGAATATGACTTCTGTGATACCTGCTTGGATGATCAGCTTAGAACACTCATTGCAGGGAAACAGGGCTACATAAATGGTACAACCTTTGATGTCAGCTGAGTTCTTGTTCAGGATGGCATTCAATTCTGCATGACAAACTAGAAAAACAAAAAAGGCCAGAATCCTTAAAATTAGTAAGGCACGCTAAGGATCGTGACCAAGATATAAGGTGCTCTGCCCTGTGCCTGGGGTCATGACTTCTGGCTGCCCCCAAAGTGTGAGCATGCATGGTGTACTCGTTCTGTAACTTTTAGCAAATCAGATTGGTCGGTTTTGACACTGAGTCCATGAATCGTGGAGTGTTGGTGGCAGCCAGAACTCAGCACAAGAATGTCATGGTCATTGCAATGAGTGCCCTTCCCACCATCTCCCTTGCCTACTTGAAGGGTAACCCTTGGAAAACTCAATGTATCGAACAAGACTTACCCCTGGTTCCCACCCATTTCTCAATAGTTCCCACTTCTTTGTTGCAAAATTTGTCCTGGTTCCCACTACCTTGAGAATCTTGCTTCCCACCTCTTTTCACCCACATCCTGTACCCCTCCTGCCCCCTATAATATTTCTCCCAGGTTCCCACCCTGTACCACCACCTTTAAAGAATTGTACTGTAAATGCATTGGGGTTTCAGTTAAATCTTTCAAACTGGTCCTCACTGCAAACATGCTTTGTCTCAACTGGAAGCCTTGTTAATTTTAATCAAGACAGCCAATGAGAACATGTCCATTTCATAAGCATAATTTTACAACCAATCAGATAAAAATCCAGAATTTGGCCTTTTTACACGAGATTTGAAAAGTAAATGTATCATGCCCTCCTTCTCCGAGACGATAAGAAAGGAGGGAGGGCTGGACATGATCGCACGTTAATTTTGCGGAACATTTAGGGCGTTTTTTACTTGGGCGGTTTGTTTCCCCATTACAGACCATGTACAATACTCTTGAGAATTCTTGCTTAAAATTTTCAAATAGTTGCATCTATATGAATAAATAATTTTTGGATGGATAAAAGAAAAATTCTTTCGGGAACGTCACAGGTTCTGAAGTGGGAAAACAAATGCCCAAGTGAAAAAGGTCTATTCCACTCTAAACATACTTGGTTATACACATCACGTGTTCTAGACAACTTCCCAATTACTTTTTTAAAGATTATTTACCGGTAATCTCAGTTGTCCTGGGCCGTTTTGAATCCCTAGGTATTTTTGACTTAAAGTTGACGTGCAAATTGGTTTATTTCCATGACAACAGACAGTCCAATTAATTTACATATTTTGATACAAGTCGATACACAAATATAATGAATGAGAAACATTCAAGGCTGAATAGCGACTTGCTTTAATGTGGAAATGAAAGAGAAACATACGAGTGATAATTTAATTTAATGACGGTAAGCTTATTAACTTTGCTATTTACCATATGGGTATTTTGTTTCCAGTTCATTTTCCCCATGTCTCGCCCAAGGTAGTTCATCGTCACTGCACCCATTCGGCATGCCATTATACCCAATCCCTACAATCTTTTTGTCAGCATTCACCACGCAGGCTCCGACTTGCGAACTTGGATCTTTGCTTCTCTGCGCCGAAAGAAATGCAACCGCCATAAAGTACTCGTCCCAGCTCAGGTAGTCTGTTCGCTTTTTAGTGGGCTTCGCTAGTTTTGGCCGAGTGCAGTGCTCCTTGTTGGCGGCGTCACTGAGCGATGTCTCTTCGTTACAGTCGTTTTCTAGGACTTTAGCTGCTTTTTCAGTCCCTGTATTATCTTGAGCCGGGGCTAGCATTCGCTTTAACATCTCCAGAGAAAACGTGTTGATTCTGCCTTATTTCTTTTGAGTTTTAAACACGCCACGGCTTCGAAGATTCGGTGTCTATAATTCGCTTAGCTTCTTGAAAGACAAATTTCCGTGCTCTTCAAAGGACAGAAGGCTCTTGAATAAGAGGGAATATTTAAAAATTATGCAATAAAACCCTTTTGCTCGATTCCGTTTGGACATCAAAACAATCGAGAGTTCCCGCGAATTTGCAAAATTGCGTTGAACGTAAGAAGCTCTTCCATTGGTTTGTAAAGGCTTCTTTTCTGTTATAAACCAATCAAATGTCGCGTTATATCGAATGTTCGAACACAGCATAGAACTCAGGACGGGACAGCGGTGTCCAGGCCTCGCTTTCACGAAGGGTGTGAGGAAATGGGAAAGGCTGCTGGGCACATTTGCATGGATGGATATTTGCATACCAAAATTTTTCCCGGTTTGGGAGCTTTATTTGGCAGAGGGAAAGATGTAGCTTTCTTTGCCACGTTTTTCTTGAAAGGCCATGGTGTCACACGCGAGGAAATGTACGTCGATTTGATAGAGCACCATGTATAAATTCAATTCGCAGTCGAAGGGTTTGGGGAACACGTTTGAAGTCGTCCTTTCCGGAGGTTCACCTTGGGGTTTTACATTGCAAGGGGGCAGCGAATTCAGGACGAATCTTTCCGTCTTAAAGGTCAGTAATCCAACAAAATCCAACTAACATGTCGTTCACTTGTGTGCGTGGTTTAAGAGGTAACGACCGATGTGCAGTGGGAAATTATATTAACTGCAATATCCTTCATGGAAGCAGTGCCTCAAGCGCTCCTTTGTTTACTGTGTGTTTTCGAGTCCGAATTGTGGGTAGATTGATTAGGTTTATTTCCATAACCGACGTATAAAGACAGCGATAGACAAATCACAAATAGAACGTCCCACAAGTTCTGATTGAAAGATAATCATTTGTGTTTTTCGGTTTAATGTTACCTTCCTGGTTCACCACGAAATCCTACCTGAGTTTTCCTTCAGCACTTATATGTATATATATAGCAGTCGTTGCAGCTTCCGTAGCTTCATGCCAAGGCTGCGTTTTTAGGATGCTTCACACCTAATTACGTCTTCAAATGAGTAGTCTGTATTGAAGTTGCCTCTTCGTGAAAGCTCAAAATCTTAAGATAAAGAATTCGAAGAGAATTTTCGAGAAACGCAGTACGCGCTGTACGTCAAGTGCACACTCTTGAAAGACTTGAAATGTATGAATCGCTGAATAAATGCCCGCCACCAGCAGTAATGATTGACGTTCGAAGCTTACTTTCTTATCACAGGCCCTCTGGCGATTGGAAATTCGTGGGATGTTGCGTTCTTGACACAGTGCAGAATCTAAATATTGTGTTACGTCCAAGTTGTGCCATAAAAATCTTTCACATTCCATAGCAACGTTGCTGAACGACGGAACAGGTTTTCAGTCTATTACACGCCAATATTTTGGGGATTAGCTTCGCGGAACAAGGTTCGTGAAATTTACAATGTAGAATTCTGTGTGTTCTCGAATTTTGACAAGGTTATCTTTCTCTCCTAATTTGCAAAGTGCTTTCGTTGGCCAGAGAATGTTTGTAAAGTTAAAGCACAAATTACAGGTTAAACCTTTTTGCGATCGATATTTTTAAAGCTTATATATTTGAAGACGTTGCACTGCCGTTTTGGCATGTCGCAATCTGAAATATATCGACATGGTTGATTGATTAAAAAACTTCGACACGCTTCCCATTCACGATCCGAAACAGCAAAAGCTTCAGGAAAAAGAATATTTCCTTTCTTCACGGTCGTGTTTCACTGTGGGCGGAATGTCCGGAATCCGTTTTATTGTTGTTAATCTTCGTTTCCTTTCAGCCTCGTTTATGTAATTGTGTCGAACTTATTTGTTTATATACATATAAGGAACTTAAAAATACACGTTGGCTTTTCCTTGCTGAATATATCGTTTTCTTTTTGTCCAATCAAGACCGTTTTCTCAGGCTTTCTTTCGGAAATCGATATAATATTTTCCTTTGGGCAGAGGAAAGGCGTTGTTTGAACTTCGGTTTCACTTGAGCTGGGAATGCGTTTTGTAGTTATGTACTACCTAATGTATCTTGGTCATTAATGAAAACTTATTTTGATATTAAAGGGCCTGGGACCTTCGTTGCAGATGATAGTTTCCTTAAAAATATGCCTAGAATTTTCTTTTGCGGTAGGAGAATTAATTATATAATGTTTTAGTCAGATGTTGTTGTACAACAAAGTAAACTAATAAATTCCTGGTGGAATTAATAATTTTAAACTAAAATTATAGCATCTCCTTTCCTTCCAGGTTTGTCTTGTTTTCAGAGTTCTGACCTTGTAATTATAATCAACAACCATTTGTCTGATAAACCAATAATCTAATTTAAAATGCATGATAAAAACTATATTTTTCCAAACTCGTTTTTTTTTTTGCTGAAAGAAGCATCTAGTCTAGAACATGGAGGTTTCAAAGTAATGTATTATGCAAAATGCCTTAACAAAGTTGTTGACATTGCCTTTAATTGTACTATCTTGTGTTTATTTTCCATGCCTGTTTTTGTAACGAAATCATAGTTACGTCTGACAGCCCAATGTAACTGGTGACAACATTGTAACAAAATTGTTTCATCAAGCTATTATATAGAGGTAGCAATTGTTTCTCTACAGGCATTTATTTTCAAACCTCATTTTATGGGTTTAAATTACAGAAAGTATTTAGAACATGTCAGTCTATTTGTGTGATTAGTTATGCGGGGTTCCTGAAAGGTGGACTACATTAAAAATCTGGTCGGGTTTCTTTTTCTTTTTCTTATTTGTAGCCACCAATCGACACATTTTTTTTTAAAGTTTCCCATATCCTGCGGGACCATGTGGTCTCTGTGTTTGTTTCGCATAGCAGTCAGCGAAGTGAAATCATGTTGAGCCAAAGGAACACAGCCTTAAATTTGCTTCAAAACCTCCCATCACCTCGAGACTTCACCAAGAGCACTCTCGATAGTTGCCTTAACCATTGCTCTCCTTTATTTCTGGCTGAGTAGGAATTTAAGCTCACATCTCACAGATATATTTCAGTAAAGCATCCACTGAGTGGGAATGTACGACGAATCTTGCAGATATTTTTTGTGGCAACAAAGCGACCAAAACGTGCACTGAGTGGGACCCATCGCGAAGGGAAAGCCCCGGCAGTATTGCTTTCCTCCTTGGCCACAAAACGTCCTCTGAGTGGGAATCCAGATCGTAAATTTCACAGATATTTTTTCAGGTAATCGTCCACTGAGTGTGAATTTCATCGCGAGCCGTATGAGGGATACAGTCATAAATTTGCTTCAAAAGCTACCATCGCCTCCAGATTACACGTAGAGTATGTTTGATTGTTGCTGTTACCATTGCTTTTCTTGAATGCCACTATTAAAACGAATACAGGCTCACAAATCTGACAAATGTGAAGGTGCCAAGTGGTGACTGAACATTCTTCAGTCGCCAAATGAAACAAATCTGGTCACCAAAAACTGAAAAAGTGGTTTGCTCATTCGTTGAACATTCACTGGAAAAAGACAAGCACGTCTTTGTGCAATGTGCCCAC